>CM073759.1:176427201-177027201 GCA_037127475.1 Arma custos
TATGAAGGTGATTTTGGCGCGATCACTAGAATTGCAATCCAACTAAGGGTTTAAGAAGAGAGGGTGAGATTAAGGAAGGCCTCCAGGTCCAATAAAATAATTTAAAACTGTTAAAGGAATACATAATTCATCATCAACAGTGGGTTTCGAACTCGGGATGTAGAGATCAGTAACCCAATACCCTACGTATACAAAATAAATATAAAGATAAACCTCAAACTATTTAATATGAGAAAACAGATCCTTCGATCATAATAAACTTATAAAATAAATAAAAAATAATAAAATGTTAGATTATATAATTAATATGTTGCACTCGTGTCGTAAAAGGAAAGATAAAGCTCACAGTTTAATAACAAAAGATTTTATTAAATAAAAGTAACAAAAATTGTGCCTTAAAACTATTTAACTTTGAAGACTAGATAACAGAACGTTTTTGGTTGGATAATCAAACTTACTGAAGATTCAGAAATATTTATGATCCAAGTCTGGAATATTTACAGTAATGTGGCCCTAAAAAAAAAAAATTAATTAATATAATAAAAAAAATTAAAAATAATAATAAATATTTATTTATTTATTAATGGTAGAAACGTTTCAGTCTTCTTATCGGATTCTGTGTTGTGAGTAATGTTTGTCCCAGTAAGTGTATGTAAAAAATAAAACGAAATCAAGTTTTGAGAGTAGACAATTGGTAAAGAATGAAATCATAAGAATTATTCTTCCGTTGAAAATAAATAATTACAGTCTAAATACAAAATGGGTAAAATGGATAAATTTATGAACCCAAAGATGTGCTCATCGATGCCATTGTTAATACATCAAGCTTCAATATAGGCTCATCGATGGAAACAATCTGGCCAAGTTTAGCCATATAGTTTTTTATTATTATCTTTATGTCCATTTTTAGTAAATATTTATAATTACGGTATTTTATTTTTTATGGTATGTACTGGCATGGGTGTTTATTGGATCATACTTTCAGGTTGGTCTTCTAAACAATACATGCTGCTTTGGCTAATCGGACAATGCTACAGTGGGAATAATAAATTTTGTCAATCCAGGTATAATTAGGATAGGGATCTTTTAGGATTACCTGACGGTTATAGGCTCGAAATCGCAATTTTACGTCCCCTCCAAAGCATAGCACAACTAAAATAGGCTTTGACTGCAACTGTAAACTATCTTTGACTGCACCCCCCCCCCCCCGACCAATTCAATCCATCTTTAAAATAAGTCTAGTAGATTGTTATGCTAACCGCGAGAATGTAGGTGACACTAGTTTCTTCTAGTTACTGTAAGCCTTTAGTTCTTAATCTTCTCTTAAGTCATTAAAGTTAAACTTATTTGTATAGAAAAAAAAAATCATAGCTTTTCATTTGTACTGTACTGTAAAGAGCGACCGGGTGTTTGGGATTACCAAAAGCAGAAATGCAGAAATTATTCACCTGTATTTAGTATTAATATCGTTTCCTTTTGGGCCCAGGTTGGTCGTAAAACAACTCCCCAGATTTGCTGACTTAAATTGAACTCCAGTGGATAAATTTTCTGCTTGTTAACAACTAATCCAAAATATGATTCTTTTATCCATTTAAAAAGTTAATAAAAATATCAATTATTAATTATAGATTAAGCTAATTATTAATTTTTTGTTAACCAACCTATAATTTTGGTTTCATTGTTGCTTATGGTAATGACGCTGCTCATGCTGCTGCCTGGAGTAAGCCGGCTTGCTGTCGATCTTGTACTCCTGAGGTAGCTGCTGCTGGTACTGCGGGTAGACCTGCTGAGGATAGTGCTGCAGGGGGTAGTGCTGAGGGATGAGGGCCAGCCGGGGGAGGACGGACACCAGCTGCGGTGATGAGGCGAGGACCAGGGGAACGTCCTGGTGCAGAGGAACAGGAACTTGGACGGGATAGGGGACGGCCACGGTGCGGGTAATCTTCACCAGCCGGACGTTGCTGTCGTCATATCCGTATCCTTGCTGGGGGACGATCTGGTCGCCGTGCTGCCGGTGGTAGAGGACGCCACCTCTGGCTGCGGAGGCCACGGCAAGCAGGAGAACCAAGATCTGTTCGGAAATATGTCATAGTTAGTAATCTGAGGTGCTAATAAGCAGAATTTTATTAAATTAATAGAAAATGCAACTGAAATGAGGGAGTAGTGAATCATATTCAAATAAATGGTAGGGATCGTACTGTTTTCAAACTAACGGTTGTGTAAGGAGTTGATTTGTGAGAGATCACGCTTTACCGCCATGTTCCCACTTAATTTTAATTATGAGAACATACGCTAGGTAAGCTCTAAAATGGTCTTCAGATCACACTAATTCCCTCAATCCCATTCAAACACACACACACACAAACACAGATATTAAAAAAGGACTTGCACACACAAACACAAACACAGATATTAAAAAAGGATTTGCTTATTTTTGAGTGCACAGCATTACAAAAAAAAAGAAGGAAAATTGTGGTATGTATTTTCATTTGGATTAAGTTATCTTAGTATCCACATTTAACTTAAATATTATTTTTTTTTTCATTTTAGAAATAGATAATCCTTTAACGTTATTATATGTTAATTTTAATATCTTAAAATTAAAATACAGTTTTAACCTTCACTAATAATATTTTGAACTTTGTGTTTCACAACATTTGTATCTTTTTATTAAGTAAACAGTAGCTTCAAATCAAAGGAACAGCTATTGTTACGGGCGCCGGCAGGAAGACGGAAGCAAGGGGATTAGCGGCTTAAATCCGTCGGCGAGAGAAGTTAAAATAGGATTAGGACCGTTCTAGATCGTCCCTTTTGTCGGAAAAGGATTAAGAAGATTCCAGAATTTTCTGGCCCCTCCGTGTTCTAGAATGTTCGGCCTTGCCTATTTAAATACTTCCTTCACCTCGAGCCAGTCAGTCTTAGTCTGAGAGCAGACCAGATAAGACCTGTGATAAGTGAGTGTCAGTGTTGAACCGGTCAGTGTAATAAGTGTGTCAGTGAACTGTGACAGTCTCGCGAGTGTAATAAACTGTTTCTGTTTGTTACTGTGTGTCAGTTTGTCATACTTGGAGAATCTTACGGTCGGTGGACTAGTGAACTGGAAATTATTAGTTATAAACTGTAGTGTAATTTTATAATATTCATACAAACTATTGTAACTAGTTAAGCTATCTAGAATTAGTAACATCTTATATTATTGTAATAATTAAATAGGAGTTAGGCCTAGATAATAAATATTTAGAATATTGTCATTATAAATTTATATTAGTTTAATAATTTGATTGTTAATAGTTTAATTGTATCCTTTTTGTTAATAAATATTAGTATCTTTAATTAAGGAATTGTTTAATTCATTTTAATACCCAGTAGCCCGTAACACTAGAGTTGTCGTCACTTTTTTAAATATATTTTTTATATAGGTGAAATATATCTTTAGTATATTTTTTTTAATTTTAATATAAAAAATATAGCTTCTATGCTGCAGCTAAGGCCATTAGGTGTTACAACCTTAGTCAGTATAGTATGCTCACTCATCTAATAATATGTCACATGTTTTGCCCCCACTTATTTACCATATTAAATTTGGTATTTGCTTAAGCTGAAATAAACATTATTAACATTAATGCGACAGAAGTTGAAGCAGGGGAAGAAACGATTGTTATTTGTTTGTTGGTTATTTATAATTATATTTATACTAGCTTTTCCCGGCGACTTCGTCCGCGGTGATTTTAAATAGGCATCTATGTTGAGTTTAAACGGAGTGTGAATTTTGAATTCTGTAAATGAACTCCATATTATAAACAATGGCTTAGAGCATTTTTGAATTCAGCCAGCCTACCAATACTTATCCTTTTGTTGATAGATTTTAAAAGACTGTCCTATTAAATATTAAATGGCATAATTATAACACTATCGATAAGTTTTCTATTGAAATCCACCGTATGATATCAAAAACTGTAATATCTAGGGGTTTATTTTGCAAAATCATGAATACAATTATTATTATGTTAAAATGTAAAGCCTGCTTACTAAATTCACATCTCTAACTTAACATGGTACGATTTCCCGTATTTTACACTTTACAGGGTCGATTTTCAAAAAATAAACATGTATTTCTTTATTTCTAGTTCATAAAAATATCTAATTAACATGAAACATAGTTGATCTTGGTATTGAATGAGACCTGGATATCACCTTTCTAGGATAGGCATAAGAGAATTCAAAATATCCTAATTAATAAAGGGATCTCAACAAACTATTTTTCTTTTGTTAATAATTTCTAACAATGGACATATCGATGCCTTAGTCCACAAATGTATTAAGTGCAAATTTTTCAACAATGGGTTATGTTATATGAATAATATTGTAAAGTTGTGATCAGGAAGTCACAGATCATAATGATGAGATAAGTGAACTCCAATAAATGTAAATTTAAGTAAGGAATCTTATCTCTTCATAACAAAAGAAATATTTATTACAGTATTTTGTGATAGATTTCTTTTTATAAATTTTGAAACCGGTAGTTACCTTACTATCTTCAGGCAGTTCCGTATTTAGGGTTTGCTATCTACAAAATGGCAATTCAATATTGTACCTTTCTAAACCTTCCAATTGCCGAGTTTGAACTGATCTTTACTGTTCAAAGCTTTCAGGCACCAATATATCTTCCCAAGACTACCTGATAGATTTGTTATTATGGTACAATTTTTTAATGATTGAATCCTTCAACAAATTTTAAAGTTTTATTTAGTACTTCGTCCGCATGGAATAGTGAATTTGGGCAGAATATTTAATTTTGTAGGCTTATTATTTTGCAAATAAAATAAATACATTCATTAAAATAAGGGTTTTACTGCAAATATCTTATTTAAGTACATTTTTATAAACAAAGTTTTTTGTTTTCCCATCTTTTACGAAATTTTGCGGGTTTGATACACGCGAGCATGCCACATAGAGTTGCCCATGGAAAAAACATTTTTTTTTTCTAAATGAGCACCTGCAACTTTAAGCGTCTGTCCTTGAGCTTTGTTTATTGTTATTCCAAATGATGTTTCATGAGAAACTGCGCTCTGTTAAACAGAAAAGGCAAATCAGTCGAAATTATCGAAATACGAGGAATCTAAACATTTTCTCCTTTTGCCATTCCAGTCATGATTGAAGCTTTTATAATGTTGTGTCCCAGATGTGTAATTTGTAGCCACAAAGTACCATTACATAGCCTTGGCGCGTCAAGAATTCTCATTAATAGGACTGGAACTCCAACTTTCAGCCTCAACTTATGGGAAGGCACTCCTGATAATTCTAAGAGTTGAGAAACTGTATAGGGTAAGATATGACATGTTCAGTGACCATAACATCGTCTATTGAGAGGTATTCGACAACATCCCTCTCCACGTCTGACATGATTTGTTTATTTATTTGGTTATTAACTATCTTATTAGTCGGCGCCAAAATTGCCCTTTCACGCAGCCATTCTCGATTGCCAATACTTATTTGAAGATCAGAATAGACATTATTTTTTAGATCATCTGTGTTATCGGCAATTTGACAGAACTCACTCCTCAGTGTAATCATGTCTTTACTGTCTGTTGTACAATTTTCTCCGATTTTTATAAGAGCAGCTTCATAACCATTGTCTTTAGGAGCAGATTTGCATTGTGCAGCCTCTTTCAGAGTTGTATCCCAATGATTATCATTCTCTAATAACCCTGTTGCCTCACACGCCTCTCGAAATGTTGAAAATTCTTGATTATTGAGCTTTTTGAGATCTGTGAAAGAGGTTGGTCCACACACATATGTTTATAATTTATTTAAAATTAAAATAATTATATTAAATCATCCCCATTTTCAACCCCTTACAACACTTTTATTGCATTAAAAAGTAGCTTATGTCCTTTCTCAGGCTCTAGAATATCTCTGTACCAAATTTCATTACAATCACTATAGGGGTTTGGCCGTGATAACGTCTGTGACAGACAGACAGAGTTGCTTTCGCATTTATAATATTAGTATGGATTCAATTGGCTTTTCTATTTTAATAATAATTTTAATAGTTTCATTAAACCTTTTATTTTGTTTGTTTCATTTTTTGTAATTGAAGGAATGGTTTCGAATAACGGTCGTTTTAAAAATTTATATCTTTCGTGACCAGAAGTTGCATTTATGGTTAAATTATGTTGTAGAAATAAAAGTTCGATAAGAATATTAAAAGAAATAATAAAATTGGAGGCATTTTTTAAATAATTTATTAATAAATTAGGAAAGAGTCGACAGAATTTTTTATTTTTACTTTTACACAATGAATTGAATTTTCTTTACATCTCTCTTGTTTAATTAATTATTCCAGTACCCTAACGTCTATCTGTGGGCATCTTAAAAACGGTTTAATTGTTTAAGTGAAATATTAGAATAATAAAATTGTTAAATAGATATTAATGGACTGTTCTAGCTTAGGCCCACGACTTCGTCCGCATTGATTTTAAATAGAAATTTATGTTGAGTTTAAACGGAGAGTGAATTATGAATTCCATAAATGAACTCCATATTACAAACATTGACTTAAAGCATTTGTTAAGTTTGACTTAAAGAACTTTCGATAAGTTTTGTATTGAAATCCACTGTTTGGATATAATATACATAACTGTAATATTTAGGGGTTGATTTTGCAAAATTAATATTATGTTAAATATTATATTATTAATATGTTAAAATTTATAGCCTGCATACTTATTAACTTAGTATGTTACGATTTCTCGTATTTTACTCGTATTTTAGGGGTCGATTTTCCAAAAATAAAAACACTCATTTCTTTATTTTTAATGTAGAAGCTAAATTTAAAGTTTCATGGTTCTCGTACTAAAAATTACGTTGTTTTTTTTATTACAAACGTTTGTCACCTTTTTCACCTTATTAGGGAAGATGAAAGGCCTATCTGCTATAATTCTGTTCTATAGTTAACTATAATTTTTCTTTAACTATTATTTTTAATTTTTTCTTTAATTTATTTTTTAATGTTTTTCTTTTTTTACTATAATTTGTCCCAATTCTTAATATCTCATTTGTTACTTTTAGCTATAGGCAATAATAAATCGAATGTTGTATTCCAAAAATATTTTTGAACATCAGGGAATTATTTTTAAATTTAGTATTCGACATTTTCTTATACCAATGTAAATAAGTTTATTGTAGTAAGTGATTTCTTATAACTCTAAACTGCCTTTTTACCTACCGCCGAATGTTACTTGAAGTAAAGGAATCTTACTGAAAATCTCCTATTTAATTCTTTTTTTTTAATAATCGTGCGTAATATTTGTGTAATTTTTTCTGTATTCTGTAATAAGTACTAATTACATCTCGAGGAATAAGTGGTTAAGTCAGATTTTCTCCAAAATGATTTTTTCGTGCTTAGAGAAGGAGAATCTTGTTATTTTCGTACTGAATAAGTGGCTGTCAGGCATTAGCTAGAAAAGAAGTTATTATAGCTTAAAACTCAACTGCATTTCAAGCCAAAACCTACAAGTACGACACCATTCCGCTGCTTTGAATACAGTTAACTAGTTCTGGACAAAATTTAACTTAACCACTTATTCACGAGGGCTGTAGAATTTTTTTTTAGATTTTATAGGCGTAATAAGAAGTCATTTGGTGTCTATACCAGAATCCTTCTTTTTTATTGCTACTATGTAGAGCACGATCACCTGCGATATCATAGCCATTGTCCTGAAAACTACAATAAAAAGTAAAGCGTAGTGAGTGAGGTAACTCGACAAATTCGAGGGAAAGCGACTCAAGTTATTATAGCTTATTCATCGATGACAACATCAGTGATTTTCAGTAACTAGAGCTGGTTCCTTCACTCACCCGATGCGTAGCAAAAATCTTTTCCTCATTATCATTTCTTTATCAGTATCAACTTTCTCAAAAATTTAAATTTGAGAAATTATCTTAGAAAGACCGGATTTGTTAAATTTTAAAATTTCACTAGTTCATGTCAGTAACAGATTTTATTATTGAACGCTTAGATTATTCGATTAGATTTATCTCCGAAGTTAGTACTCTTTCTTCTTTTTATTTTTTTAACATACAATTGAAGCAATTTTATACCCCCTTCTACATAAGGCTTCTTTACGAACCTTTTTCATAGTTAGTGCTACTTAATTTTGGAAATTATATTAAAACAACAATTATTTAGGTCAGCTGTGGTATAGTGGTTACCATACGAAACCTTTAAATCCATGATCGGGGGTTCACAGCTCGACAGGTGACCGTATGATTTTTAAATGGAATAACAATACATTAAATAAGTTTACCTTCCTTTGGAGGGGGCATAAATTGTCTGTCCCGAGCCTTTACGGTCTCAGGCACTCGTTAAAGATTCCTCTCCTAATTATACCAGGATAGGCAAAATTTAGGAATGCTTCTGTAGATAATGATCATAGATGATAGATGATGTCATTCATCTTCCGATTAGCAATAGTATATACATCTATACATTTTAAAGAGAGTGACGTTAGTTACTGACCTAGTAAAATTAGGCTCTAGCGTAATTTTATTGTATTTGTAGAAATTTATGTAAATAGTTAAGCTATTTCGTAGTAGTAAAATCTTATATTATTTTAATAATTTAATAGGCCTAGGTTATAATAAATATTTAGAATATTGTTATTGTAAATTTATATTAGTTTAATGATTTTATTGTTAATAATTTAATTGTATTCTTTTTGTCACTTTGTTAATCAATTTAGTATCTTGAATTTAGGAGTAGAATTCATTTTCACACCCAGTAGCCCGTAGCAATAGTAATAAATAAAAATATTTAAAAATTATAGAACAAACAAAATAATTATAGTAGATTGAATTTTATCGAGTTAAAAGGAATTTTATACAGAATAACTATTATGAATTCTATAAAAATTAACTGAACAAATATTGTGAGATATTGAACAATTTTTTTTTTAACAAAGATAAATAATAACAAGACATAAGGATATAATGGATGTTCGAATAAAAGTATGGAATAACAAAAATAATAAGAATAAGGCCAAGAAGAGTTAGTGCAAAAATAAAGTAAACGGGAAGTAATAAAGAAAGATGAGTAATAACATGATATATTATTATTATTATTTAAGATATTAATTTAAGATGTATTATAAAGAACAAACGCCGAATGGGTTTGAATAGGAAAGAGGCTTAGTTTTGAGAAGTTTTTAAAAATATTTTAGTATACATAGGCGGATCCAGGGGGTGGGGCACGGGGGCACGTGCTCCCCAAACGGTGTTTTGTGTACTGTGGAGAATCCATTACAGTACATACTTCTAGGCAAATCATTTGTTAAAATATCTGAATAAAATAACAGAAATAATATGAGTGAAACTATTGTTTAGATATTTTAATAAACCTAGTGTATTTCCAAGTTATTGTTGATTTTTTCGCCCGTCTGCCAATTGTGCCCTCCCAAAAAAAAAATCCTGGATCCGCCCTTGGTAGTATATAATGATAAAATATTTGTATGGAGTTATGAAAAATGAAATTAATACTAATAAAAAAATAAAGTAAACAAGAACTAACGAAGAGTGATGAATAATAACATAACATAACGTTGGCTTACCAATAAAAAATTCTCCCTACATATGAGAATTTTCTTGAACTCTACCCTGACCATTTTCTTCCTCATATATACATAAGGTCAACTAATATTTTTCAACGTGATAAGTTTTAGTATATTTTATCTAGCATTTTGAATATCCGAAGAACTTATTTTAAATAAAATAACAGAAAAGGAAATCGTAAAATATTTCAAGGTTTAGTATAATATAATTATGATAATTATTCGTATAATCTATACAAATGATGATGTATGATGCAATGATGAAGTAAAAATGATGTAATGATATGAATATAATGATGATTTTATGGGTGGGAAATATAGAAAGTGTGGTTTGCTATGTTGTTCAAACCTCTATTATACGGATTCCAGATTAAGCTGTGTTAACGGCAAATTTTAGATTAATTTCTGTCACAGTACGTTCTTGCATAGTGGATCGAAATCTTTTTTTACACTTTCTTCATTACTCTTGAATTAATATATGCTAAAAAAAACTTTTAGCAATGTATTCATCACTGATTTTGTGATTTCTAACAGAACGATAAAAAAGAATGGAATCTGGGATAGTAATGAGGTATGGGCACTGAAAACCCACGAGAACTAAAATGCTCAGAAAATTCTTCAATAGTTATTTTATAATCTAGTTAATCACGTTTTGCTTTTATCCTTCAGTATTAATTATTGTAAAAAAAAGGATGAAAATTTGAAATTTGGCTAGAACTGAAAAAGATGCAGTCTCTTATTTTCAAGAGATAGGTATTGCAAAGAATGCAACATGCGATCAGAATCATGAAATGTAAGCAGGACCAACGATTTTCTTTTTCTTACGTTCCGCTAATACTTCTGCACAGTTCCAATCTACAACTGTATTGTGATTAATATCCAGTTGTTTTTACACCAATTGACTGATGTCATCTTTCGCTCCAATCGTAAAAAATTCTCAAAGAGGTTAGAAAACTCAATTTGGACGATTAGAACCACGCACCATTAATTTCAAATGCTCTTCTTCATCCTGCATGACGAAAGATTGTACCAAACGTACTCTGTCACAAAAAGACAGTTTTATTTCATGATTCTGATTGCTTGATGCCAAAATACCTTTCTTTTTTTCAGTTCTAGCTTAATCCCAAATTTTCATATTTATTTTTTTCGCTTTTTTTTATTTGATTTTTCGCTTGCGCCCGGCTAACGGAAAAGGACCGTTGTTTTTTTTTTTTATCAGTTGTTTTGTTCTAAAAGCTAGGCCGAAACGTTCGCACAAACATAAGTTTATTTAAGCTTATTTTGTTTAATCATTGACTTCACCCCCTCACCAATTCAATTCATTTTAAAAATAAATAATGGTTTAAAAAAAAAGAAAATTTTTATAGCTATCAATACCAAAACTATTAAAAAAATATTCGTGAAAAAATGCGTGGGGTGCTTTTTAATATACATTCATTATGACTCAACTTTTACCAAGATCATTCCATAAAATGTTTACAACAATTAACATCAAGCACGTCACGCTGTTATTACAATAAAATATTTTTTTTTTAGTTCATCATTCTATTCTTATTTTAAACTTATTGAAAATTATTTTATACTGTTTAAATTTGTTATATGTTACAGCGTGTTTGTTTTTTAAAATTGTATTTATTATAAATAAGTGTTAAGCAAAAAATGAGGTCTAATCTACAGTATAATAATTTACCCTGTACGTAGCTATCGTAGACGTACGATAGCTACCTACGACGAATTATGAATATAATTTGCATAGATACTATACAGTATATATTTTGCATATCAATTATAGTACTTGAACCAATAATAATAACAGCTTTATTACTTTCTGTATATAGAGGACTACATCCGAGTTCTCGTTAGACATGATAGCTTTCTCTATTGGATATTCCATCCAACTTTCTAACAGCAATAAATTTGCTTTGGCCTAACCAGGATGGGTCGTGGATGATCGTGAAAGTCAGGAAACCACTGAAATTACAAGGACCTGGCAGATGGTATTCCATCTCTTAGGTCATCCCATTCCATCTCGGGGCCTAATGGTATCGTCGTAACAAATTTATCGTTTGTTAAATTACCCTTCATCAACTGCGGCTACCTCCACTTGTGTTTGTCCTCGCAAAGTCTTGTTTACTTTTTATCCTCTATCTATTTTTATAGTCTAAAGTTGCCAATTCCGGTGTAAAAGCTGCTTTATTATTGTAAAAAATCGATAGCATTAGCGAAATGAGATCTTTCCAATTTCCGTCTCTCCGTTTCGAATGAATGACGCACATTTGTCCGATTTCGCGCTGTCATTTATATCATATTGCTCGATATTATTAAAAATGTCTTTAAATAGTCATCTTTTCTCAGTCAATCAGAACTGTTGGACAGTTGCGTTTTAACTCTCAACTAGTGCAGTGCAACTAGATTTTATTTCTGTATAATAATCATTATTTAACAATTAATAGTTAAATACAAAATACGGTTTGAGATTTTTTAATAATATTTTAGAAAAAAATAATAGGATTCTTTAGGGTAGCGGGATAACTCAGTACTTAGAGCACCGAGTTACTGTGTCGGGTTCAAATCCGGCTGTGGCAGATAATTTATTTAACCTAATGACAGCCGGGGATTCCTCTCTGTGGGATTAGGAGACCCTCCTTCTTTCTTTAAAATTTGACCTGAATTGCGGTATTTTACTACCTATTTTATGACCATGTTACAGTGTTAAAATTAGTCTAGCCATAAGTCGAGTTGAGTGGATATTTGCAAATTTCAATTATAAATGAACTTATAATTACATTTTAACTCTGGACATTACTGCGAAGGAAACGAGTAGCATAATGAGCAGCAATGAGAGGAAGTTGAACTTGAAGTTGGCGAATCACTTTCGCTGAGGCTATCAGCACCAGATTCCTGCCACGGGTTTTGCTCTTGTTTTCTCTCCTCATTTCTTTTTAATAAGGCTTCCTAAAAGAAAGGTACGAAAGGACCCTGGGATCAAGAGCGTGATATACTTTTACCTTTCAAAACACAATTCGAAGACTAATGGATTTTTCTTGGAATGATCACCACCTAAAGGCTGTTACCGGTAAGAAAGCCGAAAGGAACTTAGCGAGGGAATTTTCTTCAGTCATTTTGAGTTAAGTAACTAAGAACTGTATTTTGAGCTGCTTAAACTCTTTTATCTCCTGTTTTAATCAGACCATGATGTCATGACCATGTTCAGACCACCGTCTTAGCCATCGAAAAATCAGGATATCAGGTACCAATATTGCTAATTTTACGGTATCGAGTTACCTCTTTTTTCCCCAAGTAGTCTTTAATCAGACTTTATATCTGTAGACTTTGCTTCGATGTTACATATGTGCATATGTTCGTTCAATCTCAAAACTAAAACAAATTTTATTTATTATAAATGTATATTGTTAATTTATTTTATTGTATAAATGTAATTGTATAAATAATTTTTATATTGTATAAATGTAAATTGTTAATATGTATATTGTTAGTTAGAAATCAAAGTTTCTACCCACTTAGCATATCCCTATCAAGGCATAGTATTTACAAAACTGGTAGAGATTCTCACACACTCATGTCTATTAACCCCTGAACGTGGGTTTTTCATAGTTTTCTTCTATTTGAAAATTTATTTTGACCACCAACAGGACCATTTTATTCTGCTTAAAAAAGAATGAATTAAAATTGGAGTACGCCTTACACAACAAAGCAGAAATGTAGCGCACCTTTTACTTGAATAAAATAGATTAAAATCCCTTTCAGCTTACAGACGATTATTCCTCTTACAACTATTTATTTTATCGAACACGAAAGAAACGTTGTTAGCATAACAACCGCCTATGCTCAAGATCGTGGGTTCACAGCCCTATTTTACGAAGGTTGTAAAAATTTCTTGGTTATGCCGTCCTTCGAAAGGGGTTTCAAATGGGGATTCGGAGCATAAGATCTGACATAAGATGTCAGATGTACGTAAAAGGTTCCTATTCTAATTATAGACTAAATTTATGACCCACTAAAGCATCTTCTGATTAGCCACAGCAGCATAAAGTGATATTAAATTAATATACAAACATTGTATTAGATAATCTATTAAATGGAGTTTTGGAATGTTCCGTAAGTTATTAGATACAAAACTAAGGTGAATCCGCTTCCATAGAAACATTTAAAGCATTCTGGAACAAAAATCTACAAATTTTAAATGACTATCCTTATTTACCATAATTTTAAATTTTAATTACCTATATTCACGGCTTCATTAAAAAAAGAGAATATTTTTGAACATGTTTCCATTCATAATTACTGATAAGATGATATCAAAGGCCAACTCCTTAGAAACGCATGATGTATTTTATGACAAATACTTACAAATGCTAAATTAAAATATTACACTTATTTATTAAAATATCAAGTTTTAATTATATTGCATAATTCATTTTTTTTTAATATAACAATTTTCCCATTCATAATTAACGGATTACAGAAATTTATTGAAAAACAATAATAAATAGATATCATTTTATGTGACTTGGAGAACTAATCATATTCTTAATTACAATGTATACCATGATATTTACATTTTTCTTTATATTAATTTTTTATTGTATTTTTTAATGTGTAAAGTCATAATAAAATTTAATGGTTCAAGGAAATTCTAAAACATAATTTTACTTTTACAACTTCATATCTCAGAATCCATAGGCATAAGATTTTTTAAAAAAATTCTAATTTTTTCTGCGGATTTAAAATAGATTTGCTAGGAGTATTAATAAATCATCATAGACCAACAATAAATTACATGAAAAATATAATTAATTTTGAAAATATTAAAAAATAAATGATTTATTATTACTCAAATAATAAATTATATTAAAGCAAACAAAATATCGTAAGTCCTAAATATTATATCTATGAACACCCTACCAGATATGATAAATCTTATGATCAGATATGATATTATCGGTATTAATATTTAATATTATTTTACGGAGTGAAATTAGATTACCTGTAACAAAAAACATTATATCTTTATTTTTCCTACAATTTAAATATGAATTATATATTTTTATGATAAAATCATAATAAAGTTTTATAGTTCTAGAAAATCTGTTATTGTTCTTTAATAAAATATTTAATCCTATGCTCCAGAGGTAAATTGTAATAAATGCATACTATTATCAATACTTGCAATTACTTCCGAATACCAATAAAAATGTGAACAATTTTCTTTAAACTGTTTCTATAAGTAACAAAAAAATAAATTTTAATAGTTCAAAGTTATGCAAAAGTGGCTCTCCTGAACAAATACAAAAATTTTAAAAATTTGACATCGTGAGCTTACCTCCAGGATACAGAATTCATGCTTTTACAATTACTGCAAAAAAGTATACCTGATGATAGATATTTTAAAAAAATACAAGAGCAAACGAAAACCCGCAATTTCATATTTCAGAGATCACATCTGAATATTTAATATTTTTAAATGTTATTTTTATGGAATGAAAATATATTAAATAGCAAGAAAAAACATAACTGCAAATGTATATTCTATTATACTATTGTACTTCTATAAATACAAGTGATATAAGTTACATTGCGCTGTACAAAAAAACGAAAGTTAACAAAATCATGCCTGTTATTAGTTTTTGATTTATCATTAGCATTAAATGAAAATGGATTACCTATTACAAAAAAAAAAATATTCTATTTAAATAAAATATTACAGGACTAACTGAAAATCCTCTAAATCATACCTGAGAGACCATAGCGGAGCGAAGGTAGGAAGAAACCTAGCCGGATGTCGGTCCACTGGAACCTTTATACTCCTGCCCCTACCAATCTTCTACTTCGCCGTAGTGTGTCGTTACATCAGGTTCTTCGGACAATGGCCTCTTCCGGCACTCCTCCGTTTGTTCGTTCTGTGTCCGGATTATCCGCTTCCAAAACGTCGTCCGTTTTCTACCTCTCCGGCGGCAACATAGTTGGGAAAAGATAATCGCTCTCACACGCTAAAGGGTACTGGAGCGATTTGCAACATAGTGGGAAAAAGCGCTAGTCTTTCATTTTTTTTTCTACCAACATGTACTAGGAGGATGACTGAGCTATTCTGTGTTGTGCACATTTTTTTCTTTCCATCAGCTGTCTTAGTTATTTTCCTAGTTGTCAATGAGGAATGTCGTTCTATGTATAGCATACTACTTGTTTGTTAAACGTTCTTATATCTTTTCCCGACCTCTACTTGACTTTATATAAGAAATGGAAACATTGGATGGTTTTTTTTTTTTAATCAGATTTTATATTACATTTTTCAAAGTTATTTTTTCAATTATAATTTATTGTTGTTCTTCTGGTGAAAATATAAATAATGTGTTCAATCTTGATAACATATATATAAATATATATAAATATATATATATATATATATATATATATATATATATATATATATATATATATATATATATATAATGTAAAAAGAGTCGATAGTTTTGCCTACCCCGGTTCTCTGGTCAATGCGGATAGCTCAACCGGCCTAAAAGTTCAAAGAAGAATTTCTGCCGCTAATAAATGTTATTTTGTTATAGATGGCTCTACATCCCACGTGGTGACAAGGCCTCCCGCAATGTCAACCGCCAGTCATCTCTGTTCATTGCTGCTTCTCTCCAGTTACGGATGTATAACATGGTCCGAGCGTCCGCAGCGATAGTCTCCCCATCGGATCCTCGGTTTTCCAGCCCTTCTGGTTCCATGTACTTTTTCTTCTAGGAGTATTTCAGGGACTTAATTTGTTTCAATACATAGCCTGTTTACTTTGATAACGCTACTACTGCCGGCATCTTTATATAGTCCTATTATTTCTGTGTTCGACCGTTGCCTCCACGATTTATTGTAAAAATGTTATTTTGGGATGGCAAACATTTTAAGAAG
The DNA here is from genome assembly GCA_037127475.1 of Arma custos. Lineage (NCBI taxonomy): Eukaryota > Metazoa > Arthropoda > Insecta > Hemiptera > Pentatomidae > Arma > Arma custos. The sequence continues at coordinate 176,443,740 of CM073759.1, forward strand.
TCATCTGATATAGAGAAAAGCCAATACATGCTTTACGAAACTATTATCAGGCCTGTTTTAACTTATGGATCAGAAAACTAGCCTCTGTCCACGGCAGTTTACTGCTCTTTGAAAGGAAACTACTAAGAAGGATGTTTGGAGCGGTAAGATTTGGGGATCAATTTAGACTCATGCAGAAGGCAGAGCTTTATCGGATGTATCAGGAGCCAGACGTGGTGCAGCGTATAACAATAGCTAGGCTTTGGAGAGCTGGATATGTGGCCAGAATGGAGAACGACGCTACTCATAAGAGACTGCTAATTGAGTACGTCGATGGGAAAAGGAAACATGGACGGTCATGAGTAAGATGGATAGACGAGATCGAGAAGGATGCAGGTAGTAATGTTGACTGTTGGGTACAGAGCTTAGCTGACCTTGGGGCAGGACCGAGTAGAATGGAGGTGCCGCATTAATGCGGTCAGGACTCTTACTGGGTTGTAGAGCCCGTGTTGTTGAAAGAAAACAAGCATAACTCAAAATTACAATTTAACAGATAATGTTCTTGTTCCCTAGAATCCTATAGAAGGTTTTGATAATTCAACACCGACATAACTGCTCTCTAGCTGTCCGGAGAGGAGTAGCTCAGTGGTAGGGTACTGAGTTGCCATGCCGAAAAGGGGCAGTTGTCCTTGAAACTATACAGTCTCTACCATGTACTGAACCACCCCGTTGTAGTGGTAAAAGTTTTTTTTTAGCTGTCGATTTATAAAAAATTGCAAATTTTATAAATTGTGCTAGCTTTTTTTGTAAAGGAGCGATATGTTTGATTTTATTTATATTAATTTAAAAAAAAAATGTTACATATATAAATTCTTGCAGGGTGTTTAATTTACTAATATATTGTATATGTATTTTCGAAGTATCACGACACAGTAGTCCTGCGTCTGCAATTTAATATTAAAATCAGTTTGCCATCATTGTCCGATATGACACAAACTTCCTCTGTTCAACTATTCACTAGGTCTCGAGTTCGAGATCGGTAGTGGCAGATAAATTATATATTATGTAACCAGCCGTGAATCTACACTGCATAATTCAGACACAAGTTGGGCAAAACTATGCTCCAATACATAGGAACCCTTAATTAAGTAGATAGTAAGGCTTGTTCTTGGCCAAATTATCTTCCTACAAAAGAAGAGTACTTACCATTTTCAGAATAACATAGTAAAGCATTCGGCGTAGGCTCGAATTCCGCCTAAACCTATTGCAATTTAGTTAGTAAAGGAACGAAATAAAAGATAAGCCTACTAATATTCCCTACTCTGGTTAGATAAGTCGGTAACGGGAATACAAAATAGAATTGAACCCAATAAATATCAAGGGTTATATAAGAAACAGATTTTCTTATGTTCTTTCATTAACCCTCAAGTATTGAGATATGATCCCTGTGACCTTTTGGTACCTATTTTCTGGAAGATCCCACCCTTCCGATTATGGGGAAACCCGGTATGACTTAGTACCTTCCTATCTTGCTAGTACCTTATTGAATGCGAAAGTGGAAGATTGGCTCTAAAGTTTGTTCACAAAACATAAGCAAAGCCAACAGACCATACCTCAGTACTTGTGAGACTTCATTGATTTTTTCAACGTAAGCTAACGTAACGTAAGCCCCCCCCCCCCAGACGGTATTTTGTATACTGTGGAGAATCCATTACAGTACATACTTATAAGATAATCATGTGTTGATAGTTGTTAAACTAACAAAACTATTGTTAAGATATTATTATAATTTATTTTATTGTTATATGATATAATTTTTTAAATATTTTATTTGAAAAGAAAAGATATGACCAGGACCGGGACTCGAACTCGGGACTCCCAATTTTTTTTTTTTTTTTTTTTTTAACCCCCTTCCCTGCCTGTGAGGCATACAGGGTTTCCTCCAGTGGGGGTTCATCACTGGAGGTACAAATCGGGTATTTTATTCTATATATCCATTTATTAATATAAACACTGGAACTATGGTGTAGCCCGGTGCACGGTTGTGCACCTTAGGGCTACACCTTATCTTTTCCTCGTCTTCTTTCCTCGCATCTATCCTTCATCCTCCTCGGAGTCCTACAAGGTTTGGTCCGGCGGTCTTCCCGGTGCCTGTCCTCTCCGTGCAAGCATGAAGTGGGCCGGGCCCACGGCCTCATCCATCCGTATACGTACTCCCTGAAACTTGCGTAGTTCTCCTCCTTCACAAGTTCAGGGAACACGTCCTCGGTGACTCCGTAGATGCCTGTTTTCATGGATAACCTCGCGCGCAGGGCGTCGTATGCGGTGCATGATGCCACTACATGCTCGGCAGTTTCCGGAATTCCACAGCTGGGGCAGTTGGGGTCCAGATCATATCCGTGCTGGCTTAGCTTCCATCTGAACCCCCCATGTCCCGTGAGGATCTGCGACATCCAGTAATCAGGAAGGACGCATACCTCAGGATACCCAGAGTGACTCCTTTGTAGATCGTCATGTCAAGGCTCCGCCAATCCGACTGAGGCCGTTCATCGTCTGGCTCACCCTCGTCGCAAGGTGGTCCAAGTGAGGGGTCACGTCCAGGTTCCTTCCTATCCTTACTCCGAGGTAAGTGACCACCTCACTTGCCCTGATCTTTTCTCGTTTACTTTGAATGTGATAGGGTGAGCCCTATCCGTTCTTCCACGCAATAGTACGGCCTGAGTCTTGGCGACTGCCATCCTCAGCGTCTTCCTCTCACACCAGGCACTTACTAAGCTGGCTCATCTCTCGGCTTCCACCGAGATCCCAGCTCTGCTATTCGAGTAGACAATCACAGCGAGGTCATCCACGTGGGCATCCTCGCTCCACCCTCTCCTCATGCCTGTGGTAGCTACCTCTGACCGTGACTTGTCTATCCTCGAGGTAGCTCTTCACCAGGGCGAAGATATTGCTCGGCGCCTCATGCCTCTGGAGCTGCTACAGGACGCTCGGCCACCACACACTGTCGAAGGCGGATGATATGTCAAAGAGGACTAACATGACATACTTCTCCGCCCTCGCTTCAGCGTCATTGCGTACCTGCAGCAGCGCGTCAACGGTTCCCCTGCCTTTGGTCGATCCGTACTGCCGTGGGTCATCATGAGGCCCTCCAGGACTTTACTCATCACAGGGAGAAGGCAGATAGGCCTGTAGGAGCTAGGTAGTTCCTTATCTTTGCCTCTCCCCTTGTAGAGCAATCTCAAATCCGCATTCCTCCATTGCCTCGGAAAGTATCCCTCATCCAAGCAAGCATTGTATATCCTGAGGAGCCGTTCCTCGATGAAAGGGATAGCTTCCTTCAGCATAGAGGCGTCCACCTTGCCCAGTCCTGGAGCGTGTCCCGTGCGTTGTTTTCTCACGGCCTTACGGAGGTCCCAGATGTGCCATGGTGGGCACAGGTCAGTACCCGGTGGGTATTCCGTGGTCCGCCAGATCATCTCCTGCTCCTGGGAGTCCTGACTGGGGTCGTCCCTGGGGTATGTACTCCTGATGAATATCTGAGCGGCCTCCTCCATGGAGACCGCTCTTTCCTCACCAATCCTCAGGGCCGCTATAGTCTGCATGGGCGAGAGCTTGCCCAAAGCGACCCTGAACGGTATACCCCAGGGATTCTTTTGAGTCTCTTCAGCTATATACTCCTCCCAGGATTTCCTCTTTTCCGTACGGACCACATTCCGATAGGTAGCCAACCTGTGACTGTACTCATCCCGAAGTGTAGTGCGTCTCTCCTCGCATCTGCACTTCTGGTACAACCGCCGGGCCCTGTAGATCTGTCTCTTGAGGTGGTTAGACCCGGCGTCCACCATGGGACCGGTTTTCTCACCATTGTCTTCCTTCGGAGGGATTGCTCCGCCGCGTACCGGATGACGTCAGTGAGCCGACTGACCTCAGCATCAATGGATCCGTCCCGATCCGACATCATCCGCTCCCAGTCGTCGTCCACGAGCAGCCCCTCCAGGTAACTCCTATAGGCGGTCCAATTTGCACTTTTCGTGACGTAGCCCTGTTCCCCACCGTGGAACGATGGTTCGTCGGCCTCATCCCTAGTGAGGCCGAAGGCTATGGCCATGTAGTCGGAACTTGTCTCTGATCTGAGGGTCCACCCCCTAACATATCTTGCCATGGCGGGGAACGCAAACGTCACCTCGATCCAGCTGTGCCCCCTGGACCCCCTGAAAGTTGGTGTATCAGAGGGCTCATTGAGGACCACCAACAGGTGACCACTGACGAACCCGCCAAGGCTCTCTCCTCGCCGATCTGTTCTAGTGGACCCCCAAACCGTGTTCCAGGCGTTGGTGTCGGAGCAGATGATTACATTCCTGTATGCAGCAGCCACTCCTTGCATGGCCTCAATATCCTCCTCTATATTGATCCTGTCAGAGAGGTATGCCGACGTTAATGCGAAGATCATACCTCTCCACTTTATCAAGCACGAGGCCATGTCCGCTGTGGTGTGCTGCTGCAGCTCCATCACGTCGAGAGTCCGGTTGGTAATGACTATAGCAGCCCTGGGCCTCCTCTCTGCACTACCCAGAGCTATCACCCTCGACGTGAGACCAAAGCCCGTGACCACATTTCTTCGGCAGCACGGCTCCTGGACCGCCATTATATCATATCGGTGGGAGAGGGCCCTCAACTCCTCTACCACCATACGCCGCCGTCCCATGTTAAGCTGGAGGACTCGTAACTCCTCAGTCATATCGGGTTCTTCCTGCAAGTCTCTGTGACTCCTTAACGTGCACCGGACACTCCCGGCTCCCTGCCTGGTCCTTTCCTGGGGCAATCCCTGGCTATATGCCCCTGTCCCGCACACCACCTGCACGTTATTTCCCTCTCCTTGCATGTCGCCCGCTAGTGTCCATATCCCTGGCACTGCAAGCACCTCAATGCGTCCAGAGTGTCAACAAAGGTGAGGGACCACCATCCGTCGATCACCACCTCCTCGTTACGAAGGGCGTACCTAATCTCTGGGTCCATCTCGACGACCCATGTCTTGGCGAGTCCTGCCCTATCTTTCCTGCCATGCAGGACACGGACCTGACCCTCTTGAACAGGGACTACTTTCCTCTCGAGGTAAGCCTTTATTTCCTCTTTTAACCTGGGGTCCGTCCATCCACTAGGTACGCCCCTCACCTCCATTCTTGGTCATCTTCGGCTCGCCTCCTTGGCCTCCAGGCCCTGATCCCTCAGCCTTTGCCAGGCAACTATCCTCTCTCCAGCCTGTCTGTCCTGTACTTTTATAAGGACCCCTTCGTCTCTGGTCGCCCTTACCAGCTTTACCCCCACTCCCAGCTCCGTCGGCGACGGGAGCTGGTCGAGTACTTCAGTGGGGGTTTTCCCTTTTGCCCTAATTGTGACGAAATACGGGGCCTTGTGCTAAGGATTTCCTTCACTACATGTTTTACGATATCTGGAATCAGCTTTCTTTCTCCTTCCAGCCTTAGGATAATGTCCCTGAGCTTGTTCATGTTTCCATTAATATGATCCTTTTTTTCTCTGGAGAAGGAATTTCTATACCTCTCCATGTAGTCATAGGTATTCTTTTGAATCGCCCGTTCCTGGTCTGCAGGGCTACCCTCGCTGTAGATATGGGGGGGAGTGCTCCCTCTCCTTCCTACACTTCTTTTTTTTGATTGGGGGCTGAGATCCTGAGCCCCATCCGTCTCTTTTCCCTCATACATATCGCTCTCGCTTGTTCCAGGGGGCATCACTTTTAAGCCTTGCATTCCCGGCGCGGTCAGTTTCTTGAAGAAATTAGAGAGGGTAGGCACCCCTCCTGTTACCATCGGTGCTTTTTTCCTTCCTGGGTTACCAGACACAGTTGTTCCTGCCGCTGCCTCTGGCACTTCAATTCCGTCCATGTTAGCCTCTTGATTTGTGGCATCCATATTCAGATCTTCTACTTCCGGTATTTCGGCATCCTGGTCAACTGGCTGACCAATCGGCTTTTCTAATTTTTCACTGTTCATTTTTTTAAAAAGTTTTTATCAATTAATTTATTAATTAATTAATAAATTAATTTATTAATTAATCACTTAATTAACCTATGAAATACCTGTCCGTGGAGGGCTCCGAATTACAATTATGTCCCTCGGGCCTCAACCACCACTCACTAAATTGTACCTTTCCAGGTTAACTAATGTCACTGAGCAATTTAATCAGCTCTTACCTGCTCGGTGTCTGAAGGCCTACTGATAGCTGGTCTGCCAGTGGTAGGGTGGGGATAATCCCCGGGAGCCAATTTGTCGTACGTCCGCTTTCTTCGACTGCCGGAGCACAACTCTCGGGTCTCCCACCTTTTATTTATTTTTTTTTTCCCCTACCTGCCATCACTGGCATACGGGGTTCGGCAGCGGCGGGTTGATACGTTGGGTTTACGCACGCCCACCACTGCCAAAAAACTACACTTTATTAAAACAATCTTATTCTACAAAATTTTTGGGGGTACCATTTAATCTCCTGGGTACATTAAATAAAAATAAACAAAATAAAAATCTGTGGTGCTGCCCGGTGCACGGATGTGCACCTTACTGATGAGGCAGCACCTTTTAGGCCTCCTGGCCAGTCTGCATCAGTCCGGTTGCCGTCCAGCACTCCTGGTCCGCCGCATACGTCCGGTCCGCGTCCGGCCAGTCCACTCCCTCAGTCATGTCCTCCTGGGGGCTCATCCTCCGGCGAATGCATTGGTGACTCCTGCTCTGGTGGCTCGCCGGGTGGCCGTATCCTGCTGATGGTGAAGTGCGCAGGACCGACCACCTCCTTCCACCCGTGGACAAACTCCCTGAAATGAGGGTAGTTTTCCTCCTCAACCAGGCGGGGGAAGTCTTCCTCGGCGAGGAAGAAGATCCCGGTTTTCCTCGACAACCTGGCTCGGTGTCCTTCCATCGCGGTGCAGGAGAGCATCACGTGCTCCGCCATTTCTGGGACTCCACAGGTGGGGCACCGGGGGTCGATCTCTCTTCTATGCTCACTGAGCTTTCCCCGGAACCCACCGTGTCCCGTCAGCATCTGCGAGACCCAGTAGTCCGGGAGGACCCATGTGGCAGCCAGTCTCGACTGGACGGTGGGGAAGAACTTCCTCAGCGTAGAACCCTTCTGGCTCGTCACCCACCGTCCGTTCCACTGCTCTATCGAGTCCTCCCTCAATATCCTCTTCCACAAGTTCGGGGTCTCGCCGATCCTCTGACGGAGTCCCTCCGGGAGCGTCTCCAGCCCCTGCCTCTTCACCTCGTACTTAAGGGCGTCCTCCTTCAGGAGGAGGTCCAGGGGCATAGCTCCGGCAAGCACCTGCACCGCCTCATGCGACACCGTTCTATAAGTCTTCGTGACCCGTAGCAGAGCCAGTCTCTGGATCGTCGCCAGTCTCCTCTTCTGCTGCTGCGTGAGGTTGCGGCTCCACGCCGAGGATGCATACCTCAGGATACCCAAGACCACGCTCTCTTTATAAATGGTCATCGTTGCTGGGTACCTGAGGCCCCAGAATGCACCCCCTATCCTTCCAAGTCCATTGAGTGACAGGGTCACCCTATCCTTCAGGTATCCCAGGTGAGGAGTGGCGTCGAAGTTTCTCCTAAACTTCACGCCTAGGTACGTCACCTCCTCACCTAGTCTAACCCTCTCTCTCTGGATCTCCAATATGATAGGGTAAGCCCTGTCAGTGGAGCCTCTTAGGAGTATGGCCTGGGTCTTGGCAGCGGCCATACTCAACTTCCTCCTCACGCACTCACATGAGACTGGCGCACCTCTCTGCTTGCATCTTCACTCTGGCTCTGCTGTTCGCGGCCACGATGACTGCCAGGTCGTCGTCGTAGGCCGTGGCAAGGAAACCTTCCTCTTCTAGTTCCCCCAGCAGCTGGTCGAAAACGAGTTTCCACAGGGCCGGCCCGAGGACCGACCCTTGTGGACATCCTCTCTCTATCTTTCTCTCGACCTCGTAGTAGCTACCTCTAATCCTGACACTCCTTTCACTGAGGTAGCTACTCACGAGGGAGTACAGGTTGCTGGGGGCGTCGAACTCCTGCAGCCGCTGGAGTACGCAGGGCCACCACACGCTATCAAAGGCGGAGGATATGTCAAACAGTACTAGCATGACATACTTCTCCGCCCTCTCTTCAACGTCCCTGCGCACCCTCAACAGTGCATCCGTTGTTCCCTTGCCACGGGTCGAGCCGAACTGCCGTGGATGGCTCGCCGCATCAACGCCGCGTCTGAAGGCCTATTGATAGCTGGTCTGCCAGTGGTAGGGTGGGGATAATCCCCGGGAGCCAATTGTCGTACGTCCGCTTTCTTCGACTGCCGGAGCACAACTCTCGGGTCTCCCACCTGTCCGTGGTGGTGCTTTAACCATCTCAGCCATCCTGGTTCGCTTCTCGGTCAGTCATATCCCTTCTTTTCACTGATCCTATATCCCGATCCTGGTCATATATTTTCTTTTGAAATAAAATATTAACAGAATTATATCATATAACAATAAAATAAATTATAATAATATCTAATGAGTTAAGTCAACAAGATCCAAAAATAAAAGTAATGTTCAATTAACATTCTCCCCGTGTATACATCGCAAATTGCGAGAACACGGAGATATAGGATCAGTGAAAAAAAAAAGGGATATGACTGACCGAGAAGCGAACCAGGATGGCTGAGATGGTTAAGGCACCACCACGGACAGGTGGGACACCCGGGTTCGAGTCCCGGTCCTGGTCATATCTTTTCTTTTCAAATAAAATATTGTTAAGATATTGTAATAAACCTTTCTATAAATACTATTAGTGTATTTCTAAGTTGATTTCTAAATTTCTAAATTGTTGATTTTTTTGCCCGTCTGCCCATTGTGCCCCCCCAGAAAAAAATCCTGGTTCTGCCCTTGCTTGGGAGAGGAAAATCCTGAGAAAAATATATGGCCCAACCAAAGTCGAAAATGTATTTTGAATAAAAATCAATTAAAAAACTTAGAGACCTGTATAAAGATCCCCATTTAGTCTCATATATTAAAAAATGGAGAATAAGATGGTTGGGTCACGTGCATCGAATGGATCAGGAAATACTACCAAGGAAGATAATGTAGTGACGCCCGGTCGGTAGAAGAGGAAGAGGTAGACCTAGACTACGATGGCTCGAAGATGTCGAGGCTGATCTACAGCTTCTGGGAGTGAGAAGATAGAGAATAGCTGCAGAGGATCACTCTGAGTGGGGGGAGACTTGTTGAGGAGTCCAGGGTCCTTCAAGGGCCATAGCGCCGTCAGAGATAGATAGATAGAAGCTTTCATTTAATGTTTTATATTTATTAGTTAATATTAATCAGTGATACTTTTATATCTATAATTTTTTTCTAAATATTGACTGTTTTTCTTATTATTTCCACATTTATAATATACTTTATTTTATTTTATTTTTGTTACAATTATGGAAGCCCAATCTTGCAAATCAACTTCAAAACCAATTTGATTACTTTTTTATTGGAAAAAAATGTTACATTGATGAGCCCAATATTTTAACTACCTATTCAGAAGAAATGCTGGTTTTCAGGAGTGATTAGTTCATTGCTATATCAAAGATAGCACTGGAAGAGAAAGTAGTAGGCAGCACTAGACAACTAGATGTAATGAGCACACCACAAACACAAACTATTCATTTATTATGTACACGTATATGTATATATATATATATATATATATATATATATATATTAGATGACCTTGCATTTATTTATTTATGCTAAGCAACCATATTAAAAGAAAATACAGATCTAACTGTAACATGCCTTTAAACAAATACATATAACATTTTACAATATACATATTTTAAAGAGAAAAAATACATTTCACAATAAAACTAAAACATAAAGAAAATTAAGTAGAAAAAGGATTAAAAAATGTACTTAAGCAAGCACATGGATTTTTAGTATCATTTTATAGCAATAGTATACAAATAATTAACCTACTATAGTTTGATGTTAATAGGTGAAAAACATTTAAGCCATCAGTCCCACTCATCCTCCAACCCATACAGAAAAGAGATTATTTATTTACTAAAATTTATTCAAGACATTTGTTGTGAACCATTTTACATATATTTATTAAACAACATTTGATTTGATTAATTTATAATAAATTATAAATTGATAAATTGCCTTCATTTATATCCTTCCTTTCTAGGTTCATGTCCAATTGCGATGAAAAAAAATCTTTACTACTACACCCCATGAAGGGTTTGGGTTTAAGAAACATAATCAGTAAAAATATACTAAACTTTCTAAACAAAGAAAAAAATAAACCAACCTCCATAATAAACCAATTTTCTAAATTAATAAATAAAGATTTGAAGATTACAAAAACTTTTTTCAATAATAATCCAGACCTATGCATTATAAAAACCGATAAAACCAAACAATTAGCAATAATAACAAAAACAGAATACAAACAAAAAATGCTCAATCTACTCAATAATAAAGATATTTACAAAAGCATTAGAAATAACCCCATGACTGACCTAAACCAAAAAGTTAATAAATACTTACACAATCTAATGAAACATAAATTTATAGATAAACCGCTTAAAACTAAATTAACTAACAACTACTATAACACACCCAGAATATATGGCCACCTTAAATTACATAAAAAAGACCACCCACTCAGACCTATAGTGGATGACACCAATAATCCAATAGATAAATTAGCAACTCACCTCAATAAGTCATAAAAACATTTCAATAATAACAATGATTATGACATAAAAACCGCGATAGAACTAAGAAACAAACTAAAAAACATAAATCTAAAGCCAGACCATATAATTTGCAGCCTTGATGTCATATCAATGTATCCTAACATGCCACTAAAAACAGCATACAAGATCATAAACGAAAACTGGGATAAAATAGAACCACACACCGAAATCAAAAGTAAAACAATATTCATAGAAGGTATAAAACTATGCACTGAATACGGATTTTTTTCCTTCCAAAACCAAATGTATAAACAAACTCCAGGCTTACCGATGGGAGGTAGGCTCTCAGTTAATCTATCAGGCATTGTACTAAATTTTATATTGAGAGAGAGCCTTCAAAAAATAAATAACCCACCGGTATTTATAGCAAAATACACAGACGATCTGTTAATCATAACTAACAAATATGATTTGGAACAATTCACTAAAATACTTAATGAACACAACAAAAACATTAAATTTACGCAAGAATTTAAAGGAAATAATCACACATTAAATTATTTAGATATTACAATCATAAGAAACCCTCAGAACAACACCCTCACCACAAAATGGTTTAAAAAAAACCATTTAAATTTCTATTCAACCCATCCAAAATATCAAATTAAAAATACAGCTCAAAATTTAATAAATAAAGCACTCAAACTAACAGATACAGAATACTTAAAAGAAACAAAAACAAACATTTTTGACATTCTTGAAAGTAATGCTTTCCCCATAAGACTCATCAATAATCTGTGGTATAAACAAATTAAATTAATGAATAATAAAAGAGAAGAGGAAAAGGAACATGCCATACTAACTCATAACAGGCCTAACACCAACCAAAAACCAATATCTAATAGTTCAAACATTGAAAGCAGTAATAACAACTTAACAACTAAACCTCCTCAAACCAAAATAACAAACTATTTCCAAAAAGAAAACAATCGTACTCCATCAATAGACAATACTATAACACATAATTCAGACAAACCCATAATATCAGAAATAAAACCAGATATAAAAATATATAAAAGCTTGACATACATAAAAGGTCTATCAGAAACAATAGCACCAACTTTTAGAAATTACGATATATCCTAAATCAAATTTGCCCACAAAACCATAAACCCAATAAAAAACATAATCAATAGTCAAAAAGACAAAACACCACTACTGGAAAACACAAATAAAGTGCACAACCTAAATTGTAACAAACAATATATTGGACATACAAGTACACACCTCAAAAATAGATTCTATTATCACAAAAACAGCCTAAAACCTACATCTAAAAATAACACCTCATTGTCAAACCATAGTAAAAAAGAACTCCATACATTTAATTTTGACAGACCCAAAATATTACATAGGGAGAGAAATACAATAAAACGCAAATGCTTAGAAGCACTTTATATTAATGATAATATTAATAAACATAGTAAACGAAAAAAAGGAAGGAGGAGATCTGTCAAAATACTACTCTTCCATTTTTTTAAATTAAAAGAACAAAAATATAAAAATTATAAAAAATAAAAATTAATTTCTACAAATTATTAGCTCCCTAATTATGCATTAAAATATTAATACAATTTAAATAAAAGTCTTTTAACCTTTTAACATACCATACACTTATCCTTAAATCTATCTATTAAATACAATAATTTTAAACAAATAATTTTTTCGGATATATATAAAATAGAAATAGTAGATAATCCTCAATATTTATAATAAAAAGAATTTTTATATATAAAAAATACCTCTAATGTCATAGTTTACTTAAGGTAAGAATTAATACGTGATAAATAAAATATAATAATCCATTATTATCATCTACTAATCCGGACTGGACAAAGTACTAGCTCCACTCATTTAGTATAGCAACTGACTATGGGATACAACACACCCAGCTAATTTTTTAATATGCAACCTATTAATCTGCAGAAAAAGGTATCTATTGTGTACTATTGTAAGGACAATACTTTGTAGAAATTATAATAATTGTGAAATACATATTAACGATACTATGTATAGTTATGTAACTAATTCAAGCGATAAGAAAATTGTTGTATTTTTGAATTTTCTTTTTGATTTTTTGCAGACAGAGTTTTTATACTGTTGATCACAAAACCTATAAATTGAAAATGACCATTTAGGTCGAAACATCAATAGAAAATAGATACAATATATGAATTTGGACTAAAGGTTTTTTTAGTATTATTATACACCCTTAGAAAAAAATATATCTGTAAAGTCCAGTACCCTAGAAGATTGATATAATGTAATCTTTAAATAACCATATATATGTTCAGGATCAAATGGGGATCCTATCAATGGGGCTAAACTTTGAAATTTGACATTTTCACATTTCCTGCTGGTTTATACCAGCAATTATATCCTCTTGAAACTTCAGGCTCAGAACCAGACTAAAACCATGAGAAATAAAGTTAAAAAGAGTCATTTTAGAAAAATTGCTTAACTAAAACTAAATTAGCGATGAGGAAAAATCAATTTTTGAAATTTTAGAATAATCCTCAATGGATCATGCGGGATCTATAGATCCTCCTTGGGCTCCCCTAGCCTCCTAAAGTGAGTACCCTTAATTGGGAGGAAAACCTGGCAGTTCAGCATGATCTCAGACAAGTCACCTTTCTGCACATCCATTTTCAGTAACAGTAACCTCTACCATTGACTGTACCCTTCATGAGTTATAGTAGTATGAATTTTTTTATACCTTTGCATTGGAACACTGAAATACATTATTTATACAGTATTTTCCAATAACTTTATTTCCATAAATTTATGATTGTAGAATAGATACTGCTCAAAGATATAGACTATTGTATAGTCTTATTACAATGCTGGCATCTTGATGGTAAGTCATTGAACAGACAAGGAAATTTTAAATGTCCTAACCTGTATACGAGTAAGGAACACTTTCTCTCTGCGGATGCGCTATCAAAGCAGTTCCAAATTTTACTTCTCTCTTGATAAGTTCACGTTTGAATGGAAAACTTCTGTCCCATATATCCAACATAATATTGTTGTGGGTATTCTCCATAAGTTCCATTAGAATTCTCAATTTAAACAGCTGGTGAAAATCCTTTTTCAACATTGTGTCATTAATTTTGTGCTACTGATTTAAAAATAATGTATTATATTTCAGTATTTTATAAATAAAAATTCTATTTATTTTAATCGCTCTCTCTATTATATAAAAAAGTTTTTAGTGATCTAATGTTTTATCAGTGAAGACCAAGGAACTACTTTTTGGTAAGTCATATGTCATGCTTAATCAGTTAAATCGTAAATAATTTTGGGAAAGAAAATGGTCCGGGTGGAGGTCAAGGATACAATTCCTTAAATAGAGATAAACTATTTATAAGTAACTGATGTTTCATAACTTGGTAGGTCACAAGACCTGCAATATGGACTGAAACATCAAAAAATATACAAATAACAAAAATAAATAGTTTATTTCTTTTTAAGGAATAATTTCTTTGGTCTCCGCTTGGACCATTTTCTTCCTCAAATATAAAAGGTCAACTAATATTCAATTTATTCAATATAAATATTTTAAAAATCAACAAATATAAAAGTCTCTGTTTAGTAAAAAGTTTTGTTATATATATATTTATATCGTTGAAATTTATATACATTCTTTATACTCTCCAATTTATTTTTCGAATAAACCTTTCATTTACACATATTGTTAGTGCAAAATATGAACTGATTTATTTTGTTTGCCTTTATGATCAAGCTGACTGGTTAGTCATAAGGAGGCCGTCGCAAAGGATCTTCTGTAAAAACAAAGAATTATTGTTCGAATAGATATATATTCATTGAACTAGCTTTCAAGAGGTGGACAGAAAAATGCAGGTACAAGGGAGTGAAGATTGGGAATGACTATTTATTCACCTTGCAATTTGCAGACTACCAGATAGTCACAGCATCAGAAGAATTGGACCTGCAATATATGCTTAGGAAGCTTCTAGAGGAGTTCTATAAATGGATTCTAGCCGTAAATTAGGGGAAAACAGAGTACATGTCTTTTAATTCGTACACGTCATTGTCGATTGAAGATTGGATTCTATCTCGTAGAAAGGACTTCAAGTACTTAGGTTTACATAAATGAGACACACGACAAGGATATAAAGATGAAGGTATCCTGAGGAAGGAAAATCATTAGGATCCTCAAACCCAGTCCTTTGGAATAAAGGGGTCTTGTTAGAAATGAAAAAGAAAATATATCATTCTTTTCTTCTGGGAACAACCCTATATGGGGACGAAACATGGACAGTAAAAAACAAGATGCCCATAAACTGCTTGCGCTTGAATTGGACTTTCTAAGATGTAGCTGCGACTTCTCAAGACTCCAACACATTCCAAATAGAGTTATAAGCGAAACTATAGGGCAAGATAAGAATATTTTATGTGAAATAGAGACCATCACCTTTACGGGGATGTGGACATTGTGAAGTTTATTAAACTGGAGAGGCTCAGTTGGGCTGGCCATGTCGCAAGGATGGAAGTGGAAGAAATTCCTAGAAAAGTGGTGGACACTACCCTTCACAGTACACGACGGACTGGTAGGCCAAGGCTTCGATGGGTTGATGGAGTGGCAGCGGATGCACGGAACCTGTTACAGATCAGAAGCTGGAGAGCGGCAGCACAAAATCGCGCCAAATGGCGGCGGCTCATTGAGGAGGCCAGGACCCACCCAGGGTTGTAGCACCTCAGAGATAGATAGATAAAGACCAAGAGGCTTCAATGGTTTGGCCATCTGATGAGAATGAGAGACAATATATGGCCAAATAAACGCTTCCTATATAAACCAGATTATAGAAGAAAGAGAGAAAGACGTGGATGGAGGATGTGAGAGAAGTGATGGCAGCAAGAGGACTGCAAGAGGAAGAAGAATGGGCTAATGGAAGAATTGGCGGGAAAAGATTGGTTATCGGGATACATTAATAGTAAAAAAAAATAATAAATAAAAAATATAGATTGATGAAAGAGGTTTTTATGTTTTAGTTTAATTTTATTTATTTTTTACAATTCAATAATTGTTGTTTTTTTCTAATCCTAATCAGGTAAACAGGACAAATTGTTCCAATGGGCACTCTAGCAAGAATGGTAAAGTCAAAATTCATCCTGTATATCCACCATAGAAATAAATTACTCATCCTTACTGGATTCGAAGCGAGCCGTTAGCAGAACTGATTTTGTTCAGATGATAAATAAACTCTCACACACCATAGCTTCCTGAATAGGTAATTATGTAGAATTTATTTATAGTATCATTAACTTGATAATTTTTGCTGTTACTTAAGAACACAGCTATTACAATACCACACACTGAGTCACAACAATGATTTCTTTTAGATCCCCAAGAAAACATTTAATTTAAATTAGTTTAAAAAAATAATATATAAATTAATAAAGAGCTAACTTTCTAAACTATAACATCAGGAAAATTATATGGTTTCTAAAGCCAATCTAAGCTATCGATGAAGAACAATTTCATTTTTGAGGCACATCATTTCATTTAAACTGAATATGAAAACTATCAGTTTATTCCTGAAAAACAGCCAATTAAATTGCGAAGCAACAAGGTAAAAAAAAATACACCTATTAGGGGGATACTTTGTACTTTCTTCAAGACAAATATTCTATTTATTTTTTTAATTTTATTGCTATTATTTTATTTAAATAAATTTTACAATACCAGCTATCTTAAAATATATACATATTTATAGGTAAAAATGAACTGAATTTATTCTTCCTTCTTCTTCTTCTTTTCTTTTCCCCAAATTCTTTTGCCTCTCAGCTCACGAAGCCTTTGCATTTCCTCTTGGAAATCTTTGTGCTCATCACGATATAGACCATAGTTTCTCAAGTGATCCATTAATACATTTAACTGCTCGTATCTGGGATAGTAAGCATCAGTTTTTTCGGGATTTTTTTGGATTGGTCGTTCACTCATTAGTCTCACAACCTGAAAAAAATTTTAAGACATTAAGGATGAAAATAATTTAAAACTATTAAAATACATAATTAATTCAGAAACTGTATAAACCAAGAAACCGTATTACATGTTGTAATATATATTAAATCATAATATATGTTGTAACATATATTAAAAAATTCTTAATCTTGGATAATTTCAATCCCCAAAAATCTAAAATAACTACAACTTTTAGGTAGGTCTTATACTTAATCTGTGAGTTATATTTAACCTAAACAATGTGTTAGAGAACTAAATTATTAATTCATGTGTTATTCAGGAGGTACTGCACGAATTTTACCTTATAACTACTCTTATTCTAATCATAATACATTTATCACATATATAATTAAATATCTCGGTGAAGCGATTCAGGAGAATGGATTAGAAACAATAGCCAATGAAACCATAAGGCAAAAAATGGCCACTGCATATCAACTCACACACTATACACACACACACATATATATATATATATATATATATATATATATATATATATATATATAAAATAGTCTCAAAATTAAGAAATTAAAATACAGTCATAAAACCATAAATAGATTTCAGGAATCATTACATCAAGAAATGAAATTTTCAACTGATATTTCGACATATGGATGATGTATGTTTGTTGAAACTATCATTTCTAGATCAACTGAATAATGAAGTATACACATTTTTCATAATTACATTCTCTTTTCTATACTTAAGATAATGATAACTTGAATTTTTGGAAAATATTAAAAGGGAAACGAATAAAAAGTTGAAACTTGTTGTGACTTAACTCGATGCGATAACCTGTGGAATAATTACCATAGATACAATAAAACGTATTGGTGAAATCAAAAACATCTAAAACTGACCAGAATAAGACCAGAGAATATTCAAAACCAAGTAGTCGGTAGATTCAAAATTCATAAGTGAAAAGTTTACCAAGATGAGAAATTAAAGAAGACTGCATCAACATGACCTCAAGAGAGATAGGAATCCAAAAGCAACAGAATGAAAGAAGTATGGGCACAAAGGAGTATCTCAAATGCAGAAGAAGAAGTATCTCAAATGCACGCCTCATATAATAGGATATACTTACATATGTCCTCTTATTATTTATCTCCTGATTCAGACACCGTAAGATAAGGTAAACGTGGGAAAGCATTAGCCTATAGTGGTAACTGCCAAAATACGCATGTTGTACGAAACATAATCATTCAATGCGAGAGAACTTCTACTCAGTAGGATAAAAAAACCTTTATACCATCACATTCAGTCTACCTTATTTTCAAAACTAATAACAGTATAAATATACAGAATGATTGCTTCCATGTTTACATGAAATAAATTACGTCTGTTTTTCCATATTTGTGAGAAACAAAACAACTTATTCAATTTTAGAACTTAGACATCGTTCAAAAACATATACTTAAGGATTTATATGATCTATTTAAGAACGCTTCTTTAAAACAACATATTTCTTTTTGATTTTTGTAAAACATGCCTCAACACTTGCATGTTACATTTAAAGAATAATAATTAATCCATAATGTAAGCATTTAGAAATAATCCACTATTACCTTCATTGATTTACTATTTGTTGGTCTTGTAACTTCACCAAATATTTTATTTTTGAGATAATTCATTCTCATTGAATATTTTGTAGGAAGTTTCATCAGCTCTGTATACCGTGACATAGCTGACTTGTGTTTTTTACTTTTTTAGAACAGAATGTACAAACAAAAAATTGTAAGAAATTTTATGATTGTGGTAGTTAAGAAAGGTATGGTTAAGTGGGAGGTTATATTTTACGAGCAAAGAGGCTCAGAAGATTTACAAAGAGATCACAAATTTGAAGGACTTCTGCTGAGCTAGTTTGAGTCTCCATGAGGTGCCTGGAAAAGCTGAGATAGCTATCCAGAGTGTGTAGCCATCTTTGAGGATGGAGTTTGGTATTTACCGGTCTTCTGTACCCACCGTGGAAGTTATAGGCAGCTATTTCGGTATCTGAATAATGCTTGATAATGAACAGCTATAACCTGTTGCTTCGAGTTGAGTTGCAACAGGTTATAGCTGTTTATAGGTTTCATTTTTAATATTTTTCAAAAATAAAAGTAAACGTGAGCTTTATTATTGAAAATAGAATGTAATTAATAGTAATAGATAGATTTCGGTAATCATTACATCAAGAAATAAGTGTCGACTAGCAATTCAAAGTATAGCTGATATATATTTTATTTGAAAAGAAAAGATATGACCGGGTCATTATTCATTCCGGGAAAATTATATAGCTGATATATTTTGAAATATTTTATTATAGTACAGCTGGTATATGTTTCTTAAAACGTACATTTCTAGATTAAATGGTTACCAAAGTGTCGATATTTCCCTTAACTACATTCTCTTTTCCATATCAACGCTCATTATAACTTTCTATTTTTGAGAAATATTAAAAGAGAAACGAATGAAAAATTAAAACTTGTTGTGACTCAAGTCAATGCGACAACCTGCGGAATAATTGCCGCTATTTCTTCCCAAGCTAAAATGATAACCCGGCGGGATCTTCAACGACTCCAACCTGATGCCTCACCAAGCAATGCTGATGTAATTTTTTTTTTTTTTTACACTTTATTGAAATATTAAAATCTGTCACTTGTGGGTAAAGAGTAATAGTGCTAAGTAACTTACAACCATTCCATAATACAAAAAAAAATAATAAATGCAATAAAAATATATACATGCGGTAATAAAAACAAAATAAATGCGAAAATGATAATAAAAATAAACTCTAAAAACAAAATAATTGCTTACATTCATACCATATACTATTTACAATTTGCCTGGGGTCCCCGAACTATGCTTCATCCTCAGGAATGAGGGCAAAGCAGGAGTCCGGGAGGCCCCTGGTCCGTTTCCCAGCCACGTCACTGGCATGAAACGCCAATGGAAGCTGGTTAAGGGTGTCACACCACAAACATAACCTGACCTGTCACTGGGGAATGTCACACCCGGCACAGTCAGTGTTGCCAGTGATTAAACAATTAATTTATTAGCAATATTTTTTAGCAACACTGACATAACCATGTACATAACCTGCCGAGAGTTGGTGAACAAAAAACGTGGTGTGTAAACAAGTGACTGGGCTTTGAAAGACTATTATTCGGCGTCTAATGAGAACTTTATTCAAGTATAATTATTTCCTTTAATTAAATCATTTTCTTTTTGTAACCTGCAGTGCAGTAATTATTTATTATTTAACATACAAGTGTTTTTATTTTTTTGAATATAGACTTTTATTTTTTTTAATTTGTTTTAATTATTCGCCCCTTCAAAAGGGCATCACACAAACATAGGTCGTGAGAGGAGAATCTGGCCAGTGCCAGTACACCAAATAACATTATCACAAAAGGTCTCGGGGCCATTGACGGTTTAGACGGCGCGGTGGGTTATATGGATGTGTGGAACTGGATAGTGACAGAGGATTGGGATGACAGGCAAGGTTTTGGTGAAAGTTGGAAAATTTAGTAGGGACGAGGACGAGGACGAAAGGAATGTTGAGATCATTATGGAGGGTTTTGTTGGAGACTATTGAAGTTAGGTTAGAAAAATATAAAATAAACACAGCAGAGTATCATAATAACGAGAACACTTTAATAACATCTGAATGAGTACATGGTGTTTGGCTAAAACTAACGCTACTAGAGATGTGTACCTGACAAAAATGGCGTCCCCTAGAGTATACAAAAAGCCGTTGTCCAAGACAACCTAAATCTACATCAATATGGAATACACACTTACATTTTAGAATAAATCTTTTAATGAACAATATTAAATAATTACAATTAGAGTAAGATAATATTTTTAACACTCTCCCTCATTAAAAAGATCTTGACACTTAAGCCCAACTTCTTCTAACAAAGTTTTTAATCTTGGTCCATGGAGCGGTTTGGTCAGGAAGTCAGCCAACTGTTTTTCAGTTGCGATGGGCTTGATTTCCAGTATTCCTTCTTGAACAACCTCACGGACAAAAGAGTGGCGAATTCTTATATGTTTCGTTCTTCGATGAAATTCTGGATTTTTAGCTAGTTTAATAGCTGCTTCATTGTCAACATACAGCGCAGGAATTTGAAGATTACTTTGGGGAAGCAATTCTCCAAATAACCGCTTCAACCAAACTATTTCTTTTGCAGCCTCACTTGCTGCTCAAGTTCTGCTTCAGTCGTAGACAGCGCTACACAAGATTGTCTTTGACTAGTCCATGATATAGGACCCCCAGCAAACATGCACATGATTCCAGTTGTTGATCTTCCAGTGTCTAAATCACCACCAAGATCTGCATCACTGTATCCCACGACTTGGTTCGAGCCGTTACAACTATAGAAAAGTCCTATATCCTCAGTTCCCTTAATATATCTGAATATTCTCTTTACTTTAATAACATCTTGTGCTAAAGGCTTTTCTAATAATCTTGACACAACGCTTACTGCATATTCTATGTCTGGCCTAGTTAAAACAGTCAGATACATTAGAGCTCCAACAGCCTCTCTGTAGGGGAACTTAATAGATTCTTCTTTCGTTTCAGTATTCTCCGGTTTATTCAAAATTGGAGTAGAAACAGCCCTACAATCTTGCATATTAAACCTGTTGAGAATCTTTCGAATGTAGGCCTTCTGGTCAACTTTGATGCCATCTTTCTCTTGAGTAATCTCCAATCCAAGGCAATATCCGAGAGTCTTACTTTGCACTTTAAACTCAGAGGTCAAATTTGAGAAAAATTCGGTAAGCATTTCTTTGCATGTGGACGCAACCAATCCATCATCCACATAAGAGTGCCACAATTAGTTGGTCAGTATTTCTCTTCAGAATGAATATGCAAGGGTCTGCGTGGCTCTGTACAAACTTTAATCTATTCATAAAATTGCAGAATCTCTGGAATCAACATCTGGCTGCCTGTTTTAAGCCATAAAGTCCTTTTATGAGCTTACAAACCTTATCAGTACCACCACTAAATCCTTCAGGTTGCTTAATGAAAATGTCTTCATTTTTATCTAATTTGCCATATAGGAATGCCGTTGAGACATAAAATCGTGCAAGACTCATTATTCTACTGGCGGCTACACTTAAAATAGATCTGATCGAGCTCATTTTTGCCACAGGACTAAATGTTTCACAAAAGTCAACACCTTTTTCTTGATTAAAACCTTTAACAACTAGCCGGGCCTTAAATTTCTCAATAGCTCCATCTGGATATTGTTTTACCTTGTAGACCCACCTGCATGGAAGAACCTTTCTATTCTCAGGAGGCTCCACTAAGGTCCAAGTTCTGTTTTCATGAAGTGATGCTATTTCTTCTTTCATTGCTTTCTGCCAATGCTGAGAGTCTTTACATTTAATGGCTTCTTGATAATTTTCAGGGCTGTGGATAACTGAGTCATAGCCATTGCAATGAATTCGCTGTATTTTGCTGGTGCACGAAGGCTCTCCCTGTTTCTTAGACTCATCTTGGTTGATTCTATTTCTTCATCATAGTCCGAAAATCCATAGAAACCTGGTTCAGAATCTTCTTGGTTATCTATTTTGGAACTTGTAGTTTCACTGGATTTTTCAGGTTCCAAATCCTCTTGATCAACTTCATCCTCTTTTTCATTAATCTGAGATTTTACTTTCTCATACATAGGTACAGTTACAGTAACACTAGATGATTTAGGGATTTCATTAAAAACAACATCCCTGGACCTGATAATAGTTCTCTTTTGCGGGTTCCAAATGCGATAGCCCCCAAAATCATACCCAACCAGTATCCCTTTTACGGATTTTTTATCCATCTTTTTCCTATTTTATTTTGGGATGTGAGCATAACAGTCAGATCCAATTATTCTAAGATGCTTGATAGAAGGTTTTTTTTTAAACCATAATTCAAAAGGAGTTTTATCATTCACATTTGTTCTAGCAGATCTATTCAAAATATACGTAGCAGAATTAGTTAATTCAGCCCATAATGACTGAGGAAGATCATTTCTGGAGTGAAGCATGGTTCTAGCAGCCTCAACAATGGTTCGATTTTCTCTTTCTACAAACCCATTCATTTCTGGACAATATGGCATAGTCAACACTTGTTTAATGCCATGCTTACTTAGAATTTTCTTCATCAATTTGTTATCAAATTCGCCTCCGTTATCTGACATGAGATTTTGAATACGGTAGCCAGCTCGAGAAACCTCTCCTAAAAGTTCCAAAAATTTTTGAGCAACTTCTCCTTTTCCTTTAATGAAATAAATGAAGCGATAACGGGTGAAGTCATCCTTGAATAGATCATAATAACGAAAGCCCGAAAATGACTTTTCAAATGGTCCGCATACATCAGTATGAATTATATCTCCAGGTGTAGAGGCTCTTTTTCTGGTCCCAAACTTCAATCTATGGGCCTTGCCATACATGCAGGCCTCACACATCTCTGAATCAAAATTAACTTTAATGATGGGGCCAGGGTGCACTGAAAATAAATGAAAGTGAATTCCCCGAGCGCCCGAATAATAATGCCGATAATATTGTCCGTTTCCTATTAGTATAATAAAGCAACAAACAAAAATAAAACATACAAAAGATACAATAAGCAAATAACAGAAAATATTTTATTTTTAAAAGAATTTTAACTGAAATAATTCCATTATCACTATAAGTTTAACAAAATACATTTAAAATTACAAATTAGTTAGACTCTATTGATAGTAAAAATACAAAAAAAAAAAATCTTCTTATGAAAATAATTATAGTAAAAAAAAAAAAAATGTATCTTGTGACAATGCAAAAAAAAATGTTCTATTAATCCTAATCGAGGGAGAGAGAGAGAAAATAAAAGGTCTGACCTGATATGATATTTTAATTTCACTGAGTAAGTTAATATTCGGCACTGCCGTCTTCTGAGGCGAAGTAATTTTCGTCACGAGCAGGCAAATTGGCAGAGTCTCGATCCGCAAAGGCCGTGGAGGCATCAACTTCAAGTGCTCTGGATACAGCAAGACTGGCTAAAGTACGCTAATTCTTACAAGATGCACTAATAGCAACAATAAACACCCCCTCTCTCTCCCTCGCTTACTCTACTCTCTCCCGATCTAAATCAATATAAAAATATTCTATGAACTAATTTACATATTTTTTAATGTACAATAATTTACAATATAGATGGATGTTTTGGAATACCCAACATTCCGCCCACCTAAAATCTTTATGATTTTACGTCCGAATCGCTAATCATTGGAAGGGGAACAAGATTGTGCATGGTCCTTTTAAAATGTCCACCGGCACATTTAATAGTTGCAACCCTTACAACACCATCGTCCCCAGGATGCAGTTCTACTATCCTGCCCAAATTCCAATTTAGAGGCATGATGTTGGGGTTCTTCACCAAAACCAAATCTCCTATTCTGGGCCTCGAAGAAATCTTTGTCCACTTTAGTCTTGAATATAGCAGATGGATATACTCATTACTCCACCGTCTCCAAAAGGTCTGAGTAATGTTCTGAATGAGCTGCCATCTCGATTTTATGTTACCACCTATTTCAGTCACCTCCTTCTCTGGTGAAGCAATTAATGATGAACCAATTAGAAAATGCCCCGGTGTCAGATAATCGAAATCGTCTGGATTTCTAGATATTGTGCAAAGTGGTCTAGAATTAAGGATGGCTTCAATTTTGGAAAATATAGTTGATAGTTCTTCAAAGGTGAAAGTTCTGTCACCTAATGTTTTTCGGAGATGTGCCTTTGCTGATCTTACTGCAGCCTCCCAAAGTCCTCCAAAGTGAGGAGAGCCTGGGGGATTGAAATGCCACTGTATGCCTTGTCCAGAAGCATGGTTGGTTAGTGTTTCCATATTGTGCTTCCTTCTATACCATTCAATAATTTCTCTTAAATGTCGAGCTGCTCCAACGAAATTGGTCCCATTGTCAGAATAAATGTGGGTTGGTAGACCCCTTCGTGCGACAAACCGATCGAACGATGCTAAAAATGCTTCAGTTGTCAGGGCAGACACTAATTCCAAATGCACAGCCTTCACCGCCATGCACACATAAACGCACAGATATGCCTTTGTAACTGGGGCGTTTCTACGATGACTGAATTTGATTGCATAAGGACCTGCAAAGTCTATTCCAACCATCAGAAAGGGGCGTCCTTGGTTCACTCTAGATAATGGCAAGTTACCCATAAAAGGGTTTTCGGGTTTGGCCTTCATTCTAAAGCATCTCAGACATCTCCAAACTATCTTCTTTACCAAGCTTCTAATTCGAAATATATAAAACCTTTTTTGAACATGGGATTGAAGCGCTTTTGGTCCCAAATGATAGTATTGAAGATGAATGTGTTTAATTAAAAGAGTGGTGAAAGGAGCCTCATGTGGTAGCAAGATAGGATGTTTGGTTTCATCTGGTAATTGTGCATGAGCCAATCTTCCGCCCACCCTGAGAAGCCCAGATTTGTCTTGGAAACAAGTAAGGGCCTTAAATCGATGGGAGATATTTGTTTCGGTTTTAAAATCAAAATCTTCAGTAAAGTATTGATGTTGAGTTTCTTTAATTAAATAAGTTGTTGCTTCTTCTATTCTGAGAACTGACAACGCATTAGTTTCCCTTTCATGGAGTTCGGATTTGGAATTTTTTATAAAGCGGAAAACAAAAGCCATAACCCTTACCGTAGTGCGATAATCAGAAAACCTCGTCAAGATAGAGTGTGCAAAAGTTCGCCCTTGAGAAGTTAGTAATGAGACGGCCATTTTAAGTTCAGGAAGATCTTGCAAGACGTCTGGCCTTTTAGGCAGCTGTAATGGTTCCTTATTCATCCAAGATGGACCTTTCCACCATAAAGTATTTTCCTTTAAAGGCGTCGTAAATGTTCCTCGAAATGCAATATCTGCCGGATTTTCCAAAGAAGGAACATGATACCATTGTTGTTGCTTAGTGTTCGACTGAATGTAGCTTACTCTATTTGCTACATAAGTTTTCAATTGATTAGGGAACTTAAGCAGCCAGCTAAGAACTATTGTCGAATCAGTAAACAACATAATGGTTTCAATTTCGTGGCGGTCGATAAACTCTGAAATTGACAGGGTTAGCTGCGTTAGTAAATAAGCGGCGCATATTCAAGACGGGGTATGCTTATGGTTTTAATAGGTGCTAGTTTTGTTTTTGCCTTCAACAAAAAGGTATGCACTCCCGTATTTGATTCAACAATTTGTAAATATATTACTGCTGCAAATCCCTTCACGGACGAGTCGCAAAAACCCAAAATTCGAGCCTTGCCTTGGTTTGTTCAAATCCAACGTGGCACTTTAATCTGGTTTACAGTTCTCAAGTCTCGTAGGAAGGCCATCCAATTGTCAGTTATTTCCTTTGGAGGAGTGTCATCCCAACTTAGGTTTAATACCCAGAGCTGTTGCAAAAATGCTTTGGCAAACAATATTACGGGTGCTAAGAAACCAAGAGGATCAAATAGACGTGCTATTGTAGAGAGCATTGTACGTTTGGTGATTTTATCCTCAGTTATAGACTCTATCTGGTCAACTTCATATGAGAAACAATCCGATTTGCAGTCCCATAGCATTCCAAGAACCTTAGTTGAAGCTTCAGTGGGAAGAAATCCTACTTGAGCTCTTGAATCACTACGCAATGTTTCTAAGAACTGTTCACAATTGCTTGCCCATTTATGAACTTCAAATCCTCCTGTTTTAAGTAATGCAATTAACTGTGACTTTAGTTCTAAGGCTTCATCTAGCGAATCACCTCCCGTAATTATATCGTCAACGTAAACGTCTTCTGTCAATAATCGGCTAGCCTTTGGAAATCTGTCACCTTCGTCCTCTGACAGTTGCTTGAGAACTCTCAAGGCTAGATAAGGGGATGAAGAAAGACCATAGGTTAACGTGCATAATTCAAAGGTTTCTATTGCTTCCTCAGGTGAAAACCTCCACAAAATATGCTGAAACTTTCTATCTTGCGGTCTTACTTGAATTTGGCGAAACATCTTAACAATATCTGTACAGAATGCAATTTGGTGAGATCGGAAGTTTAAAAGTATTGTGCTTATATCGCGTTGTAATTTTGATCCTATTAGTAATTTATCGTTTAAGGATCCTGACGATGATGGCATGGAAGCATCAAAAACAACTCTAATTTTCATTTCTGAATTAGCAGGCGAAATTTGTTTAAACACCGCATGGTGAGGTATTATATAAGCAGAATCTAAAATTGCTGGTTTCATATGTCCGAGATCAATGTACTCCTTCATAAATTCATGATACTGAGTCTTCAATGATGCTTGTTTGGAGAATTTAAATTCTAAATTATAAAATCTTCTCAAGGCTAAATTGTTGTAAGAAGTAAGCTGTGGTTTTGGTTCACGAAACGGCAAGGCTACCATGTATCGCCCACATGCTAATCGTTGAATATTGTTTTTGAAATGTTCTTCGCAAATATTTTCAATGGGATCAGCATTACTGGCAAGTAGTGGTTCTTCTAGTTCCCAAAATCTTCTCAAATTCTGCTGTATATTATCCACATCATCTTCATTATCTACATTAGATGTTTCAGTTAGATTAAGGCAAGTGGCTATGGCAGGTTCAAATTCTAGAGATGGAACCCCTAGCACTATGTGTCCGAAAATTGTCGGCAAAGTCCCAAATTGATCTGATACCATTAACGGAGGATCGTTGCTCAAAATTTGTAAAAAGAGATCGGCACCCAGTAAAAATTCAATTGGACTAGGTTGATAAAATTTGTCATCAGCTAAGTCAATCGTTTGGAAATATTCAATAAGTGAAGATGGCAATGGAGTGGAAGGCAAACTCGAAGTTATGGATGGCATAACCAAAGCATCAGTTTCTAGGCCTTTTCCATTTTGAAGAGGACAAATATGGCATCGAATAATGCCCTTTGAAGACGTTATCTGTGAAAGACCAACTCCTGTCACGTGACGATTTTTTGGGGACCATGTGAGTCCAAGGCGACGAGCGCAGCTCACGGTGATAATAGAAAATTGTGATCCAGAGTCTATCACAATGCGTACTGGTTCCAAATTCCCTTTCCAGTTTTTAATATTAACTATGGCTGTTCCTAATAATACGGTTTTACAACCGGCTGTCGTAGCCACAACTCCCTCTGTCTCCTTATTATTCGGTTGAATAGCTGATGCTTGATCAGGGGAAGAAGTTTGAAATCTTAATTTTATGGCTTCATGAAGTAGGGTATGGTGCTTATTCTTACATTGAGAGCAAACGAAGTTCGATGTACATTTGTTCACGGTGTGGCCATCCCGAAGGCAATTGAAGCACAGGTGGCCCTTTCGAATTACATCTGCCCTTTCTTTGGGTGAGAGTGCTTTAAAGGCAAAGCACCTAAAAAGCAAATGATTTTGTTTGCAATATAAACAAGTATATCTCTGCCTTCCCTGTTGAATTTTAGAAGTCTGGTCATCGAAAGAGGTTAATATTTTTGGTCGATTCCCGGCGTAAAGATTTGTTTTTACATGAGCAGCTGTTGCTATATTGGCCTCCGAGAGTTCGAGGATCTGGCATCTCTGATGAATAAAGCTGACAAGCGACTCATAAGTGGGAAATTCTTGTCCGTGTTGCTTCTCTTCATAAAGCTGCCTTATGTCCGGCTGTAACGCTTCCAGTGCAATGTTAAGTTTCAAAAAGTCGGCTTCATTCTCTATATCAAGGGCCTTAATAGCCGAAAAATTCTCTGCTATATTTTTTAAGAAGGACCTTAAATGAATAAGAGTAGAACCTTGTGCGTTATGTGGTTTGAACTGTCTTATTTTTCGCATGTAAGCCGCTCCAAGTACTCTTTTATTATCGTACCGCTTCTTCAATGCATTCCACGCTTCGATATAGTTTAGTTCAGATAGAGGAAATGCCGAAACTATTTGCAATGGCTCTCCAGTAAACCGGTTAATAAGATGGTGAAATTTCTCTACCGCGCTAATACCTCCTTCCTCATGTACTAACGAAATAAATAAATCTCGAAACTGGGGCCATAACAAAATATCCCCATTAAATGAAGGTATTTGAATTTTAGGCAATCTAGCACGGTTAAATGAATTTGTAGAAAATTCTAAAGAAGTAGTTTCATTTTGTCTCGGTAGTGCGGAAGGAACGGGATTCATAATTTTCTCAAAAACCGAATGACAATCACTAACATAAGATTTTATCTTAGTCATATATTTTTCTTCATATGGAAAAGTACTTTCTTTTCCTTCTGAAAGCAATAATTCATAAAGCTGCTCCCATGCTAAAACAACGTCCTTAAATAAACAATCCAGCATTTTATATTTTCCCCTAAATGAATCGAATTTACTTCTATCCGTTTCAACAGCTTTGGCTTCATTACTCATGGCTGAGATATCTTTATAACCAGTTGAAACCTTCTGTTTGAGTGCTGTAACTCGTTGTTCTGTCGTTAATTGAGGCATTTTTATCAAAAAAGGTGGCTAAAATACTATAAAAAAATATATAAAAAAAACGAACAATATCCGCGACCCGGAGGACCAAATGATGGGGCCAGGGTGCACTGAAAATAAATGAAAGTGAATTCCCCGAGCGCCCGAATAATAATGCCGATAATATTGTATAAATGAAGCGATAACGGGTGAAGTCATCCTTGAATAGCTCATGATGAATTATATCTCCAGGTGTAGAGGCTCTTTTTCTGGTCCCAAACTTCAATCTATGGGCCTTGCCATACATGCAGGCCTCACACATCTCTGAATCAAAATTAACTTTAATGATGGGGCCAGGGTGCACTGAAAATAAATGAAAGTGAATTCCCCGAGCGCCCGAATAATAATGCCGATAATATTGTCCGTTTCCTATTAGTATAATAAAGCAACAAACAAAAATAAAACATACAAAATATACAATAAGCAAATAACAGAAAATATTTTATTTTTAAAAGAATTTTAACTGAAATAATTCCATTATCACTATAAGTTTAACAAAATACATTTAAAATTACAAATTAGTTAGACTCTATTGATAGTAAAAATACAAAAAAAAAAAAAAATCTTCTTATGAAAATAATTATAGTAAAAAAAAAAAAATGTATCTTGTGACAATGCAAAAAAAAATGTTCTATTAATCCTAATCGAGGGAGAGAGAGAGAAAATAAAAGGTCTGACCTGATATGATATTTTAATTTCACTGAGTAAGTTAATATTCGGCACTGCCGTCTTCTGAGGCGAAGTAATTTTCGTCACGAGCAGGCAAATTGGCAGAGTCTCGATCCGCAAAGGCCGTGGAGGCATCAACTTCAAGTGCTCTGGATACAGCAAGACTGGCTAAAGTACGCTAATTCTTACAAGATGCACTAATAGCAACAATAAACACCCCCTCTCTCTCCCTCGCTTACTCTACTCTCTCCCGATCTAAATCAATATAAAAATATTCTATGAACTAATTTACATATTTTTTAATGTACAATAATTTACAATATAGATGGATGTTTTGGAATACCCAACATTTAATATTCAGCTCCCTTTCAATGAGAGCTTTAACATGCTTCTTAATTTGATGAGCTAGGCGTTCATGGTATAACTGTAATATATTGCTGTTAGATGAAACAGAATTGACCAGAGAGTCGTTTAAAATGTTTAATCTAAATAAGCCTCCATGACGCTGCCGCTGACCAGTCAGTATAACATTATTGTTGACCAATAATTTACATTTTTCAGTGGTAGAAACAAATCTACTGTTTATATTTTTATCCTGAGCAGATAATACTGAGAACAAATTTTTGTGCATCTGAGGAACATTCCAAACATTCGAAAGGGTCAGAGACACAGGGTTATTGCCAACAAGTGTTCTGATTTCAACATGCCAAAACCCTCTGCGGGAACACTTTCACCATTAGCAGTGGTTACCTGGTGCAAACTATCAAATGGTTGAACACTCTCAAACAGCTTTTTATTATTACAAACATGGTTCGTAGCTCCATTATCAACAAACCAATTAAAATTGTCGCATTCTTAAGAAAACACTAACTTGCTAGTTGCAAATAATATCATATTATTGACACTATTTTCACTTTTTTTGACAGCATTTGGTTTGGGAGGTCGTCCATCTTGTTTCCATTTGATAGAATTTCGAATAATGTGGCCTTCTTTTTTACAATAGTTACAAACAAAGGGGGTTTTGTATTTATGATTAGCATTTTTAGATTTGGATAAAGCTAGAGCTTCCTCTTCTTTAGGCAAATGAGCAGAAGGATTACCTTGCAACGCTCTCTCATGGGCACACAATTGACTAGTAAGGTTATCAATCGTTCTATCAATTTTGCTCATTAATCTCCAACTAGCTCTAAAATAAAAGTAATTAGAAGGAAGGGTGTCCATAATTTTACATATTAAATGAATATCTGGTAATTGAGTATTCTGTTCTCCCTCTACCATTTCTTTGTTTAGGCTGTCCCAAATATTTTTTAATTTACTTAGGTGATTAGCCATATCATCTTTAGGATCATGCTTGTAGTTGAAAAACTGCATACATAAATCAAAAGTTTTGTCTTCCGAAGTGCCATCAAATAGGCGATGTAACTCTAGCCACATTTCTTTAGAGCATTTAAAACGCATAACTTTAGTAATTTCTTCTGTCATGTTGGAAGATAAAACAAGCATGGCCTTTGTTTCCGCTGTTTTAAATAAATTGTTTTTACTCACATATTCTTCTACCTCTTCTTGAGTAGCTCCATCAGCTGGCTTGGTAGGACAGGTTAAATGACCATTCACAACCTCCTCTCCTCCTGGAAAACTACGAAGAAGGATCAAAATCTTGAATTTCCAAGTCGCCCAGTTACTTCTTCCTTCGAGGTTGCCGATGTTAACTTTAAATTCCATTGTTTTCCGAAAAACTTCGAAACGAAAACAAAGGTCGGTCGAACTATTAATCACTTGTTTCAAAAATAGTTTGACTTAACTTATTACTCTGCGCGAATGGTAGCTACTGGACCCATAACCTATTGAAGTTAGGTCAGAAAAATATAAAATAAACACAGCAGAGTATCATAATAACGAGAACATTTTAATAACATCTGAATGAGTACATGGTGTTTGGCTAAAACTGACGCTACTAGAGATGTGTACCTGACAAAAATGGCGTCCCCTAGAGTATACAAATGCCGTTGTCCAAGACAACCTAAATCTATATCAATATGGAATACACACTTACATTTTAGAATAAATCTTTTAATGAACAATATTAAATAATTACAATTAGAGTAAGATAATATTTTTAACAGAGACATAGTAAGGAGCATTGACAATAGTTTTCAGGACTTTGGGTTGAAAGGATTGAATACGTCTGATATTTGATTTTTTTGCGGTCCCCCACAGTTCCAGTCCATAGGTACACATAGATTGCGGATGTAATTGGATGTTTGGCTTCCAATCAGCTGATCCATTTACGAGCTAATATGCCCAAATATTTTTAATGTGAGAAGAAAATGTTTCTAAATTTCCTTAAAATCGGGCTTAAGGGGATTAAGGTACGTTACTCTAAAAATCCAATTTCCCAGCAAATCCTTCCAGTCGTTCTGTATTTTTTCTTTTGTTTTGGATATATTCTAAACTAGCTGACCCGGGCACGCTTTGCTGTGGCTGTTGTAATAGTATTAAAAAGTATTTGGATGCAGTTATATTTCAGCGATTCCAATATCCAGTAGTAGTTTTCAAAATATTTGTGCTGATGGATCATTTTGTGATTGTACTCGCATGTTTATGTTCAATCGAAGTGTTTCAACATTTCGCCACAAAAACGATTGATTTAAACATGCGTTAATGTCACCGACAAAAGTAGAGAGAGGAAAGACTGGCTATGTCTGTCGGAAATCACCAGATAGTAATAGAACAGCACCACCGAATAGCTTGTCGTTATTGTTCAAATTTATCTAGTGCGTTTTTCGGCCACTGAAAGTTTGCCATCCGTTCTTGGATTTACTCTACCATGCCCTTACAACACATCAAGAATGAAGCATCATCAAGCATCACTGCTACGATTGACGCATAATCAATAATAATAGCCGACACATATCACCTAGGGGTATGAAAAATAGTTTACATCCTATTTCAAACCTACTGAATATAGACACAAAATGTCATAATAATCGGTCAATTTATTTCGGAGGAGTTTTGTTACAAACAGAGACACGACAATTTTATATATTAGATGGGTAAGATTCCAGTTATTTATTATTCGATAGGGACCGAATTCGGAATCTATCTGACCTACAGAGCTGCGGTTGGGCTCAAATTGTAGCAAATTTAATCTTCTTTAAAAATGGTTAATTATGTTTTTTTTCAAAAAGCACCCATTAGGAGATACAGTTAATTATTATCCGATAGGGACCGGTCTCGGAATCTATTCGACGAACAGAGCTGCGTTTGAGCTCAAAGTGTTGCAAATTAAATCTACTTTAAAAATGGTTAATTGTGCTTTTTTTCAAAAACGCACCGATTGGGAGACACAGTTAATTATTATGCGATAGGGACTGAACTCGGAATCTAATAGAGCTATGGAGCCGCAGTTGAGCTCAAATTGTAGCAAATCTAATCTACATTAAAAATGGTTAATTATGTTTTTTTCAAAAACACACCGATTAGGAGTTACAGGCCAAAAAGTGAAAAACTCCGAAAATTTTAAGGTTTTTCGGCCACCTAAAGTTTCCCTCGTCATTTTTCCGTTTTTTCTCTTCATAAGAACCTTCTACGCCCCTTAGAAGCGGAATCGTGTAATTATAGTAGTTAATGAATCTCTAAGTTATCTAATAATCAGTATTGTTATTTAACACTTTTTGAAAATGGTTAATTAGGTCTTAAAAATAAGAGCCAAGCCATTTTTATTTTGTGATAAATATATGTTATAACAATAATGTGCCTTTAAAGATTTTTCAGTTAAAAAATAAAATAAAAATAATATATGAGACTAAAAAATGTTGGAAATGTCTCCAAAAGTTCAAGAAGGGTGACATTCATGCATTCTATGATTTTTCCTCCAACATTCCTGACATCAAAGCGCTTGTTGAATAGGCGAACTGAAAGATCTGAAAATAATAAACGTAAATTATTGAATATGCATGTATATACTCATATACTCTTATATATGTATATATATATATATATATATATATATATATATATATATATATATAAATGAGATATATTAACATATAGTTTCACGTTTAAAAACAATTTTTAGTGGAACTATTCAATTTTTTAAAAGTTTTTTAATGTTTAATTGTATCAGTTGAAAACCAGACCCCATTTAACAAATTTCTGTTTTGGTTTATAGCTTATTGTACAGAAAATTATGTAAGTACAGATTTTAAACACAGATTGAACATTTTGTAAGGTGTACTCTGGATTTGCCTCAAAAATGTACGATAATAGAGATAAGTTTTCACCACATGTTCCTAGTGGATACCGCTTAGATTTATTTTTGTTTTGACAGAGGAATTAAACCGGAACTAGAGCTTAAAAATACCAATATATAAAAAAATACTGAATCTCTACTTTAGGATTATTTAATGCTAACGTTGCGAATTTTGTGTAAAGGTTAGAGAGTGTGAAAGTGATGCACAGACCAAGAACTATACAATGCTTTAGAGGTGCTGATGTCGTAAGATTGGTGAAGTGGAGGCACTTAAGATATGCAGGGCGTAGTATGGAGATAGGCTAAAAATATTGTTGACAATCCAACTTCATGGAATAAAGATCCAGGTTGATCCAAGATGAGGTGGTCAGACGGTGTGGCTGGGGATGCTTGAAATTAGGAATTGGAAGGAATCGGTACAAGGCCATGACATTTAGAGGAAGCGGGATTAGCGTCGTTCCAAAAAAAAATGATTAAAATGTGTGTGTCAGCTCCGACGCAAGACTGGAGTTTACTCCTTAAGAACTATTATTGTGTAGATTATGTAAAACGAGAGTAAATGAAAACATCTTGAAAAATAATCAAAGCATATATAAATATGTATTCATATTATTTACATCATTCCACTATATGGCACCAACTATTTCACATAATAATATTTGTATATAAATCATGCTTGAGAAGATTCGTTTGTTCTACCATGAACATTTGGCATTTAACATGATTTTGAACAGTATTCAGTACGTGAATAGTATTAATATTAGTATTAATTGCTGTGACAATAGGTTTGTGGTAACTAGAATACGATACGTGTACGTCAGAAGTTACATGGGTTATGAATCGTGAAAACATTGCATCAATAGTTGTACTATATCTAGTCGTCCCGAGTAATCTGCCA
This sequence comes from Arma custos, assembly GCA_037127475.1. Lineage (NCBI taxonomy): Eukaryota > Metazoa > Arthropoda > Insecta > Hemiptera > Pentatomidae > Arma > Arma custos. Next base: position 176,478,774 of record CM073759.1, read on the forward strand.
GAAACAAAGTCTAAACTAACTCGATTTTTCAAGAATTGTACTAAGGGTAAACTTTCATCTTTACTTAGTGAAAATTACATTTACTATTCACTATTAAAATTTTACTTAATGACGTTAAGTGAATAAATAATTATCCACTGTGTCTTTATCTTTGAAAGGACCAACGATAAATGATTTCATACTAAAACTGGCATTTTTCAATTTAAAGGCAATCTTGATGAAGCTTAGAACAAGTTCAACAAAAGTTCAGTCAGTGATAAAGCTATTTGACTTTTTTTGAAAAATTTCAATCTGATGATTTTGAGCCTATAATATAAAAAGCTATAATAATATAAAAAAAATTTATTTTGATTATTTTATAAATGTATTTGCCTATATATGAGGCGTAAAATGAGAAAAACACTATGAAAACTCTCCATGGGTTCTTTGTTGTCTATTATAAAAACCAATTAAAACTGCAATAATGAAACTCCTCATGATCGTTCAAGAGATAAACTAAACTCTAAAGCTACGTCCACACTATGAGACATTAGCAAAGCAATAGACGAGACAAACCTTAGTCCGTCTCAGCAACGGTCTAGGTGCAGCCGGATTAGTCTCATCTAGCGTCCACACTACTATTTCAGTTCCAAGACCAATCTTAGTCAATACACCATGGAGAGCATTGTTTTGTGCGGAATGATTTCGTGCTTTATGCTTTAAAAAATACAAAATAAAATATTTAAAACTTTTTATTGCGTATCATTACTATTAACCTTCTTGCATTTCCCAAAATCAACGAATACATGATTTTTTTCAAATTTCAGTAAAAAAAACAAATGCGATCAATGAAGAAAATAGTGAAAATCCAAAACTAACTATTTTAGAACTTTTGTATTTTTGAAGAATTTACAAGTTCAATTTACTTGCGTTTCTCAAAAAATATAAATTAAAAAAATACAACAAAAGTTTATATAAAAATAAACACGTAATATAGAACAGTTTTTTTTTTTAAATACTCTTTTAGGTTTCCACGGCCACTATTATTACTAATATTGTTGATTTCTTCTGGTACAGACCGTGTTGTTAAATTTTTCGCCAACGTTTCGCCAGCCATGCTGCTGACTTCTTCAGGGCTGAGATGAGAATGATGATTTTTTTTTTGTTTTGTTTTTTTATACAGTTTCTCCAGGAAATCAGAAAGAATACAAAATTACAATTTAAAAATGACTAGAATTATAAAATTATACTTAAAAATTATTACTTTATTTTTAACAATCTCATAATCCATATAACGCACAATTGCATTTAGCACAGCTTTCACGTCCAAACCATTATTCAAATTAAAAAAACTTTTTTTCGGCTATAATGAAATAAAATAAGATAGCACACTGAAATAAAATAAATATATGCAAGAAATAGAAAAGTAAAAACTGATGCAATGGTTAAAGGTTGCGCTTATCTGGCATATAAAAATCTAACTTCAGTACTGGTTTAAATAAAGTGTAAGTTCAATTTATATGCTAGTTTAAATTACCAATGACTTACAAATTTTATATTAAATAATTAGAAATAAAATATTTTTAAAAATGACGAATGGATGCGCGTATTTCTGAAATACAAACACTTTTTTTACCCAACTATTTAGTGTAGGAATTTTCGGTCAAGACTGTTGTAGGGTTGGGTCGAAAGAAGAGGGAAATACAAGTTTATTCTCAAGGAACTTAAAAAAAAATACAAATTTACATTTTTAAAACGTCAAATTATATCAAATTATGCTTTATAATTATTTCCAGGAAAGTCCCGATATCTTGATCAATTTCATCGTCTTTATCACAGATAATTGCTTTTTGCAAAGCTTATACGTCCAAAGCATTATTCAAATTAAAAATATTTTTGTCGACTATAATAATAGAAAATAAGATAGCAAACTGAAATAAAATACAAATTTGCAAGAAGTAGAAAATTAAAAAACTGATGCAATGATTAAAGGTCGCGCTTATCTGACAAATAAAAAAATCTAATAGTAATAGTATGGTCTGTAATAGTTTGGATCAGGCGAAAATTCAATTAATTTGCTTGTTTAAATCACCAATAAGTTAAAAATTTTATATTGAACAATCAAAAATGAGGTATAAAAACCTACTTGAAATTACGTATCATCATCAGATACACAACACTTTAACCTAACCGAATATATATAAATATTATATTATATATAATCAGAGAGCTGTGGTTCGCAAACACTGGGTTTATATATTTTAATAACACATTGTTTTTTTCTAAAGATATTAAACTTGTAAGATTGATTCTGCTTACAGACATCAGAGTTTCCTTATTGACTGGGTAGATCTTGATCGCGGTGAGGGTGACTCCTTTCTTGGCTCCCACCATGAACATCTGAGCGGTCTTTCTGAACTTAACATCTGCCTTATACCAATCACTGCTGTAGATCGCTAACTGGAGATCCGAGCTCTGCCTGCGAAAACAGACTTAGAAACAGATATTGGAAAATAATGGCCTGGTAATGGCCTGATAACAGGAGGAAGCGAATTCTTGATTCTAGAATTAGCGAGAACATAATAAAAAAGGCCACCAAATATATATATATATATATATATATATATATATATATATATATATATATATACATACAGAACAAGAATTAGCCGAGGTACTGCGTACTGTGGGGTCGATTGAGGTTAGGGGCATAAGTTTCGAAATGGTTTCTTTTTATTTTCCTTTAAACCAGGCTAATTAATTTTTATTAAAAATTGTTATTAAATAACATCTAAACTGTTTTCTCCCTTTAATCAGTATATTTTTATTTTCGCTAACCTTAATATTAAATATATAATAGAGGAAAGTTTTGTGATTTAAAAAAAAGTTGTATCATTGTTTTTTCAACAGAAATGATTTTTTTAAGGTCGTATCCTCATTGAAACGGTCTGAAAAGTCAAAAATGTAGAAGTTTAATTGAAGTGCATTTATAGGAGGAATTATGCAACTACTAGAGCATGAAGGAAGGAATGCTATCAATTAAACAAAATAAAATAAACTCGGGAAATGATAATAATATTTTTGTGAAAAACTCCTTAAAACGATAATGATTTTAAGCACACTAATATCTATAGTATGTTAGTACATATAATATTTGAAGGGCAATCAAGAAGTAGCTTTTAAATACAAGTAACCCTATTTGTTGGTTACAATGACTTACTATACTTAATTGCATTATGCATTAATTACTAGAAAGTTCAGACCCATCCAGACTTTACTTCTAGATTCTAAGAATTGTCTAAACTGTTTTTTCACATGTGCGATCTTATTGTTGCCGCTAGATGCTACTACTGCCGCTACAATAATATAATTAATTGTAAATAAACAGTATTACGTTTTGGCTTGTCATTTTAGCGTACCTTTTATTCATTAAAATAAATGTGTTTGCACTTTCTTTATTGTGTTTTTGGCATTATTGACCCTTACTTCAGTAATTCTACAATAATAACTTTGAAAAAGTAAAATCCTTCAAAGTTCTATTTTTTTTTAATTGATACAATTTTTTTTTAAATTTCTTCTAAGCAATGTATTTTTCTACTGTTGTAATGTATGAAAGCAATGGGGGTGTTACATTCCTAATAATCCCCTCTCGTTACGCCTATGTAAGAGACGCCTATTACTTGTAGTGTCAACATTTGTGTTCATCTTACAGACTTGTATTACCTGAAACGTTCTTTTCTTCTACGTATGACGTACTTACCTAACCAGTAATTACTATTTTTATGTTTGAATACTTTAGTTCGGCACGTTATTCACCTCAATTCATTTTTATTTACCCTCCTAAATATCTTGGAGAGTTTTTAAATCCTACATTCTCTAAAAGAAAAAAAATTACTAAATGTGTCATCCAGTCAAATAAACTTTCAACTCATTTATTGGTTTATGTTTTGCATTCCAGGCCAATGAATTTATATTCCAAACTGTTTAATTGAACGCATATTTTCCCTTTCTCTTTTCTTTTCATCTACAACAAATCTGATAGAAAAAAAAAATTTAGGTACAAAAAGATTCTTGACGTAATCTTGCCCCAATATTTATTTATTGTTCTAATTGGTATAAACAGGTACGTTAAGTTTTTCATTTTCGTTATTACTACTATTTTATTTATTGTTTTTATTATGCTCGAAAAAAGTGTGCAATGCCTGTGCTCCTGGTGTAAAAATGTAATTTTTGGTTATATGATGCCGATTTTAATTGCATTTAATTTAATTTTATTTGTAAGTAAGTTAATTTTAATTCTATTTTAATTTGAATCGTTTAATTTTAATTTTATGTATTTTAATTATCCTATGTATTTTATCTTGAATAAATGATTAGTAAACAATCAAATAAAACATATTTACTTATTTAATTAACATATTCACAGATTTAATGAATATTTTACTTCTAAAATCAATTTTTGTTTTGTACACGTCTCACAGATGCATGTTACTTGCAGCAAGGATGAAATGTGTAACCAGTCAAAGGTTAAAACTGTAACCTGATTGACTAAAACACCCAGCGGTCAACGCACAGAAGAAACTACTGAAATTTGCATCTTGAAATTTGCAGATAAACTCTTTGTATAGCTTAAATGAGCACTAAGAAAGGAATTTGGACAGTTCCACCCCCAAGGGTTCCCCCTTAATATAATAGGGGTTGAAAGATTGTATGGAATCCTTCAGTTCTGAAGTTAGACATCTGAAATTTCGGATATACGGGTAAATTATAGTTAAAAAAAATAAATTATTTATTTAAAATGATCTGTCACGAAACTTTATGTGGCAGACCAAATTCCACGCGAGCGAAGCGTTGTAAATATATTTTTTAAATTTGCAGATCACAAAGACACAATTTCTTATTATATATTATTTCTCCTAGACAAAAAAAGCACTGTTTTTTTGTGAAAACATGCATCGATTTAAAAATCAAACAATCCACATCTTATTTAATTTTAGGACTGATGTTACATACAGAATATGCAGTGAAATCAGTGAAGACATTTTGTATATATACTATCAGTTTGTTTTTTAATCTATGAAACAAACTCATGTGAAAAAAACCCATTATTATATTTAAAACAGTATACTAGGCCTATTAGAGGGAACAGAATACATAATAAGCTGAATTTCAATTCCTTGAATGGTATCAGGGTACCTCTACTTGAACATTAGGTACTCTCTATAGTACAATTAAATACAAGGGAGGATCCAGGATTTTGTTCTGGGAGGGGCACAACGGCATACTGGGATCGGGCAGACGGGAAACAAATCCACAATAATTTACAAATTACAAATTAACTTATTAGAAATATTTCAAAGGTTTATGAAAAAATCAAAACAATAGAAAAAATAGAAAAACTACGATCATGTGATTTGCCTGTAATTATGTGATATAATGGATTCCCTACAGTACACAATAAACTGTCTGGGAGGCACGTGGCCCCGTGCCCCCCTCCTCCCCCTGGATCCGCCCTTGATTAAATGGATAGTTGTATAATTTGTAAAATGGGACTCAGTCCAATGTAAGGCAGGCAGTAGTTACGTCACGTTATACGCCAAAAACAAAGATTGATTTAGGATCATCATTATAGTTTATATCACTATGATATAGCAAAAAATAAAGTGCACTGGCGTAAGCGCACTGTCATGATATAATGTTAGGAACATAAAGATAGGATTTAAAAAAATAAAAAAACTTGTAATCAAAAATAAGCAGTTTTCAAAGGTGCTTTGTGTTGTTTCCTCTGTGTTGTAAATAGAACGAATATTTTGTTCATTTATCTGGACATGAGTCTAAATGTGTCAAAATAGCGTATATGTATATGCACACATGTATTGCTTCTGTTAATGTATTTGAACACAAGCATTGCTTCTGTTAATAATATATGTGTCGGTGAACAGCTATGTAAGATATGTAGATACAATTTTTGTCTATTTAGTTTTGGAATCTTGGATACTCTGGCAAATTGGTAAATTATAAAAAACCAACTAGGAGTGAATAAAGTTTTTTCTAAAAGAAATTAACCATATGAATTAATTAATTATATATTTTTAAGAAACAAAATTTGGGGTATATTAGTAATCTGTGACAAGGGCGGATTAAGGGGGGGGGAGGCACGGGGGCACGTGCGGTAAAACCCAGAAGGTTTTTTGTGTACTGTGGAGAATCCATTACAGTACATACTTATAGGCAAATCACATGATCATAGTTGTTAAAATAACAGAAAGAACATGAGTGAAACTATTGTTTTGATATTTTAATAAACCTTTTTTCTATAAATACTACAAGTTTATTTCTAAGTTATTGTTGATTTTTTTGCCCGTCTGCCCGTTGTGCCCACCCCCCTCCCCCCTAGAAAAAATCCTGGATCCGCTCTCACAGATTCTGTGATATATTTCTCCTGCGATAGGACAGTTTTCGGATGCCAGTTAGTAGCAAGATAAGATCTTCCGGCTAGGGTATTTTTAATGTTTTTCACCCTCACATTTAAAGAGACTAAATACCTGATTATGTATTGCAAATTTTCTAATGCATAAATAAATATATAAATAATAGTATCTTATATGAAATTATTACTTCAGTAATGCTTGAAAAAATATACCGCATAAAAAATATGCATCGGCTCGATTAAACTGCTTTGGAATTATTGCATAGAGTTGTGGCTACAAGTTAAGACGAGAAATCTTAAAAATATGGCGTTTCATGGAAAAAAAAATGGGCATTTAAAATAGTCGGGATTGATAAATAGTGGACAGAACTTTGAAAGGAAGATTTCGTTACTTCGCTGAGTCAAAATAACAAAAACAACTAAAGTTGTTGATATTGGAATAATATTAGTTTTTTCTATTGAAAATATAAGAATTGTTTTATACTAGTATTATCTTACCGCTGTTTGTAGTGAAGAAGAACAAAGACAGAACATGCAAATCTCAACCATTTGTGCAGCCAGGTAATGAAGAGCTCTAAATACAGACATAGCGTTTCTTGATTTTCGCTATAATAACAAATATATCAAATATATAATTTATTAAATACAATAATAATTAATAACTCTACTTAATTATTGAGTAGAGTATAGTATTCTATTTATCTGTCCTTTATCTTATTGACTTATCTCTATTATATCAAAAAGTTTTAAGTAATCGTAATCAGGTGGAATATGCTAGTATCTCTTCTTGGAATGAATTATTTTATATTTTCACTTAATATTTAGCAGTTTTATATGAGTGCTTATAAAATATTAAATTTTAAATATAGTAGATAAATCTGAAAAGTTATTTTCTAAAAATCTATCTCTCTAATATAAAAAAAATCTTTACACGTAATGTACATTATACAGATGGAACAATGGGAGTTAGTAGTTCAGAAAACAAAACCTGTACCACTACAACCCGTGACCGGGTCTGGAGGTAAGTACATGGTAGGGACTGTGCAGTTTTTCTCAACTAATTTTGGGTATCCACTTTATAGAGGTTGGCTGAGCCCCAGGAGAGTGCAATAACGGACTGAATAAAATTGTTTCCAGCGTCGAGAATTGGACCAAAATTTTCGGCATGGCAACTCAGTGTTCTACCACTGAGCCATTCCGCTCCTTAGAGATGAGTATATATTAAAAATCTTGTTTTTTCAAAACATAGTCCAAAAAAAAAATGAAAAACTGATAAAATTATTTGAAGCGTTCATGATCAAAAGCGAATAACTCCAAATTTCAATTTCCTAATGCTTTTTTTCTAATTTTTCGCTGGTTAAGTTAACTAATGGTTTATGCTCCCGAAGCGTTAGGTTCAGAACCGGACTAAAATCATGAGAAATAACGAAAAAGTCAAGATTTGAAATGTTGGAGCAATCCGCTTTTGATTCTGAACGGCTCATTTCTAATATCATAAAAAAGCTATAAAAAAGCTTTGTAAAAATCTTAATTAATGCCCATGATGTAAACTATCAAGAAAAATAAAATTTCATACCGTCAAAAAATTTTAAAAATCATACAATAATGAACAGTTGGGTTAAAAGTAAAGTAAGAGGTATTTTTAAAAAATTGTGTATGTACAAACATACATATAAAATAAATTTATGTTTATATGCCATTTTATTGAAAAAACAGGTTTCTTGTGAATTTCAGTAAGTAGTTATGCATATAAAAACTCATATAATTTTGTTTAAATACAATGTATATATATCTACATATATATATATATATATATATATATATATATATATATATATATATATATATATATATATGAGTGCCAATATCCGTTTACAGTAATTCACTGAAAACCTGTTTTTTTCACTGTTAATGCATGAATATGAGAACATTATATTTTCGAAACGTCACCAAAAATATATTTTATTAATTGATGACTGAATATCAGGAACCTGAATAAATTTATATTATATAACAGAAAAATTTACACCAAATATATTTATGGCAAATTATATACATAAGTCATTCTAATCCATAACGACCTCAATGCCCCATATAATGCTGGTACGGCACGAACCCGATATCAGTCCTTTCATAACAAACTTTATTCCCACTAGTTTTAAACCTATGTACTTCTTAAATTCGTGATAATTCACCGAGTCGTCTGAAATGAAGATGGCTTTCTGACGTTCAAAGTTGAAGTTATTTGAGTACTATCACTGGGGAGTTTCTCTACTTGTTTCTCTACCATGCTATTCTGTACCGTACTTGTTATATTGTTATAATACAGTTATAAATTTCAATGAATAAATTAATAAAAAATAAAGTCTTCCTATCGCGTACTAACCAAACTCAGGTAAGGGTAAGTAGAACCCATTTGTAGGTCTTCAAAAAAGTTCATTGATCATAAATCCAGCAATTTAATTTAATTTAAACTTAGTTCTATGAAATAAGAAGAGGTTTTTAAAATCAAACCTGTAGTTGTTTTTATATTGTATAATAGACTTTTTCATTGATATGAATTTAAAGGGCTGAAACGTTGATTACCTCGTTCTTTTTTCTCGTTATTTTACAATTAACTTGTCCTGATGATAAAGTTTGAATAGATGAATAAATAATCTGAATTAATATTTATTTTCATATGTTATACAATAATTTCACATTTTACTCACCGCTTGGTACTGAAATATCGTTACAATAAGGAAACATATCCCTAGGCCCAGGTTCATCGTTATAAGAGGATTGTAAACACCTCTCAAATCGTTAGCATAGCTGGAAACGTTTACATAAATAAATACGTTTTATTAGCGTTGACTATTATGTAATTATCACAAACGATTATATACCTTAATAACTTCTGATGATCTAGTAGTATACCGTACATCTCATCACTAATACCTGAATCTCTAGATTCATCAGTGATCATCTGCCTGTAGTTACTGTTAGAATAAGAACTTGGATTGTTCTTATTTTTATTCATTTTATTGCTGTGAGAATCAGATGCGATATTGACTGTCGATGCGTGATATCCTAGAACTTCAAACTGAGCACAAAGCGCGACTACGCCCTGGTAAAAGAGGCAAGTATATATCGGCAGAAATATTCCTCCTAAGAAGACGCAGGTCATTTCGTAGAGGAATATGATTTCGTAATACGGGGATTGGTCCATCGGCAAGGGGTACCATCCGCTCAGGATCTTCTTCCTTCCGGCCGTCATGTCCATCATGCTGCCTTTGCCGTGGAGGATATACTCGACGGGGATACCGGGAAAACCTATAGTGACGACCGTTATGCTGAAATCGGTAATAAAGGCTAAAATACACATTAAATTCGCATTTCTAGTGATATTCCTATATATGACGCTGGCTTTAGCCATCTTGTATTCCGGAATATTAAGGAAATCTTTCTGCGTCATGCTGTAAAGGTTGCATTGGTTATCCATTCGGAACCAGAACACCATCATTCTGCCCCACAGGACTATAGCAGGGAGGCAATGGATGTTCATGATAGTAGCCTTCTGAATGTCCATCTCGATACTGAAGTAGCTTGTCAGCTGGAGTATGATATATGGAGTAGAAATGAGAACGGCCATGTAAAATTTAAAATGGATAAATGCGTTTCTCTTCCCGGTCGTTCTGAAGTCATTCATGATCTTCCAGAAACCGAAGAGCTTGAGGTATCCCACTTCGAGGCCATCGATGACATTGGAGTCCTTCAGTGGTGGTTGGTACCGCATGCCTTGTTGACTTTGACGACTGAAATGATTTCCAAGCGAGCTGACGCTTTGAGAATAAAAGCACCATCTTGTTTATTAACGATCTAATTATCTGGAATAATCGAGCCTCGTAATAATTAAGTCGATCTGTTTTATTGACTAGCGATTTAATTAGTCGTCTTCTTACCTGAAGCATATTTATTGCCAATTAAAGGATGAGCACAATGAAAGTCTGAATGTTGAACGATTCCATCGGAAAGTACAATTGCACGATTAACGAAACAATTATTGTATCAATAATTTTAAATATGAAAATTCAGAACGTTTTTAATCAATCAAAACCTAAATTTATATCAAACTTGTATTGTTTTTTTCATATTTTACAATCTATACAAGAAGCATAGATGTAGTTAATTATATGGGCAAAAAAGAGGTTATTTGTTTAAAAAAATAAATAAATAATCACAACCCCTCCCATCTTAACAACGGACCAACCCCCATTTTAAAAATTATTCAACTGTTCATTTAATTGTACTCCAGACTTAACGTTTTAGTAGAGCTATCCCGGTATTGTTACAGAATTGAAGTTCAGTTTAATATTTATTTTGTAACCCCCTCTAGTGATTCTATTTAATATTGTTTCGAAATATTGACTATTTTGAAATAAATATAGCAATGAAATATTTATTATTTTAAGTTTGTTTTTTATAGATAAAATGATTACAGTTAAGCAGAAAAAAAATGTTTTAATCTTATTTCTCTCAATAATCCGTACGGAAAAAACAATCCTAAAATAGAAATATTAGAATATGAGGCAGCTTGCTTCATATTTTAAATCGATGAATTCCGTTTAAATTCGAAAGCAATGTTATATTTTGTGTAACGGCTTGAAGAAGTCACTGTTATTGATTTTTATATATAATTTAACTCAGCAAGCATGACAAAATACTAAACAAAAAATAATCGCCCGATCCGTTACAACACCGATACAATATTATATCGTAAGCCGAAAAGTTGGCACAATTAAAATATAACTTATACTTATTTTGTGTTATATTTGACTGCACCTCCTGGCCTATTCAATCATTAGAATTATCCTGTCAACTATTTTCCACTCAAAGATAAAATGTTACGTTAATAAACTTATTTTATTTAAAATAATATTGTTATATATATATATATATATATATATATATATATATATATATATATATACATATACATATATACATATATAATTATAGTTATTATAAACTATAATAGAAAGAAAGACGAAGGTAGGCCGGATGGAAAGGGTAAAAAAAATGAGGAATCTGGGAAAGGTGATGGATTAGAGAAAGCTGCTGTTGGAGATCAGATTTTAAAAATGTAAGGGCTCATATATTTACAAAGAGTATCTACAACAATAAGTGCATCTCTTCAAACTATAAGACATTATAACACTCTCTTAAGAATAGAATGGCTCTTCGTCAGTGCATGTTTCTCGATGAAGTACAGTCTCAAAAATCAGTAGACTGAAGACAGATGGAAACTGCGAAGCGACAAAGAAATCTACCAGAAAGTGCAAACAATCTCGGATAATATGTGGAAGAAGAGGCTGACATTTCTCAGAAATCTTTACTAAATGAATAAGTATAGATTGTTCCAAGCAACTATTTTGAACTGGACTGTTTTTGAAAAAAGGAGATCATGACAACTTGAACAAAAGTAGTAAAGAAAGGTTTTAAAAAGTTGAAGATTACGGAGTCTCAAATGCTAAGATTAAGTGAATTAGGAAGTTGAGTGAAAATCATGGAAGTGTTTCAGATAGACTGAAAGATAGACTAGACATGGCTGGACGAAGCTGGACAGATATTCAAGAGAAGCCTGCCAGCGAACTCACGAAGGAATATTGTAGTCAGAAACCTTTATTAACTAACAATAATGTATTATAATTCGAGAAATCAAGTGTTGATATTTAAAATAATGCTGTTCTCATTATCCACTTTTATTTAAATAACAGTAGAATACATACTATACATAAAAAATATGGGTATTATAAGGATATATGCATATAAAGGATATACACCTATGCCCTTTTAACGCTGGCCAAAAGGTTCCAGAACTGTAAGTATGGTTTCCAGGGTTTCCGAACTTAAACCAATTGAAAAACCATATCTTTTCAAACGCATTTCAAAATGAATTTTTATTTAAAAATATTATTATATTATGAGGATGGCGGATGACCGATGGCCTAAAAGGGTACTGAAACATGTACCATCAGAAACGAGGAAGAGAGGTCAGCCAGAGAAGAGGTGGATAGAAGGGATCCCGGATGTAATAGCGGCAAGAGGACTTAGAGAGGAAGATTGTTAGGATAAAAAGAAATGGCGGCATCGCTTGTATGATTTAGACTACGACTTATGACTCATTGTTGTAATAAAGTGGTTTTATATATATTTACAAATATAATAACAATAATTATATACATAGAATGATCATATTTTGACCGTATAAATTATATGGAAAGGTACATGGCCCGGATGACCGGATGGAATTATGAATAAATTCTCATACGTTAAGAAACTAATTTTTATAAATCAACATTTTGACCCGGCCTACAGGCCTTCTATGGGCCTGGAAAAAAAAGTACAAAAAGGAATACAAAAATAAAATAATTAGAATAAAAAAGAAATAAAATGGATACACATTAGTAACAGTAACGTTAAAAACATATAACAAATGCATTTAAGTGGTAAGATTAATCAATTATCAATAAATATAATTGTTATTATTATCCACATTGTTCATAGGCGGAGTTAAGGTATGGTTTAGGTGAAAACATGATATAATGATGAATTTATCTTTTTAAAAAGCAATAATAAGGAATAAGAATAGACAATAACGAAATTTATTATATATTATTCTCATTATTATCTACGGCAGATTGCTACCAACTCAGAGATCCAATCATTATAAATGATTAAATTGAAGGGTATGGTGCAAGAATATGAAAAGAGTAAAAATTTTGAGGTAAAAACTATACAATATTTTTATTTAATTAACAATTTTACATTGTACTAGGTTTTGCCCGCGACTCCGTCCGCGTTGATTTTAAATAGACATTTATGTTGAGTTTAACCGGAGAGTGAATTTTTAAATCCATAAATAAACTCCATATTATAATCAATGACTTAAAGCATTTGTGAATTCAGCCAGGCTGGCTGGTAGGCTACCAATGCTTATCCCTTTGTTGGTAGATTTTAATAAACTGTCCTATTAAATATTAAATGGCATAATTACAGAAATATCGATAAGTTCTATTGAAATCCACCATGTAATATCCAAAACTGTAATATCTGGGGGTTGATTTTGCAGAATCATGAAAACAATTATGTATTATTATGTTAAAATTTAAAGCCTGCTTACTTATTTTTACATCTCTCACTTAACATGATACAATTTCTCGTATTTAACAATTTTGCGGAGTCAATTTTCAAAAAGTTAAATAACACATATTTCTTTATTTTTAATGTAGAAGCTAAATCCAAAATTTAACGGTGCTCCCTTTAAAAATGAGAGTTTTTTTTTTTTATTATAAAAGTTTGCCACCTATTTCACCCTCTTAGAGGACCAACTTTCAAAAATCCTTTCTTAGTGCGCATTGGTCTTATAGAACGTACCCACTGTCTAATTTTCAAGTCATGTAGCTTATGCCGTTTTGGCTCTGCGATGATCTTTTCAGTCAGGGCGAACTCGGATTTGTCTGGCTGGAATGCGTACCTTGGTAGCTCCATGGTTAGAGCACCACGCTAGAGACGCGGGGGGACCCGGGTTCGAATCCCGGCCAAGACATAATCTTTTCTCTTCAAAATTAATATATATATATATATATATATATATATATATATATTTTAATTTTGAAGTGAAAAGATTATGTCCATGTATATAGATAACATCATTCGATTTCCCGTATTTTACACTTTTCGGGGTCGATTTTCAAAAATGTGTTTCTTTATTTTTAATGTAGATGCTAAATCTGAAATTTGCTTTAAATATGACGTTATTTTTATTACAAACGTTTGGCTACCTTTTCACCCTCTTAGGGGACGAATTTTCAAAAATCCTCTCTTAGTTGGCCTTATAAAATGTACCTACTGTCCATAAATTACAAGTCTGTAACTTATGCCGTTTTGGCTCTGCGATGGTCTTTTAGTCAGGACGAACTCTTTTATATATATATATATCGATTAATAATCAGAAATATTATATTAGATAGTCCTATTATCTCATGGTATAATGTAACGAAATATTGTAAGAGAGGGGTACCTAACGTATCTAGAAAGTTACCTTCTTAGAGTCCACCAATGGTATAGTGGTTAGCTTTAACATTCGAGACGACGATTTTTTTCGAACATGGTCCCCAGGTGTTAATTTTTTTTTACATTGCTCATTTTTAATAAAAAAAAACAGGTTTACTATGGAAATCACCCAATTTGTAAGTGAATTCACATAAATAACATCATTGCACACCGGGTGTGCAGCTCGCTCCTCGGAAAACTTTTATTGCAAGGAGCGGATTGAACATCATGAGTGCAATGTAAGATAAAATGAAAATACATCATTAAAAAATCTAAAAAAATTTATTTCAAAAATAGTTAGATAATATAAAATCGTTATTTTGCTTTCAATAATAAAGAACAGAATATAATGCAAAGACAATTTTTAAAAATTTGTAAAAAGTAAAAAATTAAAATACTAAATTTTATTTTGAAGAAAAAGGATTTGTCCAGGACCGGGATTTGAACTCGGTTAAATATTTTATTTTGAAGAGAAAAGATTTAAAAATTATAACAATTAATAAAAAAAAATAAGTTGAGTAATGAAAAAACCTATGCCAAATTTTGTTTTCCTGTACTTAAAAGATTTCATTAGTTCAAGAAAAATCTTATTTCGACGAATAGTTTACTCAGAATAACTGATATCTGCACATTACTGCTATTGCACACACTGTGTGCAGGCCGTCCTATAGCCTCGGAAATTAATTTCACACTAATCGGTCTCGAATGGGTTAAAAACGTTATAAGAGCCAAGCACGCGGGGTCCCAGCTCAGGAGGTGGCCTTAAGATTTTTGTTAAACGGATTATAAAATTCTTGGATATGACGTCGCCTTATTGTTGTTTACTACTATGGAATTCTATTTTATAATTGCTTCTAACCCGTTACTACCCTTTCAGTGAATCTTCCACTGCCGCAAAAGCAGGTCAGGTGAGTCACCCTTATCTCTCTGTTTCTAAGAAAAAACAATTTTATCCAGTTTCCCAGATCTGGCTGGAATCTCCCCGACGTTCCTATAAACTGTAGGTACATTTTTTTCTAATCGGTTTGACTTGACAATGTCTGTATTTTCTCTTACAGATTTACAAAATGTCCACAAAAGATATTTTTATGACTTCTGAAGAGTTCTGGAAGAAATATATATACACTCGAAGTTTTCAAGAATCCCGGAGAGAAATGTCATAACCCACCTTCCCGGGCCTAGAGGCAGGGCAAAACGGCTTAAGAGTCCAATTGAACTGTGGTCATTATTTATTGATAACGAAATGGTGAAAAGAATAGTCTGTTTCATTAATGAAGAAATAGTGAGAAGGAATGAAAATTTCCAAACTGAAAATGGGTCTGCAAAACCAACAGATGAAATCGAAATCCGCGCTCTGGTGGATTTATTATACAGATGTGGCACCTTAAAGCAGTCTGGACTGAGTACAGAAGAGCTTTTTTCTAACATTTATGGACCTCCTCTATTCCGTTGTGCAATGTCTCAAAAAAGGTTTGATTTTTTATTACGACCTTACATTTCGACTCTAAAACAACAAGAGAGTCCAGGCAAGCGTGTGATAAATTTGCAGCGTTTAGAAATATGTGGGACGCACAATAGTAATTGTTTGTCACATTATTCCTAAAATTGAGTACATATATGATTTTTACTTTTACTCTGATTCTAAATTAATTTACTCCTTCTTCTGTGTCCACTACACAGGATGGGGACATTATAACTTTGTGTTCTCCACATAAACATTTTGCACATTTTTTACCGAAGGAATATCCTATTTGTCAATGCAAAATTCGCATCTTCGAGGTTTTCCGGGTAAAGGCACTTCTTTTACGGGCATATCTTCTTATATTCCAAGAAGCTCTCTGATACACATTTTAAGTCCTCGAGGAATGTGCTTATTCAAGCTCTTCTATTCATACGTTCTGGAGTCAAAGAACGAGCAAGTGCTTTCAGGAATGTTGATCTACCTCGATTTTGTGCTGCCGCTCTCCAGCTTCTGATCTGTAACAGGTTCCGTGCATCCGCTGCCACTCCATCAACCCATCGAAGCCTTGGCCTACCAGTCCGTCGTGTACTGTGATGGGTAGTGTCCACTACTTTTCTAGGAATTTCTTCCACTTCCATCCTTGCGACATGGCCAGCCAAACTGATCCTCCCCAGTTTAATAAACTTCACAATGTCCACATCCCCGTAAAGGTCATGGTCTCTATTTCATATATAAATTCTTATCTTGCCCTATAGTTTCGCTTATAACTCTATTTGGAATGTGTTGGAGTCTTGAGAAGTCGCAGCTACATCGTAGAAAGTCCAATTCAAGCGCAAGGAGTTTACGGGCATCTTGTTTTTTACTGTCCATGTTTCGTCCCCATATAGGGTTGTTCCTAGAAGAAAAGAATGATATATTTTCTTTTTCATTTCTAACTAGACCCCTTCATTAAAAGTACTGGGTTGAGGATCCTTATGATTTTCCTTCCTCAGGATATCTTCATCTCTACATCCTTGTCGTTTGTCTCATTTATGTAGACCTAAGTACTTGAAGTCCTTTCTACGAGATAGAATCCAATCTTAAATCGACAATGACGTGTACGGAGAATTAAAAGACATGTACTCTGTTTTCCCCTAATTTACGGCTAGAATCCATTTATAGAACTCCCCTAGAAGCTTCCTAAGCATATATTACAGGTCCAATTCTTCTGATGATGTGACTATCTGGTAGTCTGCAAATTGCAAGGTGAATAAATAGTCATCCCCAATCTTCACTCCCATGTACCTGCATTTTTCTGTCCACCTCTTGAAAGCTAGTTCAATGAATATATATCTATTCGAACAATAATTCTTTGTTTTTACAGAAGATCCTAATGACTAACCAGTCAGCTTGATCATAAAGGCAAACAAAATAAATCAATTCATATTTTCATTAACAATATGTGTAAATGAAAGGTTGATTCGAAAAATGAATTGGAGATTATAAAGAATGTATATAAATTTCAACGATATAAATATATTTGAACAAAACTTTTTACTTAACAGAGGCTTTTATATTATAGATATTTTTTATATTATATATATTTTTATTATTTTTTATATTATAGATATTTTATATTATATTATAGATATTTTTAACTTTTTATTTCTCCCATATAGTTATGGACCACCCTAATATATATATATATATATATATATATATATATATATATATATATATATATATATATATATATATATATGATCTTCAAATATACTTGTCATTTTCCCTTTCCGACCTATCACTAGCCACGGAAAAACTCCAAGGTGATTTGAATCGAATAAATCAGTGGGCCATAAATAATAAGTTAAAGTTGAATGTGGAGGAAACCAAGGCAATAATAATAGAATCGAACTACTTCCTTAAAACTATTCCCCATAACCCAACTCTCCTTCTAAATAATAATCTCATCAATTTCTACCCAACCGTCAAAAACCTTGGAATTATCTTTGATCAAACCCTCTCCTGGAAAAACCATATCTCTGAAATCTCTCGTTGTACCTTTTCCACCTTAAAGCGCATGAATCACCTTCGTCACCTGTTACCATTTGAAACCCGTAGACTTCTAGTTACTTCCTTAATTTTCCCTGATTTGGATTATTGCTGCACAGTATATGGAGGTGTCACTGAAGATATCGATGCAAAACTAAAACGGTTGATTAACTGCTTCGTTCGATTCATCTTTGGGATCCTGAGAGACACCCGTATCACCCGATATTACGATGAGTTGAAGTGGCTCTACCCTTCCTATCGCCGTAAGTATTTCCTAGCTTCCTTTCTTTACCAAGTTATCCAATCCCGCCGACCATCATACATCTCCGATCCCCTTAAATACAAAACCTCGATCCACTCCCGTAACACCCGTTCTCTGCTCTCAGACCTATAACAGCATCCCATCGAACAACTGCTTTTGATAGTTCTTTTCCTTATCTGATCCTCGTCCCGTTGGAACTCTATACCCTCTTTCATTCGTCGTTCCAATAATCTTTCACCCTTCAAATTCCATATATTCAAATCACCTTATATCGTTACAATTCCCAAAAAATCGGAAATAACAAACATAGTTTTCAGATTAATATTTTCTAACTGATAAATGAATGATGTGTTTTTATTTATTTATTAATATCATTGCTTATATATATTTATACTAGCTTTTGCCCGCGACTTCGCTCGCATAGAATTTGGACTACCACATAAAGTGTCTTGACAGTGCTTTTTAACAATAATTTAAAATAATTTAATTATTTAAATAATTTAATTTTTTTCACTGTAATGGCCCTTCTCCCTGAAAATATTAAATGGGCTCAAAAGGTTCGTGGGCCGAAAAATAGGAGAAGCAATAAGCCAGTTACAAAAAATAAGGGACCCAAAATAAAATATATTTTCAAATAATATATATATATATATACATACACATGCAAATAATATTCATACATCAAATAATTATATAATTTCTGATACAAGCCTGAAACAATAGTCTGGAGAGAAGCGAGAGGAGCTGGGGCACCTTGGCTGAGGGCAGATACAAGAGTGACGAGATTAAGATTAAACTGTTGTGTGCCAAATTATCCCCTCTCTTCTCCTTGACTTCGTCCGACCAATGACAATTTGTTATTTAATCAACTTTTAAATAATCGCAGATCCAACATTAAAAACATCGCAGGTCAATGTTGCAATTGTTAATGCTTAAATCTATAATAATTCTTATAAGTTATAAGTTCATAATAATTCTTTAATAATTTAATAATAATTCATACAGATCACCACATTACCCCCCCTCTTGAGAAAAAAAAATTGATGACTTCAATTTTTGATAGAACATATGCTACGAAAACAAAGCTAAGTTGGGCAGCAACCCAAATTCGATGTGCAAATTGTCTTGTCTATATACTATAAGTTCTATATCTGATAGACCCACACACACCAAAAATATGTATATATATGTATATATCATCCCAACATAAAAATTTTTTATCATGTCGTCAATGTGTGTCAACGTCGAGGGTGGACAAGGGTGGAGTTGTGTCTCACGCCTACCCCAGGAAGGATATGGAAAATGGCCACCAGATCCATAGACCAGCACCATCTTCCGACAGGATCAGGCCAACAGGATTAACCTCATGAATGGGTCTGCCATTCATTCAGTTAGCCCGTGCCATCTGAAGGAAAGACACAAATACTCCACACATCCTTCCACGCCACTGAAGGGACCCAAGGTCATATTAATCATCAAAATGCAGGAAGAAGCACATCGGAGTAAAATGTGGGACCCTTAATTTATGGAAACTAACCATCAAAATTTCTGCCCATAAAATAGAATGTGTGGGGGTGTAATATGTGGTGATTTCTAATTATTATTTGATTTATATATACATATCACCCAATACAAACACAAATTATTCTAAATTAATAGTACTAAACTTATCTTAAATCTAGAGACCACTTGCACATTTTAACACGAAGACGCATATGAATCAATTACTAAATTAAAATCCATCATCAAAATTTTCTTTACAATTCAAGATCTCTCTGTAATATATACTTTATATACCAATACTTCTATACAACTCAAATAATTTCAAATTCAAAATATTCAATTCAATTTTCAAAAAAAAAAATTCAAAATTGTTCAACTCTCAAAAAAATAAAGTATCCATTTACCAAATTTTAACCAATATTCGTAGACAATTCAATTCATTCTAAATTCCAAATATCCATAAATTCAATTCAATTATACATAATTCAAAACTTCAATTTATTATATAATTCAGTCCCTTTTATTCTTTATTAATTAATATTTTATTTTATTATATTTTTTGTTTTTACTACTGAAACAAAAAAACATCTATATAAGTTGATCTTGCTTTTGTCAAAGCCGAAAATCAACTTAAATACATGTGAAAAAAACTTCAGTTTTATTTATTTTCTCTTTCTCTCTTTTTTTTTTTTAATGATTCTCATATTATTTTCAATCAATATCTTAAAAAAAGTTTTTTACAATTTTCTACATTTATCAATTAGTAAAAATAAAACTTATTTTAACTTTCCCCATATTAATTATTGAATTTATACAAACACAAAATAATTTACAAATACTTGTGTCTTCTTGATGTGAAGTGGTGGTCCCTGAAGTCCAGTCTCGACGTTTTCTGGCTCGCAGCTTTTCTTTTCTTGAGACGTTCCTGTAAGATTTCTGGATTATCTCTGGATTGATGATTGAGGATCGAGAATCAAAATGTAGTTTACCGTGATTCCGCACGAGTCTTTTTTCAGTGTACTCTGCAACATAGCTCGAACAATGTTGTCTATCTGTAAAATTAACTTTGATAATTTCTATCATTTGACAACATAAGATGCCTGCCAATATCTTCAATTACTTTGTGCATAATGATCATAATTATAGTATTAATCAATTAATTAAATTTTTTCCTATACCAACACATAATCATAAATTGTACATAATCATAATAATCATATCTCAATCAATTAATTAAAATTTAATCATAATACTAATCAATTACTTCAATTTTTTCTATACCAAACATTTTTTTTATATTAACACTTTATTGAAATATTACAATCTGCCACTTATGGGCAATAAGTAATAGTGCTGTGTAGCTTACAATCATTCCATAACAAAACAATAATATAAACAAAATAAAATAAATAAATATATACATGCAGAAAAATATATACATGCGGTAACAGAAAGAAATTAATGCGGTAATAATAATATTAAAGTAAAATAAATAATAATAATAATACTAATAATAAAATAAAATAAAATGCACACATTCATACCCTATTTACAATTTACCTGGGGTCCCCGAATTGAGCTTCTTCCCCAGGAATGAGGGCAAAGCAGGAGTCCGGGAAGCCCCAGCCCCCCTTCCCAGCCGCGTCACTGGCATTAAACGCCAATGGAAGCTGGTAAGGGCGCTTCACACACCCACACAGGTGGTGAGTGGAGAATCTGGCCAGTGCCAGTACTCCAAATGGCATTATTACAACAGATCTCTGGGCCATTGCCGGTTTAGACGGCGGGGTGGGTTATATGGATGTGTGGAACTGGATAGTGACTGAGCCAGGGGGTTGGGATGACAGACAAGGTTTTGGTGAAAGTTTGAAAATTTAGTAGGGATGAGGTCGAGGACGAAAGGAATGTTGAGATCTTTATGGAGGGTTTTGTTGGAAACATAATAAGGAGCATTGACAATAGTTCTCAGGATTTTGGATTGAAAGGATTGAATGCGTCTGATATTCGATTGTTTTGCTGTCCCCCACAGTTCCAGTCCATAGGTCCAAATAGGTTTGATGATGGTCTTGTATATTAGTAATTTATTGTCTATTGAAAGATCGGAGGTCCGACATAGTAATCTGTATAGTTGGCTAAATCGTCTGTTAAGTTCTTGTCTTTTGAGTCTGGTATGAGGATTCCATGTAAGTCTTTTGTCTAGGAGAAAGCCAAGGTATCGTACTGTGTCGGAAATAGGTAGGATGGTTTCATTGAATTGGACAGAAGGACATGTTCCCCGGCGAAGGGTAAAAGTCACGTGTTTGCATTTTTCCTCGTTGACTTTGATACGCCATTGCTTACACCAAATTTCAATGAGTGAAAGGTGGCTTTGTAGGTTCTTGGAAGCTATTTCGGGATCTGGATGAGATGATAGGATAGCTGTGTCGTCTGCGAACGTTGCAAGGAAGGTTTCAGGAGTAGTTGGGATATCAGCGGTGTACAATATGTATAAGATAGGACCCAAGACGCTGCCTTGGGGAACTCCTGCTTGAATTGGGTAAAGATTGGAGTATTCGTTACCACAGCGTACTTGGAAGTAGCGATCAGAGAGGTAGGATCGAAGAACTAGAAATAAGGATTGAGGTAACTGGGTTTTGAGTTTGAACAGCAAACCGGCATGCCATACCCGGTCGAAAGCTTGTGCTACGTCCAGAAATGCGCCTGTGCAGTATTGTTTGCTTTCAAGAGCAGAGGATATGTGATCGATAACTCGGAGTCCCTGCTGGACCGTCGAGTGCCTGGGACGGAATCCAAACTGATGTGAAGGAATATTTTTGGATTCGATGATGGGTAGGATTCGTTTCAGGAGGATTTTTTCAAAAATTTTGGAAAGAATAGGGAGCAGGCTGATGGGTCAGTATGATGAAGTGACATTGGGTGGTTTGCCAGGTTTAGGGAATAGGATGATGACGGAGTGTTTCCACAGCAAAGGGAAGTGAGTTGTACGAAGGATACAGTTGTATAGATAGGTAAGGAAAATAATCGCTTTTTGAGGAAGATGTTGAAGGATCTGGGTGGTAAGAAGGTCATGTCCAGGAGATTTGCGGACTTTTAACTTTTGTGAGAGAAATTTGACCTCAGAGGGATTTACAGCTTTAGGAGGTAAGGATAGAGGAATGGGTGAAGAAAGGAATTCATTAATATTGGAAACGTGGTTAGGGTGGATTTCAGGATATGGGATAAATGTATTTGAAAGGTGTTTGGCAAATTCCTCTGCTTTGTCCTCATCTGATGCAGCCCAAGAACTGTCTTCACGTCGGAGAGGATGGGAAATAGAGTGGTATTTGAGTATTTTTTTGGTGGCATTCCAAAGGGAATTATCTGAAGCAGATAGTGTGGAAAGGTAGGATTTGTAGGATTCGGATCGATAGGTTGTCATGTTCTTTTTGACTAATTTGGTGAAGTGGTTATACAGTCTCCGATCGTGAGGATGCCTGGTTCTTTGCCAAAGGGATCGGTAACGGCGTTTGGTAAGGATAAGATCCCTAAGATCTTGCGGTAATGGATTTTTCTTGCGGACTTTGAAGGAAGGACGGGGTGAAGATGCAGTCCAAACTGCTTGCTGGATCATATTGGTAAAGGAATTGACTGCATCATCTAACTCCTGAGGTGTTTTTAGGGAAACTCTGAGGTCAATGGTGTCGGATACAAGCTGGTGAAATAGGTTCCAGTCTATTGGTCCCCTAATAAATGATGGCGGAGGAAGTTTGGATATTGGGACTATAGAAAGGGTAAGGATCAAAGGACTGTGATCTGAGGACAGTTCATCAAGGCGTTCTATGGAATAGTTTAAGGGACCTAAGCCAGCATGGATGAAGAAGTCAAGGAGATCAGGATTTCGGTTTGGGTCAGTGGGCCAATATTTAGGGGTGCCTGGAGAAATAAAACTGGAATTATGGGAGTTAAGTGCAGAGAGGAGGATGCGACCTCGGGTGTTAGTAGTTTTTGAGCCCCATTGTTGATGTTTCGCATTAAAGTCTGCACCTAAAAGGAAATGAATCCCTAAGGAGTTCAGGAGAGAGCTGAATTCGGAATGGGAAATGGATTTATTGGGAGGGCAGTACACCGATGCTAATGTGATGGGAAAGGAAAAGGTTTTGATTGTAACAGCTGTAGCCTGGAGGAGATCGTTTGATGAGAGTGGAAATGAGTGATGGGAGAGGGATTGATGGACTATGACAGCAGTACCACCGTGAGCTTTTCCATCAGGATGGTCGGTCCGATAGTTTTGGAACTGTGTTATTTTGAGCTTCCGTTTACTGGTCAGTCGAGTTTCTGTAATTAAGGCTACATCAATTTTTTTATCATACAGTAAAGATGTTAGTTCGTCAGTGTGGTTTCGAATACCATTCGCATTCCAAAGGAGAATGGATAAGCTAGATGTCATTTAAGGATTTTGTTGGACAGGAATGAGATGGGAAACAAGATTTGTTAGGAGAGATATTAGTGGTGTGACCATGGATTTGAACTCGGAAAGGAATGATGTGAGTAGTGTTGTGAGATCAGTAGCATTTGAAGGAGGGGGGATATGAGGGATTTGGTGTGGGATATTTGGATTTTGATTCATGGAATATATTGGTTGTTGGGGCTGGTTTTGTGGTTGTGAAGGATTGATTTGTGGTTTAG
This sequence comes from Arma custos, assembly GCA_037127475.1. NCBI lineage: Eukaryota > Metazoa > Arthropoda > Insecta > Hemiptera > Pentatomidae > Arma > Arma custos. The sequence continues at coordinate 176,503,200 of CM073759.1, forward strand.
AGAGGTGTTTTGGGGGTTCGGGTTGTAGCGTGGCCCCGAGATTATTTGTTTGTAGACCACCTGACATTTCGGCGTAGGAGAAAGCTCCATCTACAATTTTAGAAGGCTGTCTTCTTGAGGTCCTCACTTCTTCGCTGGACCGACGTGCTGCCAGAACATGAGATTTTATATTTTTGTAGGTTTGGCAACCTTTATAATTGGCTGGATGGCCTTGGAGACATAGTGCGCAGACAGCTGGTGTTTCTCTCGGCTTGACACATTCTTCAGTTTTATGCGGTTCTCCGCATTTGACGCACCTTGGAGTATGATGGCAGTAGTGCCTAGTGTGCCCGTATGCTTGGCAGTTATGACATTGCACAATGTCTTTTTTTGGGTAAGGTTTTTCTATTTGAACCTGGGTATAGTAAAGTCTATTAACATCATAGATTTTTTCTACTCCGATACCAAACATAATCATAATTCATATATTCACACTAATAATATCATATATAACATATCCATAAAATACTCAAATAAAATTTTTTCGAAGAAACTTGGCCATTATTATTTTTGTTCTCTCCGTTGCCCATAACAAATTTACAACACTTTACAGACATAAATCACAAATTCCTTTCATACAACATATATACAAGATAACATATTATTTCTTTAAACCAAATCAATTATATCTATAGATAATCAATAAAATAAATCAAGGTTACAAATAAAAAAAATATATAAAATACTTCTCTGAAATTAAACCAAAATAAAGTGTCTCTCATCTTGTATCATAATCTTCTTACAATATCATATATATATATTTTAAAAAATCTGAAACTTAAAAAAAACAGAATCAATTTCAAATCCAAGATATTTAACCTCTATTACAAATATTTATTTCATATGATACACGACAAACAATAGTCAGCCAAGTTCAAGGTTATCTTTTATCTCTCTATAGCTTCACTTTTACTAAGCATAAACATTCTTCATTTTAGAACAATATATTTGCTCTCTCAGGGCAACATTGGGACATACACAAGGTAAACAGGCTTGTATGAGATTCTTTTCATTACTATAAATTTACTTATTTTACATTTACTATTTATTTCCTTAAATTTTTCTCAAATTTTTTCTTATTCTCAAATCCAAAAAATTTATATGTACATATATATCCTATTAATCTTTTAATACTCTATAATTGGGACACCATGAGCAATTTCAACATTACTCTCAAATTTGGGACCTAAATTTGGGACACTAATTGGGACACATATGGACTCATCTACTTTAATATCAAATACATTAGACTCATAGGTCTGTAATCAATTAAAAGACGTCGGTAATTAAACTTGGGACTAAAATGGGGACCGAATATTTATAATATATTTCACAATACAATGATTATTATTAAATCGTAGTAATACATCAATTCTCATAAATTTATTTCTCAATATTTAACGACGACACAATTTTTTATTATCAACATAATCCATATAAATATTAATTATTTTTCAAAATTTTTCTCAATAGCTAACGATGACAAAATTTTTTATATTTCTATTATTAATATAGTCCCATATAAATCTTAATCATTATCCAAATATTTTTTCAACAGTTAAACGAAGACAATTTATTTTTTTATTATTCTTATATTTATAGTCCCATTAAATCTTTAATTAAATTCTTTTATAATCGACGACAAAAAAATTTTTCTTATTATTAATAATCCCCTTAAACATTAATTTAATTCGCTAACATGATCATTAATTAGTCCCGGTTCATTTTCTTTTTTAAATACCTAAACGTAGATTAATTATATAAAGCCGTAGGACTCTCCGTATTCTTTAGTTTATCGGGCATTTTTAATTTTAGTTGAGAGGGGGCGCCGCTGTAGATTTTACGTCCGCCAAGAATTTATAATTTTTTTCTTTCCACGGGTTCCTATTATAATTATAATGATTTTTAATGCGTCCCTTCTTATTATTATAGTGATTATTATTGTGCCCCATATTATAATTGTGATTATTATTTATATTACGACCGTCGTTATACTTTTTATAATGCCCTTTAATATAATTTATATTATTATGCCCTTTATGATAATTGCGATTAGTCTTTTTATTTCGCCCGTTGTTATATTTATTAGAATGTCCATTAATATAATTTTTATTATTATGCCCCATGTTAGATTTGTGACTATTAATCGTACTTAGCCCGAATCGATGATTATACTTATTATTATAATTTCTTTTATTTTTATAATTTTTATAATTCATTCCGTAAAATACGTTTTTATTCATTTTATTAAAGTTATTTTTATTTCGTCGACGTGGTGATTTACATTTCTTGGGCTTGTTATGCTTTAACGAATTTAACTGATACATAGAAAGGACCTGTTTGGAATTATCTTTAGGCTTAAGCGGTATAGGTCGATCTTTATCTTTCAAACGATTATTTGACGAGCAATTCTCTACGTTAAATTTAACTTTATCTAAATTATTGGGCGATTTTATAGTGGTATTTATTAGGCTTGTATCGTTTTCTTTTAATTCATTATTATTATTATTCTTATAATGATTCTCCTCTCTCTCAGTTATATTAATATTTATTTCGCCCGAGTCACAAGATTCATTACCGACGATTTGGTGTACACTCGATTTATTTAATATTTCCAACATATTGTTACATTTCGTGTTCATCAATTCTAATCTTTCTTTCACTTCTTCTTTAAATTTTAAAAGTTGATTTTTAAATTCTTCGAAATTTGCCATTTTATAATTATTTAAAATTTTACCCACAAAAAAATAATTTTCACAAATTTAATCACCACAATTTATATTAAACACCACGTTAATTAATTTTTTTTAGGAACCACGCTCTGCTACCAATTTGTAATGGCCCTTCTCCCTGAAAATATTAAATGGGCTCAAAAGGTTCGTGGACCGAAAAATAGGAGAAGCAATAAGCCAGTTACAAAAAATAAGGGACCCAAAATAAAATATATTTTCAAATAATATATATATACATACACATGCAAATAATATTCATACATCAAATAATTATATGATTTCTGATACAAGCCTGAAACAATAGTCTGGAGAGAAGCAAGAGGAGCTGGGCCACCTTGGCTGAGGGCAGATACAAGAGTGACGAGATTAAGATTAAACTGTTGTGTGCCAAATTACCCCCTCTCTTCTCCTTGACTTCGTCCGACCAATGACAATTTGTTATTTAATCAACTTTTAAATAATCGCAGATCCAACATTAAAAACATCGCAGGTCAATGTTACAATTGTTAATGCTTAAATCTATAATAATTCTTATAAGTTATAAGTTCATAATAATTCTTTAATAATTCATACAGATCACCACACACTATAGGTTACTCGTACACAATTTCAGATGTCTAACTTCAAAACTGACGGATTCCATACAACCTTTGAACCCTCATTAGAATAAGGGTGGAATTATTCAAACTTCTTTCTTAAATCATACAAAGGACCTATCTGCAAATTTCAAGATGCTAAATTCCTGATTTGCCTTTAATTATGTACTATAATGGATTCTCCACAGTACCTCTAAAACTGTCAGGGGTGGGGAGGGGCACGTGCCCCCGTGCGCCCCCCTAAATCCGCGCTTGCTATAGCCCATGTGTTATTCTGATGGATAACCTATATTACTGTAAAGTTTCATCCAAATCCGTTCAGTAGTTTTTGCGTGAAAGAGAGACAAACACAGAAACTTTCACATTTATACTATTAGTAAGATTATTGACGCTTCACTCATACAGTTAGGTATTTTTAAAAACAAGTTATATTAGTTGACATTGTTCATATTTTTGTTTCATTTTCTGCTTTCTTTGTTTCTACTTGACTTTGTAATTTGCATGCATATGTAATTATCTATTTTTTATCTTTATATAATTATTGTAATCTTATTTCTGTTTTTTTTTATTTCTTGAACTCTGTTTTCATTTCTTTTTTTTCTTTTTTAATGTTATCATTGTAGGTAAATCCCATTTTTTTTCCCCTTTTTTCTCATTAATTCATTCTCACTTAATAACACCCAATAATACCCTGTACTAATATATAAAATAATAATAAATTCTTTATTTATTCTGGGACAAGTCCCAGAATAAATAGTCGTTGGTGTATTGGATATTCAAGCTTCGTCTGAAGCCCTTCAATTAATAATTATAATGGATTAAAACTACCATAAACTTCCGTAAATAGGAGCCAAATGGAATATAATAAACGTTTTTTTTATATTCAATGTAAATTACAAATGTATTATACTAATACAACATATAATTAAATAGAATGAATGGTACATATTGGCATGAATAAAGACAAGTAGAGAAACTACCTAGTGGTAGCACTCAAATAAAAAGTTCAACTTAGAAGGTGACGAGGCCATCTTCTTTTCAGACACCTCGGAGGATTATCAGGAATTGAGGAGGTTGCTAGGTTTGAAACTAGTGGGTTTGAGAGGCAATAAAGTTCGTCATGAAAAGATCGGATTCGGGCCAAATCAGCAACAAATAGGTCATTATGGATTACTTTGTTGGATGCAAAGCATTGTGGATTTTACGAAGGGTTTTGGATTGTAAGGATTGAATACGAGAGGAATTCGATGGTTTAGTAGAGCCCCAAAGCTCCGTAAATCGAGATGGGTCTAATGATTGTCAAAGATAATGGAGTTGGTATGACTGTTTGTATACCCCCCTCTAGGTTACAAGTTCTTGTGGTCCTACAGTTCTGTGTATGTTAGTTGTTTGTTAATAAATTAACTGTGAAAAACGGTGTTTATTATTGTGTACTCACAGTATTCCTTTAAAGATAAAGGTAAGAACTAGGCTTAGATATTTAAAAGTCATGTATATGTGTCTTTTGTAATTAATTGGAAGCTTAGAGCGTTTGTGTAGTAAATGTTGAAGTAGCCTGAAACGGCGAGCTGTTTCTTGTTGTTTCAGTCTAGTATGAGGATTCCAAGTTAAGCGCTTGTCAAGGTTTAGTCCTAAGTACCGGACCTGTTCTACAACAATCAGATGTTATTAAAAAATACAAGAGGGCAGGAAGTCGTTGGTTTACGACGGAGGGTGTTTTACCCCCAGCTTTCAATTCAGTCATTCAATTACAGATACGTTACATATAAAGAGCTTTAGGGACTTATGACTTTTTTTTTTAGTTTTCCAATTACATCCTAATAATATTTATATGATTTTAAAATAGTCTTAATTTTTTTTGTCTTGTCTTTTATTCATTTTGAACGACAATCACAGCAAAAATAAATAAGTTTTACATCATTTGGACACATAATTTTTTATGTACATTATTTAATAAAGAAAATCCTTGTGCCTCACGTTTGTTTTGGAGAACAGAAAAAAAATAAGAAAAGTTTGCAGTATAGCAACCAACACTGCCAGACCTCACTCCTTCCAGCACAGTTTGGAGGGCTCATTTTTTTAGCTTAGATTGTTTTTATTCCTTTTATAAATTTTAATTTACAAATTCTTGAGTTAAAAATAAAATTTAAATATTTTAATCTCTTTTATCCACTGTTTCTACAAACAATCTCAACTTTACATTTATTAAACTTTTAATACAGGAGATATTTAATTGTTATATACTAAATTGCTATTTAGGAGCTTTTTAAAAAGTGTTTTGAAATTGAAATTAGTATATGAAGTATTAAAAAGTTACAAAAAAAATTCACCCTTTTTCTCTGAATGAATGGTGAATGGTTAAAAATGACTAAGAATACAAAAATTGATAAATAATTAAAACAAGTCTCATAAAAACAAGTTTAGTTTAATCTTTTTTTAACTTCTTTTCTTAAAAACTTATTTATTATTATTCATTATTTGTTGTATATCTTTTTATATATCGAATACTGTGTTAATTTACACATTCTCAAATCCAAAAAAAAAAAAAAATTAAACTGTTTTCATTGCTTCTGTCCCTTTGCTATAAACATTCTCATAAATTTTACAATTATTTTCAATGAAATATTGGAGATCTTTAATTTCCATCTACTAAATTGCTATTTGTTTTTCCTAAATACCTGAAAGCGTAGATATTCAGTACTTAATGTCAATGACACATTTTATTTAAAAACAAACTTTTTATTCATGTTAGTAGTGTTATTAAATTTTATGTGATTAATAATAGTGTGAAAATGTCTTTTACGAGGTTTAATTTATAAATTGTAGTAAAAATGGTGCAACTCAGAGTACTGGTAGAATGGAGCTTCAGGTGACTCGCGCTTTCTAGTGGGATTTCTAGTAACTAACACCTTTGTATATTCAGTTCTCTTTTTATGGATAAAGAGAAGAAAAAACTGATGCATGAAGAATCCCAGTGGTAATCAAAATTGAAGTTGATATTAATTACTAAAGGAACTTCAAGATCTGGAAGTAATTTTAAAATGTTTAGGCTTTTTAAAATTTACTTTTAAATGAATTATGAGGGTCAAAAAAGAGGTTATTGATCCTCACCAAGTGTGATTCTTACAATCAATTCCCATAATGGATATTTCAATAGCGATATGTGTATGGGTTAAACAAAGCTAATTTATATGCATGCATCTGAATTTTATGAGAACTTAGTATTTAGTTTATAATTTGCTTTTCATATAATATGTTTTATAACTTATAATATTATGTTTACTTATTATATATGTTCATATTTCTATTTCTATATGTTAAAGAAATAAAGGTATCTAACAGATCACCTTATGCAGATTGTCACTTCGAGTTAAGTTACAAGGTTTAACTGTTTATTTGTTTGATTTTAATGTTAGAGAAGAAATTAGTTGACTGGAACTTCTAATGTAAGGATAGAGATAGTTGGGGGTGCAGTCAAATGAAACACCAAATTAGTGAATACTAATGTATTAGGTGTGCCGACGTTTCGACATTTCGACCGAGCAGCAGCTCCTTTTATTTGCCCTGAAGATGACCTACAAAGTAGATCGAAACGTCGGCACACTTAATAAATAAGTATTCACTTATTTGGTATTTCATTTGACTGCACCCCCAACTATCTCTATCCTTATGTTTAATTTAAATGTTTTCTAAAAATACAAGTTATCATGAGCTTTAGTAGTATGGAAAAGAGAATATAATTCAGGATAATGAATAGATTTTGGTAATCATTTCATTAAGAAATAAAAGTTGCTACTAACATACGTATAGATTATATATGTTTGTTGAAATGTTCATTTCTAGATGGGGTCATTCCATGTCAAACCAAAAAGGCACTCAACTTGACCATTTCAGATTTGGCTGAAACTTGGTTTATTTATACTCTCTTACATCCTGAACTCAAATATAATTTTCAAAAAATTGTATCCCTGATAGTTTTTTAGTTATCAATTTTTAAAAATCAGAAAATGCCTCGGTTTAAACATGCGGTAAAATCTAAAATCTGCAATAACTTGGGTTCTATTAGTGCTAGAGAGCTGAGAGATAGCTCATTTTAAAGAGGGTTTAATGTGATACCAACTTGAAAACATATTAAAAAAAGTAATACTCAAATTCAAATTTATATGTTTTTTGTTTGTTTTTGTGAGTACACCATAAAAATGTTAAAAATACATATTGGAGATATGTTAAAAATACATCACTGAAGTATCACAATTTTTTTTATTTCGATTTAATGTTAAATAATTTAAGTTATGTAAGAAACTTTATCTGACTGTATATGTATATGGCCATACAAGTCAGATATGATTACTAAACTTATGTGTTGCAAAGTTTCTTCATTCTTGAAATAAATGACAAAAGGATGTATTGTTAGTTTAGTTACACTTTTTAAACACTTGTTCACTCTCTGAAAGCAGCAGACAGACTGAAAGGAGTAGCACAACAATGGAACACAATCATCACTTGTTCATGTTAGAACATGTCTGCTCAAGTATCAGCAGATCAACAAAAGCATGCTTGATAAACAAAATCAATTTTTATATACATGCACCATCAATATTGTTTCTGTACTAAGGTCAAACATTTATAAAAACATTAGAATTAGGCCTGCATAACTTAAATTATTCAACATTAACCCTCACAGTACCATGATAGGTCCGAGAGGCCTGTTTACAAAAGTATATGCCCCTCCAGAACGCCCCTTTGAGTTCCGGAGCAGGCTTCCACCACCTATTCCTCGAGGAGATATGCTAGTAGTGTTCTGGGCCTTCAACAACGCAAGACTTGTCATTGAAAGCTGAGTTTCCCCTCTTTTTTTGTGAAGTACCAGGCTTCAGAGACCTATGGTGTACCTGCTACGTAAATTTTGTATAGGCCTGGCAGGCCTATTATGTTACTTAACAGTATGCTAGATCTGAAAAGTCTACCATGACTGATTTTTTTTTACTGTAACCAAATCATTTTAATATATAATACATTTTTTCTGTTTTTAAGCCTAATGACTGTCCATTTCATAATAAAATAAGGTTTGTTCTCAAATTGGGGTTAACTCCAACAAATTCTCCTGCGGCTGCTTATTTCACCAAAAAAATAATATAACCAGTTAAAGGGAGTCATCAGGACAACTGGTTCACAAGCATTCCTCTCGCCGAAGAACTTTTAGAAGAGTACAATCTCTCGTACATTGGAACGATAAAAAAAAAAAAAAAAAAAAAAAAAAAAAAAAAAAAAAAAAAAAAAAAAAAAAAAAGCCACAGCTACCAATTAAGTTTACTGATATGAAATACCAAAGTCGTCAAGTTGGGTCTCGTTGTTTATTTTTAGAAATAATGTAACTGCAGTTTCGTATATGCCGAAGAAAAAAAAACTTGTACCTTTGGTATCAACCCTCTACGATGACAATGATATCAACGAACACAATTTATAAAAATTACTTTCTCAACTAGACTTCATGATAAAACTCGCTGAAGAATTATCTGAAGCGTGGACGCACAAACGGCTCCAAATGCCGCTGTCGAAAGTATTGAGGAGCAATTTATATGAATGTCTAAAAATACAGGAAGTGACAAAGACAAGTAATCAGGTTAAAATAAATGAGAGAAAAAGATCTTACTGCTCATCCTGTAGTTATAAACACCAAAAAAATCCAAAATGGTGTGACGGTTGCAGGGAACTTATTTGTGGAGAGCATTACAAAAAATGTGTCCTAATTTTACATAAAATTAAAATAAATGTAAATAAATTTTATTTTTACGACTAATTTTTAAATATCAAAAGTCTGAATTTTTTATCAAATAAAATGTTAATTTCTAAAATGATTTTGTTTATTTTTCTTGTCTAGTAGTAATAATAAGCTAATAATAACCTTGATCAATGTGAAAAGCTTGTCAAGTGTAGAAAGTAAATTATTTTTGGAATCCTAATCTCAATGGGCTTGAAAAGCCTAGCATGTCCTTTAGCGGTTAAAATTAAGGGTGTTACTGTTAGGGTTAAGGAGATAAAGGGTAGTTCACAAAGTTTGGCCATTATCATTCCCCAAACAATATAATCATCAAGAGCTAACTCATGAATATTACATGTTTATCTAATTCATGCAAACGTTATTCAACGCTCACCTTAGGTTTTGAAAGATCACACAGTTCTCTGCCTCCTCTCACTCCTCATGTACCTCTCACTTTCTATCAAATCGTTCCTTTAATCCTTGTTAAAATCATCTCATTAAATTTAACGTGTAATTTTTAAAACTTAATTTTTTATATTTTAGTTTGAAAATAATATAACAGATACAGTTCGTTTCAAAATATCTTCAGTTTTTCTTTTAATGCAGGTCAAATAACAGACAGCAATGAGTCTCAAAAAAAGTTTAGACTGCGCTTTCATAAACTCAAAACATTGTTTGAAACAAACAACGGGTTTTTCAACAAAACCTAAAATACAAATAAGTAAATATTCTACTGGAATAAGAAGTTCAGAAGATGAATACATTGTAAGAAACCCTGACTCCATAGAAATACCTAAGAAAACATATCCTGAACTCATCTGGAAAAGACACAGCAAATGGAAAAATAACGATGTCATGGTAAGTAAATTATGAGTATAAAATCATCTTGAATTTCATTTATTTTATTAATTTTTCTTTATGTAATGTTCAGCAAATTATTAGAGAATTAGAGAATACAAGTGTGCCCATTACAAATACATGCTTACTCAGTAAATTAATACATAAAACCATTGAAAAATTCTGAATAAATTACATTAATCATAATTTCGTTAATTTACCTTCTTTGATGTATATTTTTATTACTGCTAGTTTAAATTATAAAAAGATTTTATAACTTTATAGTCACATGCCAATCTCTATTTCTATTGTAAATTAACATTGATTTATTAAAACTGATAAAGATGATCATCATGATTACATGATGATGAAAACAATAACCATTTTACTTATAAAAAAATTCTCTTATTTAAAGTTTAAACATTAAATATTATAACCTTGCTCATAATTATTATATTCTTAACTGTCATGATTCAAAAAAGAGCTATAAGCTCTATATATTAGCAATAAATAGAACTATTTGTATAATACTGCATATCATTGATGAAGTAAATAATTAAATTGATAACTTTTGTCACTGTATACAATTGTATACATATGTAATGAGCATATGAAAAGTGATTATAGAATAATTTTTGTAACTAAAAATGTATGTAAACAGTTATTTACAGTCAAAGAAACAAACGAGGACAATTAATTGTTGGCTGAAGAAGAAATGGAAGCAGTATTTAATAAACATAATAATAAAAGTGAAAATGTAAATGCAATGTCAAAAGCAATAAAATAAATTTAAACATTCGTAGAGAGGCATACTGAACCAAATTTTCCTTAATTTAAATCAGCAATCAATTACATCCTCACCAAAATTAAAATGTTTACGGTTTATTTCTATAGATTGTAATGTGATGCCATAAAGCTGAAGGCCATCACAAATCTGAAGATCGATAAACAATCTGTCTGACGTAAATATTAATTTTCAAATCAAACTGATTGGTGAAAGTAATACATTCATATACAAAAACTGTTTACCTATATATTGTAGTATAGAATACAGAGATGGTTATAGATTAACTATTTTGATCTAAAATAGATTGGTAATAAATATAACTGTATAACCGAAAAAAATATATATATAAATCATAAATGTTGAGGAACAGAATTTATTTATATCGGGTGGTTTCAAATGGATTAACCCACTATTATTCATTTGTTCATTAGTTATATTCATTACATTGTCTATCATTACACCTTTCTCTCAGTTTTATAGCATTTTTTTTTTGTTATTAACAAAATATGTCAAATAATTTAGGATTCATTTACTTTCAGGTCTGTGGCATAACTAATAAAAAATATACATTTACTGATCTAAAAGGACATTCCACAATAATCGGGCAATGTTTAGTAAATGAAGGTTTAAACAATAGTGATGTTTTAGCAATCGTACTTCCTAACAGTCTAGAATACATCAATGTCATTTTAGGGGCATCAGAAAGGGGTTTGACAGTATGTTCAATAAACCCATTATATGCACCAGGTGAATAATAGGTACATATTGTTTAGATAGCAGTGATATAAATAGGTGATGGTAGTTAGATATAATTAATTGTTGATATCTTAATATGTATGTCGATTCTTACAAAAAAGTATCATGAATGAAAATTTTATCCCTCAACACAAATATAATGCCACTCAAATAAAGCATTTAAATTTTTAAAATGATGAAAAATTAATCTTTTTATCAGTTTATGCCTTATACGTGACATGGTTTAGATCTGTATTTTAAAATAGTCTTTATTACATTTTCAGATGAAATATCATATCAAATCAGAAATTCAGGAGCCAAAAGAATCGTAACATTTCCTGAAAAAGTGCAAGATGTGATGAAGGCAGTCGACAATCTTAAAATGGCTAAATCCCTACCTCCTAATTTCCAAATATTATCTATTAGAGTAGATGAGAAAAGCAGCTCAAATGTTCCTAAAGGCATAATAAGCTTAGATGATTTAGTAAACAAGTCAAAGGTGACCGATGGTCCTGATTCCACACCTCCAAGGATATCTGACCAATCTCTTGCATTCATTTCCCATTGGAGTGGTACAACTGGTTTACCTAAAGGGGTTTGCCCGACACATAGGATATCGCAGCTTCAATACTACAAACAACGGAAAAAAGAATGACGATGTTTAAAGAAACTGAAGGTAATAAGCAGATTTAATCGTTATTCATGGACATTAATTAAAGAATTAACTGTAAATATTGTAACACTTTATAACACTTGTGATACAAATCTTGAACAAAGGAGTACATTTTTTTATTTATTTATAAAAATCTCGTTTTGATTATGTTAAACTACTTAATACGGTTGCAGGTAATCATCAAGATGTTATACCGATGGTTCTGCCAATTTTCCATAACTATGCTCTCGAAATGGTATTATGTTCTTTATATATGGGTTCTAAAATCATAACTCTTCCAAAATTTGAAGAAAGGACTTTCTTATCCTCATTGAAACAACATAAAGTAAGTATAACAAAGCTATGACTATTGTTTAATTATAAAAGGGCTCAAGTATTTTTAAAAGGTAATACACTTTATTTTGAATTGCAAAAGTTCATAGGGTTTCAATAAAATTTTTTTGTAAATCATTTTGTTTTTGTTTTTTTAGGCAACAATTCTTTTTATAGTTCCTCCTTTGTTACTTTTTCTTGGATCAAATCAATCAGTGACTGAAGAGCATCTAAAGCATTTAAGAATCATTTGTACAGCTGCGGCACCAATTGGTAAAGACGATATCGACCGATGCTTGAAGAAAGCTCCAAAAGACATCAATGTTATACAAGATTAGAGAAAATAATTAGTTAATATAATGAATTAAACGTTTTTAATAATACAAATAATGTAGCTAAAGTGAAGCAGTAAATATAAGATTATTACAATGTTATTAATATTGCTATGTTTCTACTCTTAAATATATTTTGAATATGTAGGTTGATAGTTGGGATGCCAGAGTCTCATTTAGGATGAGTACCCAAATTATTATTTATATGCCTTAATCTTAATCGGGTGGAGATCAATAAATATCTCTTAGATAGAGAGAAATGTTTATTAAATAGCCAATGTTTCGACCCACTTTGCAGGTCTTCTTCAGGGCTGTCGAAAGGGGAGAGGGCGGTGTCACAAGTTCAAGTGTTACATCACAAATCTACCCTAAAAGTTCACATATTACATCACAAATCTACTTTGGGTATATCTACCTCGACAGCCATGAAGAGGACCTGCAAAGTGGGTCAAAAAGTTGTTTTTAATAAACATTTCTCTCTATGTAAGAGAGGTCAACTAATATCACTCAAGATCTAACTCTTTCATATTTATGTCAGGACATTACTTCTAATTTTAATTTTAGTTTAACTTTCACAGAATAGCAACAACAACTTTATGTAATAAAAAATTAAAGCATAAATAATAAAATATGGTTTTTACTAAATTATACAATTGAGTAAAAACCAGTTAGTTACAATGCTATATAACACTTTCACAGCAATGATAAGTATCCTCGATTTGTACCACTAAGTGATTTAGTGAAACTGAATCATTTTTGTTTTAGATGTCAATTGGTTATTTGAACAACCCAGAAGCGAACAAAGAAGCAATTGATGCCGAAGGTTGGTTCCACACTGGAGATGTTGGTTACTTCGACGAAGAAGGATTTTTGTATATTGTTGATAGGATCAAAGAAATGATTAAAGTTAAAGGATATCAGGTATTGATTTATTATCGATATTAACTATGATCTATTTTTAAATTAATTACTACTGGTAATCAGAAAGTAATTGAATTGTTTAAGGTTGCCCCAGCTGAATTAGAAAGCATACTTCGTGGGATCCCAGAAATAGATGAAGTAGGTGTAGTTGGTATCCCAGACCCAAGAATCTGGTGGTAGCATTTATCAAAAAGAAAGAAGGATCATCGATAACTGAACGTGCGATCCATAAATTCTTAGAGAGCATGGGGTAGCTCCATTTATATTAATAGATAAATATGTTTACGTTTGTTTACGTTAAATCAATACCTACATCTCTATCCGGGAAAATTTTAAGAAGAGCTCAAACAAATGTATCAAAAAAATCTGAACTGAACCACTTATATTGATTTATTGGATGGCATGGTTAACATGTTTTAATTCCTAAACCTTATTTTGTAGGTTGTAGGGAAGACCAAGACTGGTTGCCAACACTTATATTTTATCTTCGACCGACACAGAAAGACAGTCAAAGACAGATAGAAAGTTACACATAGACAGACATGGCTAGAAACAGATAGACACAAACAGACAGATTAAACATAAAATCAATATTCTATGCAGAATATTAATTTTCATATAATTACATTTTTATTTGTTATTTATATCCATTGACTAATACTCAAATAAAATTTTAAGAAGTGCTAGATTCAGTTGTACAATTTTAATCAATATTCTTACCCTTAAAGTTTGTAATTATCATAGAAGTGTTTAATAATAAAAATATTTCAGGAAAGAGCTCTATTTATTAATGGATTCCCACTTTAGCTTATTGAATTAGTTATATAAATGCAATCGGGAAAATATAAAACACAGTCTCCCATATAAAAGTAATTAATAGCTACAAGTTTTGTTAGTTCAAGCATTATGAAAGATAAAGAAAATAAATCACATTAATGATGATAAAATACAGCAAATTTCACATTGATAGTCCACAATAGTCAAATGGAGTCAGCTTATCATTAAAAAATGCTAAAGCATCCAATTAAATAATCAATTTTAGAATAAATATTTTATAAAAAAAACCATAAACAATCGTTTATCCCACATAAAAAAAGATAATAAATTTTATATTTCAAGTTTGAATGATTGAAGATTTAAATTATTTATTTATTTTTTTCCTGTATCATTACAAACCATACATGTTTTTGGGTACAGTGTTTGGACTGTATTATTAGTAAGAACTGTACTGTTCTAGGCCAATGGTTAGACAGGAAAGTAGTTTAGGCAAGATTACACTCTGTCCTCAGCATTGCTCACTCCCCAAACTAAGTTTACATATTAATCTATATATTACATATTAGATCTTCCTCTAAAAGAAGTTATTTGGGGGTTCCAGTCCATTTGATTGAAAGTAAGACTTTTGAGAGGAAAGGTGTCACCATTGCTTGCTGAAGATTCAAAAGGGCTCACATATATGATAAAGTTGCAGAAATTATAGCTGATATACATTCAGACCATGCCATGAAAATGTCAAAAGTTGTTAAAACAGTTACAGATAACGGTTTAAATTTGGTTAAGGCTTTTTAATAATTTGGGAAGTTTGATTCAGAGACAGTTGAACATGAACATGTTTCACATGCGTATGAAGAAGATCTTGGAGAAACATCACTCGATGAAGGTAATGAAGATGAAGATTATGATTCACTGCTTGTAATACAGATTTCCAGATGCTTTATCAGACTTACAAAGTGAAAGTGATTGCCTTCTGCCAGGACATGAAAGATGCGCTAAGCACGCTTTGCATTTGATTGACAATACAGATTTCAAAGAAGCAAGATTGAAAAATACTTTTTATAAGAGACTGCATGATGCTTTCTCCAACTTCAAGCGCAGCTCAATGGAGCTCCTATTATAATTCCATTCAAGATCTTTTAGCTGTGCAGAACCGTCTTAGTGATGCCATGAAAATATTAAAATTGTCTTCGTTGAAGGAAAATGAATTCACTTTTTAGGTGAATATGTGAACTGTTCAAAGCCAATAAATAGCAGAAGCTATTCAAAACTTACAAGGGGAAAAAGACACTTACTATGGTTGTCTGTTACCTGAGCTAATAAGAATTGAACATATCATCAAATCTCTTAGGATGAAAAGTCTAAAATACTGCAGCTCTCTGCTAGATGTCATTGAAGAAAATCTAATCAGGCGTTTTAAAAAGGTTTTGCAGGTAGAGCCTGCAGCAAATGATGCAATATTAGCCGCAGTGTCACATCCGTTCTTTTAAATTGAAACGGGTACCAAAATAGCGGAAATAATATTTGTAATAAATAAAAGGAAATAATAATAAACACAATAAAAACGTGATGATAACTGATTTATTCAGAGCGCACACAAGAGTTTAAAAACAAGCATGAAAAACAGGAAGCAACAACCATTCAGTAAAAACTACCACTGCCATATGTATCCAGTGGTGACATAATCACACATACAATTACACTTAATAATAATATTAACTATGTGGGGAATTATCAACAACAATAATATGTAAAAGAACTTATCGAGACTGAAACACGAAAAATGAATCGATCTGAAAAACAAAAATAGGAGGCTTTAGACAATATTGAAGGTGATATTAAAAAAAGTCAACAGATGAATCTTATTACATGTTTTTAGAGGATTCTGATTTCTATATTGAAAGTGGCGAAAACACAGGGTCTGCTGGCAGCACCGCTGACTTAGAAATACTGCAATACATAAATAATAAAGATACCAGCTTTAAGAGCTTAAATGCTTATTCTAGAAATAAAAAAAATATTTTTCAAATATAACAACTGTTTGCCAATGTCCCTGTGGAGCGAATTATGAGTATGATTATAAGGCCTCATCGAAGAAAAATGAATTGTCCATTTGCTCAATCAACGCAATCTATTCATTAATAATTCATGTTAAAAACATAAGCTAAATTCAATAAAATGTTGTTTTCTTACAAAAGTATTTAAAAGATACTTATTTTGTATATAATATTCAGATACCATTCCTGAAAGTATTTTGTATCTGGTATCTGAAATACTTGATTTAAAAGTATCTTGCATTTTGTATACCAGATACTTTGTATAGGGCATCTTGTACATCTCTGCCTATATGTTGCTGATTTGGCCCAAACTAGATACCTATCCTTCCATGAAAAGGTCTATACACACTTGAATCCGCTAGTCTCTCAACTTGCTTCCCATACTATTCCTGATACCCCTCTGAGGCGTCTGAAAAGAAGATGGCCTCGAGACCTTCTACTATAGAACTTTATTGGAGTGCTACCTGATGGGTAGTTTCTCAACAAGTGTTTTTTTTTATACATATATATCATAGTGTTCATGTTAGCAGATTTACTTATTGTAATATTATTATAGTTGTAAATATCAATAAATTAATCTAAAAAAACAAGAAAAAAAAAGTCCATATTTTAAAACACAAATGACAGGACTAATATGACAACAGACAATGACAGGAAGTTTTCTATTTATTAGGTACACCTAGTTTATTACATCTTTGTAAGTTTTTCCTTACAAAAAATATTTCTAAAATTTATAATTAATTTTTTATCTACTGAACACCAATTTTGCATGTAGCAATGATCAAACTGGTCGGCTTGTTTTTACAATACTAATATTATAAGTATTCGAAAAGTTGCTATGAAATTTTTTTTGGAGTCAATCCGCCTTAAAATTTTAATGCTTAGAAACGGAGTGGACTTTCAACGCACTGTGATTATTAGTGTAACATAAGATTTATTTAAACACTATTCTGTCATAATGTACATTTAGAAATGTAAAATAAACCATAATAATCTCTCTTTTCCTCTTGAGAGGAAAGAAATATAAAGTAAAGTGATAATTGGAAGAAATAAAATAGGATGTAATTTTTCTTATGAATCTTATTTTTAAAATAAAAGTAAGCTGTAAAATATAATTTAATATAAAAGTAATAATATAAAGTAAATTGTTAGTAATGGAGTTAAAAATATTGTATATTTTAATTCTTTTTGCATAAAAAATTTAATTTTTTTTTTAATATAAAACAAATTATTTCAAGAAAAATAATAAATCTAAAAGATTTTGATTCAATTTGAGGTGGTAAAAAGAGTTTGTATAAAATTGAGGCATACTTTTCATAAAATTTTAACTTTTAAAACCCAAAAAAATATATAAGAATATTATATGTGCATATGCATAATAATTGTTATTTCAAATATGCAACTAAAAAAACAAAGGGTTTTTGAAGCAACCTTTAGTAAAAAAATAATAAAGTGTACACAATATTTATCAAAAAACATATATTTAATTTTTGTAACACCGATACAAATCAAAATTAATTATATAATACCTAAAATAAAAAAAAAAATATATATTGCTTGATAACAGTTATCACCTATCGTTTTCTATAAACACCTATTTATTGAAAGCTCATTAAATAGCTAACATACTTTCTGTTATATTTTGAGACAATTAACCCTCACAGTAACATGAAAGGTCCGAGAGGCCTGTTTACAAAAGTATATCCCCTCCAGACCATCCCTTTGAGTTCCGGAGCAGGCTTCCACCACTTATTCCTCGAGGAGATATGCTAGTAGTGTTCTGGCCCTTCAACAACGCAAGACTCGTCATTGAAAGCTGAGTTTCCCCTCTTTTTTTGTGAAGTACCAGGCTTCAGAGACCTATGGTGCACCTGCTACGTAAATTTTGTATAGGCCTGGCAGGCCTAAAATGTTACTTAACAGTATGCTAGATCTGAAAAATCTACAATATTTTTTTTTATTATAACCAAATCATTTTAATATGTAATACATTTTTTCTGTTTTTAAGCCTAATGACTGTCCATTTCATAATAAAATAATGTTTGTTCTCAAATTGGGGTTAACTCCAACAAATTCTCCTGCGGCTGCTTATTTCACCAAAAAAATAATAGAACCAGTTAAAGGGAATCATCGAAACTTGACTGGAGACAACTGGTTCACAAGCATTCCTCTCGCCGAAGAACTTTTAGAAGAGTACAATCTCTCGTACATTGCAACGATAAAAAAAAAAAAAAAAAAAAAAAAAAAAAAAAAAAAAAAAAAAAAACCACAGCTACCAATTAAGTTTACTGATATGAAATACCAAAGTCGTCAAGTTTATTTTTAGAAATAATCTAACTGCAGTTTTGTATATGCCGAAGAAAATAAAATTGTATCTTTGGTATCAACCCTCTACGATGACAATGCTATTAACGAACACAATTTATAAAAATTACTTTCTCGACTAGACTTCATGATAAAACTCGCTGAAGAATTATCTGAAGCGTGGACGCACAAACGGCTCCAAATGCCGCTGTCGAAAGTATTGAGGAGCAATATATATGAATGTCTAAAAATACAGGATGTGACAAAGACAAGTAATCAGGTTAAAAAAACACGAGAGAAAAAGATCTTACTGCTCATCCTGTAGTTATAAAATCCAAAATGGTGTGTGACGGTTGCAGGGAACCTATTTGTGGAGAGCATCACATAAAATGTGTCCTAATTGTACATAAAATTAAAATAAATGTAAATAAATTTTATTTTTACGACTAATTTTTAAATATCAAAAGTCTGAAATGTTTTATCAAATAAAATGTTAATTTCTAAAATGATTTTGTTTACTTTTCTTGTCTAGTAGTAATAATAAGCTAATAATAACCTTGATCAATGTGAAAAGCTTGTCAAGTGTAGAAAGTAAATTATTTTTGGAATCTTAATCTCAATGGGCTTGAAAAACCTAGCATGTCCTTTAGCGGTTAAAATTAAGGGTGTTACTGTCAGGGTTAAGGAGATAAAGGGTAGTTCATAACGTTTGGCCATTATCATTCCCTAAACAATATAATCATCAAGAGCTAACTCATGAATATTATATGTTTATCTAATTCATGCAAACGTTATTCAACGCTCATCTTAGGTTTTGAAAGATCACACAAAGATGCCTCCTCTCACTTTCTATCAAATCGTTCCTTTAATCTTTGTTAAAATCATCTCATTAAATTTAACGTGTAATTTTTAAAACTTAATTTTTTATATTTTAGTTTGAAAATAATATAACAGATACATTATTTATAATGATAAATTATTTATAATAAGAAATAATATATAACAATTTCATTAAAAACAGAAATCTTGAATTTACAATACTATCTTTGTGCAAACAGAAGAAAAAACAAATACTGGGTAGACAATTTTTAGTAGGATTACAAACTTATCGGAGGTAGTGGACAGTTTCAATTATATTTATTTTTTAATATAGCATTTTTCATCAATATAAAACTGTTAAATTTAAGAATAACCTATTTTCTGGGATTTTTTTTGTAAAATCTGTTAATAGGTTCAAATAAAGTACTATTTCAAAAGTGAAAGGGGATACCGAGGTGCTATACAAACTCCAAATAAAAAATTTAAAATTTTTGAAATTGTGCCAATGATATACATATTTCAGGTCTGAACTACCCCTATTGGATCCAGGGGTGGTCAAAATGAATAAATTGAAAATTTTCACAATTGCGATACTTACTTTTTCACCCAAATTAAATATATAAAAAATATGAGAATTATTGTTTTTTTGTAATTTTAAAAGGACTTTTTAAATTAAAAAAATATATAGAAATAAAGTCAATAATTGAACAATTAATAGGCAGTGGACATGAAATCAAATTCTAAAAAGCTTTCTTAGATTAATACTAATGATAAAATTGCTATTATAAATGTTATTAAAGATATGATCTGTTCAATAAACTTTAGAGTTTATTAGATTGTAAAATTACCAGAGTTTAATTACATTGTAAAATTTACAAAACAAAACAATTTTACAAAATAACTATCACTTTTTAATATAATGACTAATTAAGAAATATAGATATTATATTATAACAATATTTTAGATTATTGAAGTAAATTAATTCATGAATACAATTGATTTGAAGTTTGTTTTTTTAAAATTAATTACATTGTATTGCACATTTGGAAAAAAATATCTCTATTAAAAATATTATATATATACATATATATATATATATATATATATATATATATATATATATATATATATATATATATAAAAGTTAAAAAATTTAAGGTAGTTAATATTTTTGGAAAAGCAGATACTTCAAAAACGAAGTGCAATAGTTTATTTAGAACTCTAAAATAGATAAAGCAAAACATTTTTGGATAAATGAAAAAGCAAATAAAATAAAGAAATTGAGAAAACATCATGTATTATACATATAAATATAATGGAACATTTTATAATATAAAATAATATTTAAAGTAATGAAATATTCAATAAAGTACATATATGATAATGAATTAATGTTTTTTTAAATCATATCTACAGCATAACATTTTAGCAATTATCTTAAAAATAGATTATTTAAAAATATTTTACATAGACCCAAACGATAACATAGCAAACATAATTTATCTAAACTGTAATGGGCTTATCCTCAACCCCAAAGTATCTGCTCCAATCTGTGCAACTGTACAGATGGTACAAACTTTCCCTTTGCATTCGGGAATAAAACTTGCTCCGCAAAATGGACATTTTTCTTCAGGCTTACCTTTGTAAATTGGTACGTAAGTCGCAGCACAAATAGTGAAGGGATTATGTTCATCGTACTGTAACTTATGCTCGTCGACTGGATTCTTATCACAAGCTTGATTTAATTTACGAGCCTGCTGTGCGACTTCTGGGCGAGGACCAAGCTCTAGCAACCTTTTAGCAAAGGATGCTGCTGTTTTGTAATTTTTAAGTTTGAAGAATAAATTGATAGCGGTTCTCAAAGTCAATATTTGGTGAACTGGTTGAAGGGAGCAATGAGTAAAATAAGCAGCCATTTCACAAATCCTCTTTTGATCTTCTAACGAGTCTTTCGGAAGTTCTTTTCTCTTGGTTTCCATCTGCAATCCTAGAATATATTCACGGCAGATTCCCAGCAATTGTTGGGCCTCTGATATTTGTTGTTTAGTATCCACTACAAGCAATAATATGCTCAACAACAAACTCCTGAATTTCTTAATGGCTTCAGGAAATTTACCATTAGTTGTCAGCTGATAGCACGATTGTAAACTGGTTACAAGATCATTCAATTTTATCCACAATGCTGGATGCCCACCTTTAGCACCAGCTTCCTTCCAATTTCTGTGAGGATGTGCATACATAGATGGCAATGCAGGTAATGGTGTATATGATGTTCTGCCAATGGAATATGCTGTCATAAATAGATTCTGTAAAGGACTGAATTCGACCACTCCAACTTGCTCTTTTAAGAGTCGGAAAGCAGTTTCAAATGAGCCAGCCATTGCATGGTCGGCAACAAGATGAGAATTATTGGCCCAAACCTGTATCTGAGAAACACCTCTCGTGGGTGGTACAAAGTAACCTTCCTCTCCTGTGGGAGTAGCTTCAAGATCAGGAGGAAGTTCTAAATCTTCATCACCAACATCCCAACCATCGCCTTCCTGAGTTGGTATGACTTGTTCTTCTCCATCGTCCTCTCCTGGCACATGCTCTTCAAACCCGAGTTGAGCTTCATCTCCCCAACCATCACCAGAATCGTCAATAATAGCATCAGTTACACCAGTGCTTTTCATTACGGCTCCTTCAAAGAATCCTTTCGATACTGTCAGAAGAGGCCAGTTAGATTCTGCTTGCATAATAGGAACAGGTGGCTGAAGAAGAGAAGCTTTCGGATCAACCTGAGGAAGATTTCCTTCACATTCGTCCTTGAGAGCTTCTGCTTCTTCATCTAGGCCATGAGTTATAGCAGTTAAATAAGCCAAAGAAACTTGTCCACAATTTTTCAAGATTCTTATCCTTTCGGGCACGTCACCTAACAGAAGAGCGCCTTGATATTGACCAGACAAATCTTTTCTGATTTCGGCAATCTTTGTCATCTTTCTGAGTTTTTCTAGATTTCCAGTAATTAAATATAAAAATGAAAGTTTGTCAAAATTCTTAGTTCTTTGGTAACACATTTCAACGACTTGGTGATTTCCTTGTAATAAAGCAGCTTGCCCTAATCTGTTCCAACAAGCTTTGTCATCGAGTGCTCTGGCTGCTTCCAAGGCAACTTCAATATTTCCACACTCCAATGCCAGGGCAAAGCGAGTTTTTTCATCTTTTACAAAATGTAGTGCTACTTCAGGATAGCCTTTTTGTTGTAAATAAGCGATGATGGCTTGACCAACAAGCCTTGCGTTCCTTACCATATGTAACACTTCTTCATAATTCCAATGAATCAAAGCAAGTTTGAACCGGTATTCAGTAGGATCAATACTCAATATCCTAGATTGACACTCTCTATCTAAACAGAAAACTTGATTACCTTTAACTTTGGTGATATATATTGGTAAATCAAGTGTTCTGATGATTCCATGATCACCATTATTAATGGCATATTTAATATGATTGCTTGTTGTATAAATAAAAACTCCATTTTCATCCCAAGCACCAGATTTGACTCTAGTGTTTTCATGGATAGATGCTAATATATCCAATTTTCTGTTGCATAGGGTAACAGTATGTTTAGCTAATAGTGCAACTTGTGACATATCAGATGACCAAACAACATATCGGCATTTAGAAATCTTAGCTTGAGATATAGTTCTCTTCTGTTGAACATCAAATAATGTTACTGATTCAGAATCACGAAGGAGTAACATACCAGTGCCTGCATAAAAAATTTCATCACAAGCTTGTGCTGTAACTTTCTTGGTAACTTCGTTCTTAAGATTTTTAATTACTATAGAATGAGATCTATCTAAAACAGCAAATCTATTTCTAGCAACCCAAACTGCTGTCAATCCTGCAGTGCACTTACTCTCAGTTGCATCAGAACTTTGGCTTTCAGACTGTTTTGGAAGTATATACAAATTATAAACACTGTTTTCTACATTCGGAAGTCTCGAGCAAGCAAGAACAGCATTTTCAGCAACATTATAGTTGATACTGTAAACTGGGACCTTACCACTGCCTCTCATCTGCAAAACAGGCAAGTCTTTAGAAGTAGAGAAATCAAGCTTTCTTAGAAAATTGTCTTTCACGTACAACAATATATTGCCATGAACAGCATAGGCAGGCCTTTCCCTTTCAAGTTTAAAAATGACCATGCCAGAATCATGACCTGCAGCAAACAGATTCAATGTAGGATGAGCACATAAGACCCAAAATCTTTCATGTTCTCTTCTAAATGTATGAAGGCAAGTTCTTTTGGTCATATCCCAAACTCGCACACTTTTATCTTCAGAGTTGGAAAGAATTAAATCCTGCCTTGGATGGAAAAGTACACAAGATACATTGTTATAATGCCCTCTACAAGTGTCAACTTCCCAGGCTTTAGCATCATTCATACGCCACAGTTTAATCTGCCTATCATCAGCTCCAGACACAATTAGTGGTAGCGTTGGATGGAACATAGCCCAATTAACCCCCCTGTCATGACCTTCAAGAACATGTTTAACAACAGCGTCAGCCTGACCAAATAAATCAGTAGCGGACGGATTCTTCAAATGTTCTTCCAAACCTCCAGGGCCGGGAGCAACACTCTTTTTGCGCAAACCAGATATATCCCATACTCTAACAGTAGAATCTAGGGATGCAGATACAACAATATCATCAGTTGGGTGGAACTGAGCACACATAACATAATGATTGTGCCCAGTCAGAACACAAATACATGTTCTGCTTTGCCAATTCCATATCCTTATGGTTTGATCATCAGAAGCACTTAAGATCCAAGGATATTCATGGTGGAAAACAGTTGTACGAATGTAATCTAAATGACCAAGAAGGGTAAATATACATCTTCGATGCTTATAATTCCACACTTTGATTTTATAATCATCACCTCCAGAAACAAACAAAGGCTGTTGAGTATGAAAACAAATACCTCGTACGGGTCCATCATGCTCATCAAACTTATCAAGAAGTGTACACATACGATAATCCCATAATTGGATAACTCCGCTGTGTAATCCAGCTAAAATCCATGGTCTTTTAGGATGAAATGACAATCCCTTAACACGGGCAGACTTGGTTTCAAACTTTGTTAACATGATTCATTTACTGCAATAACACTGGACTAAAAGAGGCCACACCATAAACTAACCTTACGCTTGAAGTAACCAGCTGGACCGGTACACGTCAACTTATTTCTACCTCAAACGTCACCCACCCCCTGATAACTGTTTTTAATATCCCTCCCTCTTTTGCTATCTATTAAATAAAACATTTTGCTTTTACAATAGCTGTTAATTTTTTTTCTAATGGTCAATTTTTGACTAAAATCGACATTATTAACGCTATCTAATCAACTTTTAATGTTCCGTGATTTAATTTGACATTTCAAAATGGCTGTTACAGCTATGAGTTTTCGCTGGTTGGATTTACTTGAAAAAGAATTTGATAAAGCATATGTAGATCTCGATATTTTAATAGGTAAGCCTCTTGATGAAAATAAAAGTCAATTTTTTTTTGCTATAGAGCTTTTCTGTTTTCTGAGCTGCATGTGTACCTAGTTTGCTATGTTTATTTTAGTGTTTTCATTAATTACTCTAAGTAAATGGATATATATCAATGAAATTAAATAAGATAGCATATAATGTAACCACTTCTTAAAATAAATCCAAAGTTATCCTGTATATTCATTGACAGCTATTGGTTTTACAACAGGTATCAATCATACCTGTTTTTATAATTACAGTTAAGGACCTCTTGTAGATTATAAATGTGAAGTATGATTCTGTATTAATAATGCTTTAGTTAAATTGCATCAGTTTTTATTTTACAACTTATTGAGTTGTGCGAATCTTGTTCTTCCTTAGTGTTTTTCTCACCTCCGATCCTTCTGATGAGTCAAAGTATATATTTTATTCATTATTGCTCAAACTAGAAATCATTTTTCTTAATATTTATTATGTTTGATATAATGAAACTAATGTAGAGCTATCAGAACATCATCTTTTTTATTATTGTTAAATTATAATATATTTTGATTTAGAACTGCCATGAATTATATAGTATTTATTAAGCATTACTTACATATTTTAATGTACATAGGTTTTTATTGTTTACAGTTTGACATTACGTTAATATTCATACCTGTTGATTATGTTTTCTGCAGTTCTGTTTGTTAAAAATTAAAAAATTAAAATTAAAAGTAATTTTCAAACTCATTATTTTTCTTTTAAACATTTTAGTGTATCACACAGAAATTTCATATGTTTAATTTTTAATAATAAAGTTAAGTTTGATTGGCCAAATAAGTTAATATTTATTTGATTAAGATAAATTGTGTACCATAACTTATCTGGTTTAATTATTATTTCACTATTTACTTGTTTCTGAAATATGTTTATGGTTTTTATGCTTTTATTATTTGTTATGTATTTAGTTTTGAATGTATTGAAACATAAACTTATCTAATTACTCTTTATTTTTTCCCTCTATTGTTTTATAAAATTCTCAATTATCACCTTCCCAATATTTGCTAATTTTCTTAATTGATGATTTATAAAAAATAATTGGTATCTGTTCCACAGTTTGTCGCTTTGAGTAGAGTTACAACAAACAAACAAAGGTTTAAGTGTTTATTCATTTCCGTTTTGATATTTTCCAAAAATACAAGTTATCGTGAGCTTTAGTATGGAATGATGGGTAATGAGTAGATTTCGGTAATAATTTCAAGAAGAAATAAAAGATTCAATTAACATTTCGGTGTATAGGTGATATGTTTGTTGAAATGTTCATTTCTATATGAAATGATTACCGAAGTATACACATTAGCCATAATTTTATTCTTTTTTCATACTAAAGCTCAGGATAATAGTTGTATTTTTGAAAAAAATATTAAAAGGGAAACAAATGAAAAGTTAAAACTTGTGTCTCAACTCAACGTGAGAACCTGTGGAATAATTATTATTTAACCAATTAATTATCAGCCCTTTAAATTAATTTCTGTTATGCAGGATGAAGAGTATTGTTATTTTTTGTTTTTGTGTTGCCCATTTTTCATTTTAAAACATTAATTTAAATTAATTTGTTATAATAGCCTCATTATATTTCATTAGGTTGGGATGTACTTTCATATTTATTTGTTTTTATTGTATTACAGTTATTCGTAATTATAATCAGTATATTTTTAAAGAGTTTATTATTCTGAATTATTATGAAAATTCGTATGTATGGAATTTTGATGTGTGAAATATGAACATGTTTCTCCCCAAAAAATATTTTGCTCCACTTTCTTATCTTGTTTATTGGTCTGAATTCTTCGAAAATTAAAAAAAAAATACTTCCATTGAAAACGTTTATTTAACGAAAGAGCATAATTTAAATTTTATTCTCACATCTATCTGAACTCTTCAGTCAACTACAAGATAATTTCTCCTGTCTTCTTTTCAGCATTGAAATAATGCTGTTGACCAAATATAAATCTACATAAAGGAAACTAATGATTTTTCTTATGTAAGAGACTTTTCTTAGTAAATATAATTATTACATACTTAGGCTTTAAGCCCACCACAACCACTTTGATTTGATTGGTTTGTATTTATATTTACAATTACATTTCTAATAACAATTACTGTTAGATAATTGAACTCTTTTCTTTTTGAATATTTCAAGTTCTTATAATAAAAAATATTTATATAATTATAGCTAAACTATGTTTAGTTCTTATAAATGACTAAATTATATATTTATTTTCTTATTTCCCTAATTCTGAACTTTATTAAAGGATGACCAAAAGTTTTGGATTCCTTTGAGATCTTTTTTTCCTTTGAGACCGGGAACTCTGAAATTTCTATTAGTATTTTACAATAAGTTTGTAATATATCTTTCTAACTGTTTCTATTTAATGTGAAGATGGAACAGCATAATAATGCCTTAGCTCCTCCATAGTGGTCCTGGTGATCCTCTTGTTCAGTCCCTGACTGCTGCCATCAAATTGCTGTTGATTACTAACAAAAAATGCAGTCCTTTTCTCGGAACAACTGTAAAATAAATATTAATAGAAATATGAGAAATATGATAAACATTTTGGACTAGACACTCTGGGAGCTTCACCTCAACTTGCTCTGTCATCACGTACTCACCATCATAAGTTCTCTGAAGCATTTGTTATTTATCAATGCTCAGATTTATTATTCTTGAACTGCCTCCACGTCTTTGCCTGAACTCATTGGTCTAATGTCTTTTAACCCATTATAAAGTAAAATTTTTGAATTTACATTTTTAAACAGTAACTCAAACATCAATTATAACAAAAACAAATCTTATTAAATTAAATATGATCTATATATAAAAGAGAGTGGCATTAGTTACTGACCAAATAACTCAAGAACGCCTGGACCGATTTTGATGATTTGAACCATTTAGGAGGGCTTCGGCCAAAAAAGAAGAATAACCAAGAAAAATCAAAATCGGTCCATGCATTCTTGAGTTATACTCTTAAGTTTTTTTGTTTTGCTTTTTTAATTTGCCCAAAGGAGCGAAGGCTTAGTTACCAGGTAAGGATTGCCCTCTACTCCCTGGCCTTTCATCTTCCCTAATAAGGTGAATAGGGTGACAAACGTTTGTAATAAAAATAAAACTACATTTTTAGTGCGAACACTATCAAATTTTAGATTTAGCTTCTACATTAAAAATAAAGAAATATGTATTTTTTATTTTTGGAAAAGCGACCCCTAAAAGAGTAAAGTACAAGAAATCCTAACATGTTAAGTTAAGAAGTAAGCAGGCTTTAAATTTTAACTTAATAATAATTGTATTCTTGATTTTGCAAAATCAACCCCTAAATATTACAGTTTTGTATATTATATCCAAACGGTGGATTTCAATACAAAACTTATCGATAGTTCTGTTATTATGCCATTTAATATTTAATAGGACAGTTCATTAAAACCTATCAACAAAGGGATAAGCATTGGTAGGTTGGCTGAATTCACAAAAGCTTTAAGTCATTGTTTATAATATGGAGTTTAATTATGGAATTCAAAATTCACTCTCCGTTTAAACTCAACATCGATTTCTATTTAAAATCAACGCGGAAGAAGTCATGGGCAAAAGCTAGTATACACATAAAATCATATTACAAGCGAGTGGAACTTTTTGCTTATCAGTGTATTTATCAAATAAAATACAATTAGGATGCTGAATTACAGAAAAACGTTAAAATAAAACTTATGGATTCAACTAACAAAAGTTGATTGATGAAATACACAAGTGATATATGAGCCGTTTATTTT
Organism: Arma custos; assembly: GCA_037127475.1. Taxonomy (NCBI): domain Eukaryota; kingdom Metazoa; phylum Arthropoda; class Insecta; order Hemiptera; family Pentatomidae; genus Arma; species Arma custos. The sequence continues at coordinate 176,532,206 of CM073759.1, forward strand.
GAAAGTGACCTAACTCCGTTTTTAAAATTTTTGCCTAACTCCATTCTTGATAAGAAAACATACATTATTCACTTAATAATTGTTAACACTTTAATTGGAACCATAAATTTAACAGCCTTAGATACACTTAAGCAGTATGACTCATTAGTATCCTATACGTATATTTTTAAATTGATCGAAACGCAAACCCTTAAATATTTGAAGATAAATGGAGGTAGGCCACTTTCAAAATAAACGGCTCATATGGTAAAACTGTTAACACAAACATGTGATAAACAATGCACCATTTTCTTAAAACTATCAAAAAATATTTTATTAATTTTATTTTTTATGTTAGAGAGGAAAATACTTGACTGGAAGATCTAATGGAGGAAGGAAATAGTTTGAGGGTGCAGTCATAAAGTAATACCAAATAAGTGAGGAATATAAATTTTATAAATAATAAATAATAAGCCTTCACTTATTTGGTGTTAATTTATGACTGCGCCCTCCAACTATTTCCATCTCCATTAATTAATTTTACTTGATCGCTCTATTAATCCATTAGACACTTAATACTTATTCTTCTTGTCCTTATCCTGTGTTCTGGATCAGAGAGCTAATAACCATGTAGACTGATCGATTGTGGTTGCCTCTTCTTCATGCCTCAGTGTTCTATCTTAAACTTTATTTAAATATGAACTCTGTTGTAATAACTTTATGTTTTTCTTCTACAATTCTTTTAAGTGAAGGATTTAATCAATTTTAGCGGCTTTTGATAGAGTACCTCTCTTTGGAACTCACTCCCACCTGATGTCTGTCATGCATCTTCTTTATCCACATTCAAATCCAAACTATTCCTACATCTCCTAAATTCCCAAACAGATGCTCTCTAAAAAAAAAAAAAAAATTATAGCTATAATCAGCACAATTGATTGATGAGTTACTGTAAATATTTCTCACTCATAAAGATATTATTTTTTATATTATTAGCTGCTATTATCTACTTATTTATTTTTCCATTAGCCAATTTCTTTTTATTGTAATTTGTATGCTTATTTTTTTTATTACTTTTTTTATTCTCTATCAGAACATACCTTTTAGTTCATATTTAATTTCATATTATTATGTAATTATTGTAGTAATCTAATAATGTAGCTGTTTGGCCAGATATATTTTTATTAATTTCTGTACACTACTGTTATTCTTAAGGATCTAGCCCCAGAATAAAATTATTTTTTATTCTATTCTATTCTATAAATTTGTGGATTCGTGTCAGCAACATGCTCCAGATTGGTGATACCTAGCAATCTATGCATGAGTTATACAATTTCATTAACCAACTTTAATTTAAATGTTAGAGTTCAATTGATATAACAATAATTATATTTATCTTAAAAATTGTTTAATAGTTAATAACAATAATAACTTAAAGCATCCAATACTCGGTTGAACTGTTCATTGTCCCTAAATGATTTCATTTTTAATAGTTAAATATCTTGTTTTGTGCAATGATTGAAAGTACAAATGATCTATAATCATGAAACTAATGGTAAAAATGAAAATAAAATCTATGTAAATACAAATAAAAGGTATAAATTACATAACTATATAATAATAATAAATTCTTTATTTATTCTGGGACAAGTCCCTTTAGAATAACACTAGCTTTTGCCCGCGGCTTCGCTCGCATAGAATTTGGACTACCGCATAAAGTTTCTTGACAGTGCTTTTAACAATAATTTAAAATAATAAATAATTTAATTTTTTTCACTATAGGTTACTCGTACAAAATTTCAGATGTCTAACTTCAAAACTGACGGATTCCATACAACCTTTGAACCCTTATTATAATAAGGGTGGAATTATCCAAACTTCTTTCTTAAATCATACAAAGGACCTATTTGCAAATTTCAAGATGCTAAATTCCTGATTTGCCTTTAATTATGTACTATAATGGATTCTCCACAGTACCTCTAAAACTGTCGGCGGTGGGGAGGGGCACGTGCCCCCGTGCGCCCCCCTAAATCCGCACTTGCTATAGCCCATGTGTTATTCTGATGTATAACCTATATTACTGTAAAGTTTCATCCAAATCCGTTCAGTAGTTTTTGCGTGAAAGAGAGACAAACATACAAACTTTCACATTTATAATATTAGTAAGATAACTGTACATTATTGTGGGCTTTAGAGCTTTAGAGTACAAAGAAAAAAAAAACAAGCAGAAAAGTCAATCTATAAAGCTGATTAAATAATAATAAATAAAAAAATAACTTCTTTTGATAATGAAAAAATGATTTCACATTACTTCATATTAAAAATAAAAATAAAAATGAATAAACAAAATAAATAATATTCTATTGATAATTTTATGTAAGCTCTTCGGGGAACTGGAGGGATAGGAAGTAATCAAATAAGCGGGATGTGAAGGTAGGAAGGGTCTTGGAGCAGCGGATAGAAGAAGGGATAGAATTCCACAGGGAACAGGACCGAATCAGGAACGATCTGTCGAAAGCAGTGGTTCGATGGGCCTCTATATATAAATCGGAAGGGTGTGAATGGGTATCACGGGAATGGATGGAGGATTTAAATTTGAGGAGCTCGTAGATGTATAATGGACAGCAGGATTGGATAACTTGATAGAGAAAGGATGCAAGGAAATACTTACGGTGATAGGAAGTATACAACCACCTCAACTCTTCATAAAATCGGGAGACAGGGGTGTCCCTGGGGACCCCGAAGACAAAGCGTACAAAGCAATTCATCAAACGTTTTATTTTTGCCTCGAGCTCCACAGATACACCCCCTTATACGGCACAGCTGTAGTCGAAGTGGGGGAATACTAAAGAGGTAACTAGGAGTCTACGAGTTTCAAATGGAAATAGGTGACAGATGTAATTTAGTCTCTTCAGGGTAGAAAAAGTGTGGTGAGATACATTGGAAATATGACTTTTCCAGGAGAGGGATTGGTCTAAAGTGGTTCCGAGGTTTTTGACTGTTAGGAAAAATTTGATGGGAACATTATTTAAGTAGAGGATTGGGGAATGAAGAACTTTTTTAAGGAGGTGATTGGAACCTATTATATCGCCTTTGTCTTCTCCGCATTCAGCCTCAACTTGTTAGTCACTGCACATTGACTTATTCGGTTCAGATGCTCTTGTAATTTTTTGTGGCTAGTAATAGGTCGGATGGGGGAAAGGACAGGTATATTTGAAAATCATCGGCATAGATATGGTATTTGGAATGATGGATGAGGTGGGGAAGGTCATTTATATAAATTGAAAATTGATTAGGGGATAGAGATGAGCCCTGAGGGAGACCACAGGAGAGGGAGAGAGTCTTGGATGGAGGTTGGCCTGGAACGGCAACAAACTGTGATCAGTTTGAGAGGAAGGATTTGAACCAGTGCAAGGCACTATTGGATAAAGGGAGGTTTTGAAGTTTAGTAAGTAGGATGTTATGGTCAACTGTGTCAAATGCTTTAGAGAAGTCTAGAAGGATAAGGATAGTTTTTGGTGTTCGATGGAAGGATTATTTCCAGGAGAGCGGATTGAATTGAATGTCCAGACTGAAAGCCAGGTTGGATAGGATTAATGAGGGAATGTTCTTCCAGGAAGTTTGAAAGTTGGTTCTGTACTAGGCCTTCTAGTGGTTTTGAAAGGTTAGAAAGAAGGGAAGTCTTGAGGTGAGGAAGGGTTCGAAATTTGTTTAATGGTCGAACAAGGGCAGTTTTCCAATAAGAAGGAAATGTGGAATTTCGTAATGTATAATAATTTGTAGTGTTGAATAAATAATAACAGCTTTTATTGATGCATCCTTTACAGAACAAAAAAGCCTCTCTCTTGGGAGATATGAGACTGTTGAACAATAATTAACAAAATTTACTTTTCTTTAATGAATATAAGTATTTACATGACATTATTTACAGTATTTAAAACATTTAACATAATATTATTATAAAAAGTAAGAAAATTTTTGCCAATAATTAAATAAAATGTTTTGTCCATTTGTTCATTGCAAGTTCTTTATAACCTTGGTCCCTGTTCCTTGCCACAGTAGCCCAACAGTCTCCTACTCTTTGTACGATCTCATCTCGCCATCTTGTAAATGGTTTTCCTTTCCTTCTCTTGTCGTCTCTTGGTATCCATTCTGTTGCAATTTTCGACCATCTTTTCGTATTGAGTCTGGCAACATGTCCGGCCAACCTCCATTTCAGTTGCTGTGCATCTTTTATTAGGCTTTTAACTTTTATCCTAGCCTGTACGTTTCTGTTGCTGATGTGGTCTTTTCTTCTGATACCCATCATACTTCTAGAATATTGTATTTGCATCCTCTCTAATTTTTTGTAATAGCTTTCTGTTGCTGACCATGTCTGTGAACCATAAAATATTACCGGGTAAACACATGATTCCAATACCTTAACCTTTAATCCTGTAGGTAGTTGACTTTTAAAAATGTGTTTCAAGCACCAGTATTTTTTCCATTCCAGGTTAATCCTTTTGTTGATTTCATCTTTTCTATCTTTAAATGAAATGGATTGTCCTAAATAATTATATTGCTCAACGAAACTGATTTCATGGTTATTAATTTTTATACCTCCTTTCTGTGAATTTGTTATTATTTTTGTTTTGTCGGTATTTATGTTCAACCACACGAGTACACACTGTTTAAGGAGTTCGTTCATCATTTGTTCTGCCTCAGTTAATGAATTGGCAAAAATAATTGTATCGTCAGCAAATCTCGGATTTGATAGCTTGTATCCATTTATACTTATGCCCTTTTCTTCCCAGTTTAGCTTATTAAACACATAATTTAGTAGGCAATTAAATAAAAGGGAATATGGAATTTCGTAATGTATAATAATTTGTAATGTTGAATATATACTAATTATTATTTCAATTAAATTTTTGATATTTCGTATTGAGCTTGTGCAGCTCATTATATGTTTTGATTAATATGTAAACTACTTGAAAATGTATATAATTATTGTTTGGAGTGTAAATATTTGTGAAAACCAGACTAATGTTAATAATTTAAATTTACAAATTTGAAATTTAAGTAATTCAGACTGTAATTCATTTAGGAATTCAAAAAAGAACATAGTTATTCCAAAGTTTAGAGTTTTCACTTCTGTCGTCAGTTCTTATGACTGCCAATTTAATTATTTTTTTTTAATCTATTGTGTTTGCTTTAGTGTAGCTCTAGTTTAAATTAATTGATATTCTAATAATGAGATCAAATATGATGGTGTACCATAGGCTTATACCAAAAATTTTACACTTCCATCCTGATCCATAAATTAATTTATGAATTGCAGAATTCCTATTAATTACTCATAGTAATGATTTAAGTTCCATTATTTGATTGTTTTTTTTTAAATTTTTATTCTGGATTAAATTAAATTATTGATTTTCTTTAGGTGAATTGGACAGCGATGAACCCGAAATGGTTTACGCTGCAAGGCAGAAAATGTCGACCCTCAGTTCTTGCTTCGCTCAGTTGACGCACAAGGCACAAACAATATTTCAGAACAATGCGAAAGTGGAGGTAAAGAATCTGATAATATGATACTTAACCAAACTCCTTTTTACAATATGATATTTAACCAAACTCCTTTTTACAATATGATACTTAACCAAACTCCTTTTCACAATATGATATTTAACCAAACTCCTTTTTACAATATGATACTTAACCAAACTCCTTTTTACAATATGATATTTAACCAAACTCCTTTTTACAATATTTTCTTCCAGTATTCTCACATTTCCTTTACTTTTAAAGCAAAGTGAACATTAATATCTTCTATTCTATGTTATAAAAAAATGCTTATTATATAGTTAATTGCTGATCTAAAATGCGACTTAAGTCTATTAAGAATCGGAACTATGTTATTCCTTATTATTTAGTCTATCATTATTCATTTGAATTTACTTGTTTGTTTCGTATAATTGTTTATAGTTATGTAATTATTTATTTGTCAATTGGCTCAGTAGATTTTCAAATTAGCTAGCTTTAATTAGATATGCAAGTCCATTTCTCACCTTATGGCTATTAGGACTATTTGATATAAAGGTTATCTCTGTAATCAAGGGTTTAATTCTTCATAAAATTAAATTTTATGTTTTAAAGTTTCTTCTTTTTTTAAAATTTATTTATTGAAATTTACAACTATAATAATAATAATAATAATGATGATGATACATCAATCAATAGAATGAACAATATATAAAGGTATGACATAAAGGCAGGGAAACCACTCACTGGTATAACTAACAATTAACAAATTCAACTTATAAGGCCGCTTGGCCATCTTTTCAGATGCTTCGGAGGATTATAAGGAATTGAAGGTGTTTCTGGGTTTGAAACTAGTGGGTTTGAGTGGGAATAAAGTTTGTCATGAAAGATCTGATATCGGGTTCGGGCCAAATCAGTTACTAATGGCACATTAATATCATTATGGACGACTTTGCTCGTAACAAAGTAAGAAACCTTGTGGATTTTACTAAAGATTGGATACAAGAAGAATATGATGGCTTAGTGAAGCCCCAAAGCTCTGCACCATAAGACAAAATAGTTGTTCAATAGCCATTTATATGAGTCTTTTGTAATTATTAAGGAGCCTCGAGCATTTGTCTAATATATGTTGAAGTTGTCTGAAGTTGCGAGCTGTTTCTTGTCGTTTTAGACTAGTATGAATATTCCAAGTTAAACGTTTATCAAGATGCAGTCCTTAGAACCTGATATGTTTTAGAGAAATCCATGGGATGTTATTAAACAATACAAGAGATAAACAATGACTTATTTAAGGCTGAAGTTTCTTTTAATGTTAAAAATTATTTTGTAAACAATAATTACATTTTTTCTTTTCAATAATAATAACTCACTATGTACTATATATTATATATATATATACATATATATATATATATTTAATGATTTTTTTACAACTTAGTTATTTTTCGTTTCTAAAAGTTTTTGTCCAGCCAGTCTCCACCTCCAAGACCTCTTGCTGCCATGCTCTCCTCCACATCCTCCAACCATCTTTTTTAGGGTTGTCCTCTTTTCCTCCTTTCTATAGGGCTATAGTTGGAGATTGTTTTTGACCATTGTTCATTATTTTTAATTTGAAAAATAATTATTTTACTGTTAGAGTCTTTACTGTTATTGTACAGGTTCCCTTAAGTGACAGTCACATTACTGTGCTAAGTTCCTCTAAGATAATAACCTTCCGATCTGAAATTTTATTATTAAAAGTATATAAAGGAACAGCTCGAAAGATCTATGTGGAATCCGATACAGCACAGAAGGTATACTTACTTGCCATCACATTAACTAAACTAAAAGCTAAAAGGAGCAGGTGAGGAGAGAGAGGGAGTTGACTATACTTATCAAATATAGAAAGACAGGATCTAAAAAGACTTTCTATAATGGCACTAGGTTTTTTTTTCAATTGTTGTTTGAATGTTAAAGTACTTTATCAATTCTAAATATTTTCTATAGGGAATAGAAAAAGTTAAAAAGCAAAGTGTTAGTTTTGATCTTTTGATTCCTCATTGAACTGTATTTCATTTGATGGTTAAAAAAAAAAATAAATAAAAAACAGTATTATTTTTCTTCACATTTATAAATAGTTGAAATACAATTACAGACTAGAGACATATTATAAAACTTTTCACTAACAGTGTATAACTGTCTAATATAGTCTTATTATATTTACAATATTTTGTATTTTAAACATTAAGTTTAAATAATTGTAATAATTGATATTAAGTTTTTATGATTGTTTTCCAACATTTTACGTTTGGAAGTTTTTTTTTGTATTTTATCAACTTTGGAGTAAAGTTTTCTATTGTTCATTCTTAATCTCTTCCAAGTCTCATTAACTTAATTAAAGCTTCGTTGGAGTATTTCTTTTGTTTGTTTTTTTCCGTTTTGGTAATTTATTCTTTTAGAGTAGTATCAAGATTTTCGTCATAGTTTTCATCTTCGTTAAATGTCTCATATTTATTATGTTGACTAAGCTTTCTGATTATGTTACCTATTGAGTCTTTGTCTATTTGTTCCAATGCCATGTCTTCAATGTTCTTGATCATTTCCTTTGGTACACTTCCGGTGCGTTTTAATTGTCTCGCCATTTCCCGAAGGCTGTCATATTTAGTCCCAGGAACTGCTTCAACTAGAAATTCTTGTGCCGACAGATGACCCCTAAGATATTTTATGTAAGAAAGCAACAACTGCGTAGTATCGACTGTCTTCAGATCTTCTTCTCCGAATTCTTCTTGTGCCTCAAAATCATCATCTTCATCTCTTTCTTTTTCCTCAGACGCTGCCAATGTGGTCTGAGGTTCATGCTTGTCGTTTTTTGATTCACCAATTATTGCCATGAAATCTGATGTACTTATGCTTTGATTTAACTTTGTCAAAGGGATTCCTATACCTTTTGAAAGTTTTTCATCTTCTTTATCTATCATCCCATTTGTTTTATTTGCCCGGTCTGTGACAATTTTAATTATTCCATTACTGTAATTGGCTTCTAAAGCATTTAAATTGCTTCTCGTAGTTCCATTTGGTAATGGTTTATTACATTCTAAATTATTACTTAATAGTACTTTTAGTTCTTTGATTTGCTTTTGATTTTTTAGTAATGACTCATCAATATCTTGAGCTCGGATTTGTAATTCCTGAAAATAAAAATATTTTTAATAATATTAGTGCAAATTTATTAATAAAATAGAGCCAAAAACTCAAAAAGAAACACTATTATTTATTATAATGCAATTGGGAAAAACCACAATGCAAAGCCTTATGTTTCAAATCTAGTAATATACCCACTTACCAGTCGACGTTTCGCCTATTCAGGCAAGCTGTTTGAGCTGTTGATCGTTGGGATGTATTGCACCTTTTTCTTCGAGATATCTTGAATCACATAACCCTTTTTGTTTTTGTGTCTTGATAATGCCTGAATAGGCGAAACGTCGGCTGGTAAGTGGGTGTATTACTAGATTTGAAACATAAGGCTTTGCATTGTGGTTTTTCCCATTTGCATTGTGACAAATTTATTAATATTAATCTAATAGTTTATTGTCAATAATTGACAATTGACTTGTAAGAGGAAAGAATAAATTTCCGAAAACCAAATGAGAAAATTTCTATCAAACATCACTATGATTCAGGAATAAATTTGATGATTGAGAGCAGGCATGGACAGATGTAAACAGTTTAAATTTAAAGTGTAAAAACCCTTAGTTGCTGCCAGAATATAATGGCAATGATTGGAGAAATGAATTTTTTTTTGCTTTAAATAAATTGCAATTTTTAACTAATATATGTACGTAAGGAAGCTCAGTTTGTGGTGTGCTGAGTTGCTCTTCATTCGATATTCAATCCAGGTTCAAATCCAGCCGTGGCAGATAAATTATTTAATATGTTAACAACATCATTTTGACCTTCTGGGGCCATAAAGTGGGTACATTTAATAGAGGGAAAAATCTTGCGCTTGAGCCTGATCTTAGACAAATCACCTCTCTTTACACTTGTTGTCCTTGAAGCAGCTCTCTCAGACAAATCACCTCTCTTTACGCTTGTTGTCCTTGAAGCAGCTCTCTCGTGTACTGGTACCCTTCTTGGTTTGTAGTGGTACCAGTATATTGATCTATTGCTGGTTGTTCTAATTTAGATTCATAATTTTAAATTTCATTGCTGTAATGACTTAAGTGATTTGTTGTCTGATTTGTTATGTTGACCATAAAAATTATAAACTCAAAGTAAGAAAGAACACTGATTTTTTTCTGTTGTTGTATAGATAATTACAACTGATTAATGCAAAGTTATTGTTTACCTGAGATATTTCGTCCGTTTTCTCCGAAACATCATTTAACGAACTGTCCAGCATTTTGTATTGGAGGCTGCTGTCCTTACCAAGTGTGATAATGTTATGATTTGATTTTTTCACCAGTTCTCCTACTTCTGTTATTTGATTTGTTAACTTATCAGTCCTGTAATATACGTAAATATACATAATTTTCTTTACTTGGCAGAAAAATTTAAAATCTATGTATTCTTATTAAGTTTTTCAAAATTCAAAAATTCAGTTTTTCAGCAAATTTTTCAATATAGTAGGCAAACAATTATTGAACCATAATTATTTTTGCTTCCGATAGTTACTACATATAATTGTTCAAGTAGAAATATTTGTTTAAAATAAACATACCTGTTCGTGAGTGTGACTAACATTTTTTCAAGGACCAGTACTAACGTTCCATTTTCAATAATTCCTTTGACAGTTTGACATGAATCGCCATATATTTCGTGAATTGTAATCAGCCGTTGGATGTCTGTTTCAAATTGCACCTTTAAATTACCAAGTTCGGTTTGTAAGTTTGACATGACGCTCTTTATTAGGAAATCGAGGAAATCTATTGAAAATATAAACTTGTTAAAATATTGTTCATCTTGTTTCTGAAGAAATTGTGTCTCATGAAAAATAAATAAAATGAACTCAAAGGAAGTAATGTTTTTGGTTTTAAATTGAAGGGGTTATTTTAATATCTATATTTTATATAGATGTTAATAAATAAATAAATAAATAAAAGGCTTAGTGAACCCGAAGGCTCGATGCCGATACCATCAATCTCCATTTACAAACCTCCGTCTATGGAGCACCACACAAGCCCATTCCCGCCAGATCACTCTTAATGCAATCCTTCCACCTACACCTCAGACGCTTCCCAGTCGGTGCAGCGCTTATTAACATCTTAGGAATTCGTTCATTACTAAGCCCAGCAACTTTACAGGCCCATCTTAATCTTTGCAACGCTATTTTTTTATTTTTTGGTTATACTTGATTAATATTTACCAGATGCATGTTTCGAAAATTCCGTGTTATATAATCTCCTGTATTCTCAAATGGTTTTTTGGATCGAATATTCTACGTAACATCTTATTTTCGAAACCTGAAGATGTTGGTCATCCGTCAGCGTTAGTGGCCAAGTTTCACATCCGTAGTGGAGAGATGATTGTGTTATAAATTCTGATTTTCAGAATTCAAGACAAAAGATGCAAGCTTAGTAATTTCGGGACCAAATAATAGCAAGCATTTCCTGCCATTAATCACGCCTTTATATCCCCTTGAATTTTGTTTTTTCTAGTTACCATAGACCTTAAGTACTTAAACTTCTCCACATGTTCGAACTTATTCCCTTCTACAACAACATCTCCAAAATTTTCTCTTTTCTGAAACTAACCATATACGTAGTAAGGTCCAAAAGTTTCCGGCCTGGAATAGAAGGAAAGGTGAATGAAAAAAACTGGTCTTACTGTTTTTCAATATATTCTCCTCTAGGTTCAACACACAATTCAACGCTTTGGCAAGATTTTTATACCATGAAAAAAATAGTTTTCTTCTTTCTTAAAAAAATGTTCTTCCATTGCTAGGAGCTCTTCATCGGTGTTAAAACGCCTTCCACGAAGGTCAGATTTTAATTTTGAGAAAAGGTAGAAGTCGCTAGGAGCCAAGTCTGGGCTGTAGGGGGGATGAGAGATTTCTTGGAATCTACAATCCTTCACAGCAGCCTTGGAAATCAATGCTGTGTGGACAGGGCATTGTCGTGAAGGAGGCGGACACCTCTGCTTAACTTCCCCACCTCTTCTCTTTAATGGTGTCTTGTAATCGGTGAAGTAGGGCTGCGTAATACTCACCATTCATTGTGGTATTACTTTCTTTAAAATCTATCAGTAGTATTCCTTTAAAATCCCAAAAAATTGAGGCCATCACCTTTTTTGTTGACTGCGTGACTTTAGCCTTTAAAGGAGGGGCTTCTCCTGATCTTCTCCGGTGTCTTTGACTCTCTTTTGCTGAGTGGGTCATAATATAGAACAATTGTCTCATCCCCAGTTACAACTGAGTCCAAAAAATTCATTGCAGCTGTGAACTCGTTCCTGTTTTTGAGCAGCTGAAAGAATTTTTGGTACCCATCTTACACTAACCTTGTTCATATGCAAATGTTCTTAGATGATCCTCAAAACACTTGTTTTTGAAAGCCCAAACCTCGCTGCTATTGCCTTGGTTTTCAGTCGCCGGTCAGACAGCAATTCAGATTCCACAAGCTGGAAGTGACAGCTTCCAATGGGCGGCCGGGATGCGGGTCATCTTCTAGAAGTTCTCTCCCTAACTTAAATAATTTTGCCCTTTCTTTCACTGTGGAATACAAGGGGGAGGACTGCCGTATACACAATCCAAATGGGTATGGAGTGAGCAGGCATGGACCTGCATAGTCCCAGCACGTTTGAAGGTGGGGAAGCAGAACACCCAACATACGTGTATATACGTATATATATATATATATATATGTATATATATATCATCTAATGATTCCTTTTGAATTAAACTTTTGGATTACTGAATTATTTTCTTAATTTATAAAAGGCTTGGGGATTATCCCTTATCTGGACAACTATATTATTAGATATTATTCTATTAATTGAAGATCTGTTTTGTACCCTCTCTGAGCCTATTTTGTACCCTCTCTGAGCCTATTTTGTACCCTCTCTGAGCCTATTTTGTATCCTCTCTGAGCCTATTTAATAAAGGTACCCTCTTAGTATTATTTTGAAGTATTGGGTATTTTGCATTAAATACTATATTTTAGCTTTGTTTTATTGATAAAAGAAAATTAATTAATGGTTAATAAGAAAAATATCTTTATCTTATTTTACTACATTCTCATTATTGAAATAACATTCCTAAAGTCGAAATATTGGAATAAAATTTAGCTTGTTTTATATTTTTAAATCGATCCATTCCATTTAATTTCAAAAACATTGATAAATTTTGTCTAACCGCTTAAAGAAGTCAGAAACAATGACTTTGTTATTTGCTATTTTTTAAAAATATTTATAATTCAACTGATCCAGCATGACAAATGACTGAACAAAAGTTGGTTACCGGATCCGTTTCCAGGCAAAGCTGATATAATATTATACCACTAAAACTTATTTATTTATTATATTAACATTTTTTATCTAAAAGAAAATTAGGCACTTGTGATTTAGCTGGTCGTCATGAAACCTACCCCTTATATCATGCTACCTTCTCTTATTACTTGTCCCATTTGAGTTATTCCTGTGTGCATTATTAACTTGTTTTCCATATTTTTTTGGTCTTCTTAACTCATTCGAGACCGATCACGCTTGATTCGTAATTGATTTCCGAGGCTATCAGACGTGTGTGCAGTAACAGTAATGTGCAATCATCAGTTATTCTGAGTAAACTAGTCGTCGAAATAAGATTTTGCTTGAACTAATGAAATCTTAAAGTACAGGAAAACAAAATTTGGCATTGGTTTTACTGTGTACCAAAAAATCTAAAAATTATCTGAAGACTTTCTTACATGTAAAATACTATGAATACATATGAAGCACAGGATGTATTTTAATTTTATCTTACATTGCACACATGGTGTTCAATCCGCTCCTCGCAATAAAAATTCTCCTGAGGAGCGAGCTGCTCACCCGTTGTTCAATGATCTTATTTATGTGAATTCACTCACGAATTGGGTGATTTCCATAGTAAACATTCCTTTTTTATTAAAAATGAACAGTATAAAAACAATTTTGCTCCTGGGGACGGTATTTGAAAAAAATTGCCGTCTCGAATGGGTTAATTTTGTTTTTTTTCTATTAAATTTAACTTGGTGTTTTTGTTTTCTGAATTTTGTTATTGTCTATTTACAATTAGCTGCACATCACTTTGGGAATCTTCGAAAGAAGCTGTGAAGTACTTCCAGAATTTCAGAATAATTCCGACGATCAAATTATGTAAGAAAGGTCATTTTATGGAGTATGACAAGAAGATGAAAGGAGATGTTTTGGTTGAATGTGTAGGAAAGGCATTTCTAAAGGAAATTAGCTAGTGTCCATGTTATAAACAATGATGGATAAGAGTCCATGGAGACTTGCTGAATCACAAGTACCGAAAATTATTTGTGTTTATTTAGTTTATGAAATAGATAAATATATTACTTTCACTATCTGCCTTATCTTGAAATAACATTTCTCGTAGTTCATCGTGAAGTTTTACAGTTTTATTACCACTGTCATTTAAAGCTGTTTTAAAAACAACTTCCAGGTCTTTAATATTTCTCCACATGTCGTTATACATGTTACTTAGCTGAAATAGAAGAAAAAATGTTTATAGCTTAGCAACTATTTTTTATCATTTTACCTGTTTTTAAATGAGAATTATTATAATTCATACTATTAGCTTGTAACCAAAAAACATTGAGTAAAAATTCAAGAAGCATACAATTATTTATGTATAACACCTTAAACATGCAATACATATTTCATCTTTTTTCATCTTTGGCCAAATGATCAAATGCCTACTAGTTGCTTTTTTGTCTCTCTTAAAGGGCTTAATGTAGTCAACAATTTGCTACTATTTTTCCCTAAAAAATTAAATAATTAAGAGTAAATAAGGAACATTAAAAAAAAAAAATTAAAATGAGATTTTGGGATGTGATGAACCTTCTCTGCATGCAAAAGTTTGTTTATTCATTTAACGTCACTTTATGCTGTTATGGATTATTGGACCATGCTACAGTGGGAGTTTTAAATTTTTTCTATCCAGGTATAATTAGGATAGGAATCTTTAATCAATATTTGACAGCTTTCAGGCTCAGAATCCCCATTTTATGTCCCTTGCGAAGGACAGCATAATCAAGGATTTTTTTACTCCCTTTTAACATATCCTAGGGCCACCACATGGGCTACAAGCCCGCTATCTTGAGCACAAGAGGTTGTTAACCACATCACAGGTCACTGCTACCAACAAAAAAGTAGCACGTACGTAGCATTTAGCCATCTGAAAGCTAACCTGACCTTGTGTTAGTTACTATCTCTGAAATAAAATAAAATTATATGTATAGTACCATGAGAAAACAAATCTAATTGTTATTAATTATACTTGAGATACTACTATTAAACAAGTGTGACAGGCTTAGCAAAGAAATAAATATTACTTCTTTTAGAAATTATAATTGATTTTTATTATAATGATTTTGATGATGAAGAATTTAATACTTGTATGAGTTTTGTTTACAATCAGATCAATCAGAAAGCTAACCAGGTTATTCGGGAAGCTGCTGAGCTCACCATTTCGTTTCCTGAACCTTTGTTATGTATCTTAAATAGAAACCAAAGGAAAGAAGTCCATGAAAGGATAAGCAGAAAAAAATGTGCAAGAATTAGAGGGAATTGGGCATAGATTTTTTTTTTTTTTAATAAAACGACTGCCAAACCTATAAAAAATCGGACTGATAATCATAGATAATCATAGGCATTCAAGAGACACTTATAGATTTGTGATGTAGTAAGTGATGAAATCTACCACCAGTGTGGCCAATCTCCAGAGGCTGCACTCTACGTTTGTTTATTCGTTTAACATCACTTTATGCTGCTATGGCTAATCAGACGAAGCTACAGAAGGAGTCCTAAATTTTGCTTATCCAGATTTAATTAGGATAGGGATCTTTAATGAGTCCTGATATTGTACAGACTGGGAATCTCCATTTAACATCTCTTCTAAAGCATAACTATGGATTTGTTACTCCTTTTAAAAAATCCTAAGATCACTTGCCGGGCTACGAACCCACGGTCTTAGGGATAGTAGGTTGTTCTGCTAACCACTCGATTACATGTGACTCCACTCTACTACGGCTGTGATTGATAGGCATCATTGGATTTAATGGCTTATCCAAAATCTATACCTAATTCCAGAAGACAAACCTTCCTCTATTTAATAGAGGTAGAGACACCTTCGTAAATATTTTTTTTAAATCCTACCTTAGTAGCTATCTTTTGTGCTTCAATGCTGATTTCAGCCTTGATTATTTGTATCTGTTGTTTTGGTAGCATTGGAGCATCACTCTGTGTCCACATTTCACTTTTATTCGGCTGCAGACCTGTTACCAGCGAGGTTAAATTTTTTAAGTGTTCTTTCTTGTCTGCGTGTTCATGGCGGATTTCCTATTGAATAATTAACGTATTAATTTACTTTTTTATACCTACATTATTAGAATAATATGTAATATTTTTTACACACAAAATTTGTAAATTTAAAGTATACCTGTAAATGATTAACTAGCATTCCCAGAGTACGATTGTATCTTTGCTCTGTGTTTATTAATTGAGTGTTTAACAAATCTATTCCAGAATGAAATTTTGATATCTCGTTAGCAATGTTGTTTTGTTTAGACTCAGCTTTTTGAAAATTAATTTCCATTTGTTCCTAGAACGATAAATATTTATTATCCCTTAAAGTTTTTAAGTAATTTTTTTTTAAATGATTTTTATGTTTATTGTTTATTACTTGTAATTCAAATAAATTTTTATTATTACCTGTATTGTATTCACTTTAGCTTCAAGCTTTGCCTCGCCACTATTTAACGTATGGTGGATCCTGTCTAGTTTTCTCGACAACTGATCGATATAAAGCTCATACTTCATTTCCGCAGACGATACTGCCTTATGGAATACTTTTATGTGAATCGGTTAACAGGTTTTAATAAAGTATCAGCTAATTGTATTGTCTAAAAGAATCCTGTTCAGAATACTTACTGTTGTAATCGCTTCAAATTTGTGCTGCATTGTGCTTTGTAGCGTTTCAAGTCTTGCTTCCATCAGTGCCAAACGATTGGAGAGGATACCAAGTGAAATTTCGTTGCGAGAGACTGTGTGCCTTATTGTGTCTAACCCTCTTACCCGTTGGTCTATCCCGAGCAGTAAATTTTGGTGGTTGTTCTGAAACAAACTTTCTACAATCAATTGTTTTGTTTAAAACGTATTGAGTTATTTTTAATAACAGCTTATGTATGTTGTAGCAAAAGTACAACATATTCTTGTAGATATAAAAATATAATGCAAGAAATTTATTTTGGATATCTAAGCATTAGGTGCAATATTATCTAAAATATAATGCTTATTTAATGAATATATTTTTTTAAATTATTGAGGTGTATTAAATTACCTGTGGAAATGATGCTGGTCTGGCCCATTTGTCAGTATTATGTGGCTCTGATGAACATAACCTTATATAGATCCCTAGGGTGACTATCACCGTAAGCTCAGTAAAGCCCATTGTTTTACCATGTCTTCAGTGTCCTTTGTGTTGTTTTATCTGCAACATAAAAAAATATAAAATTAATGTAGCATTAACATAAATAATTTAGACAAAATTACATGGACAGTTTTATAAACTAATTTTTTGTGTAGACTTTTATTATTAATCAAAACTGTGTAAGACTTACTTTGCAAGTTTCTTGCAAATTTATTAATTTCTACAAAGCTATAAGTTTAGTTCTCTCCCTAGAATGTTAACATTCACTGATTGGTATAAATATAAATCTCCTGATAAGGAGACATTGAATAAAGATGTTTTATCTTGTTGGCTAAGGTGACGGGGTCATCAGTACGAGGCGGTGAGGAATCATTAACTGCAAATAACGTAGTTGTTTCGACCATCTGATGTCATTTGCATTTTAGGTTATAGGATATGTTTTTAAAAATTAAATTTACTTCTGGTCATGTTTGCGGTTCTGTGTGAATTGTGATAGATTGTTAACTTTTTCAAAAGAATAATTAACAAAAGGGTCTGCAATTATAGCCAAGTTTTAACAAACAGGAAATAAAATATATGAAATAAATAAGAAAACCCCAAATATGAAAATTTTTCAGACTGTAGCTGAAGGAAACCTGCATATTAAAAAAACAAAAATAGCATTTATACTTTTATTCTTAATTGCATTCATACGGTCATTATTGCTTATTGCCTTATTGGATCTAAAAGCAAATATCCAGAAATATTTCACATAGAAGGAAATTATCTACTCTTTACGTTTAATAATCAAATTGAACTAGTAAAATTTTAAATGGAGGACCGCAGGCAGGAGTTGAGTGCAGTTGACAAAAATTGTGTAAAATCATTATTTTCTAAATGATTCCAAAATTATGTTGTTTTTTGTTTTTGTTTGTTTGTTTTTGCTTCTTTAACTTAACGTATTTAAAACTTTATAAAATTTTTCTTGCCTTGTAAAATTCTTGAGGGCTTATAGGTTATCATGCATACTAATCAAAGACTAGGCTATCCCTTCAAGGCATTCAGGCATTCACCAACACATTTGGTACCTACACCTTTTAAAGTGTCAGTACAGTTTTGTGTACCTTGGTTCTTTGTTCAAAGCAGTTAGCTTTATCAGAAGTACAAAGAAAAATATCGGCTTCTAACAAATGTTATTTTGGAGCGGTGAAAGCTTTAACAAGTCATCTACTGTCAAGAAAAACCAAGGTCATACTTTATGAAACACTCATCAGTCCTGTTTTAACGTATGTAACAGAAACCTGGCCTCTGTCCAGGGCAGATTCCATCAGTTTGCTGCTTTTTGAAAGGAAAGTATTAGGAAGGATATTTGGAGCTATTAATGTTGGCGATCAATTCAGATTCAGGCAAAATAGAGAGCTGTATTAAATTTATCAGGAGTCAGACATGGTGTGGCATATAATAATAGCTAAGCTAAGATGGGCGGGACATTTGTCCAGGATGGAGGACGATGATACTCAGAAAAGACTTTTATGGAAAAAGAAAACATAGACGACCATAACTAAGATGAGCAGAGCAGTGAGGTCGAGAAGGGTGCTGATAACATTGTTGAATCCAGAGCTTGGAGGATCTTGGCACAGGATATATAAGAGGGGAGGCAGCCCCTTGATACGGCCAAGACCTGTCCTGGGTAATGGAGCCTGTATTGATTAATTAGTTTTTTTTTTTTAAGTTCTGCAAGTATGAGAAATTACTATTTACTAAATTATTCCAAAGTTATCTCGTTTTTTTGTTTTTATGCTCAATTTATTTTAAAAAAATCTGTACCAATACAACCTAAGGAGGGTCTTGGGTTCAGTAGATATTTCAGACCACACAGTTCTTAGCAGTTGTGCAAGGAGGTGCTTAGGCCGAGTAAGTCAACAATGAGGTTATTTTCTGAATTAAGGACGTTCTTGTTGTATTGAGAGAAGACGGTTCCACAACCAGTCTCAAGCCCGGTTGTAATAAATTCCTATTAATTTATTTATTTAATTCCTTTTTAATTTTACAAAGTTATTTGAGGTTTTAATATGTCTTTAAGTTTAATTATAAAAACCATTTATGTTCAGACAATATATGAGGCGTGGAGATGCATAAAAGGATAAATCCATATTTTATAATTTTTAATTATTTTAATGTTTTTCACAAATTTAGTGTCCTCTATGCGGTAGTACACTGTTCACTATTCAAAACATGTCGAAGCCAATCTAATTTTTCTAAACATAATTGTCTCAAATAAATAATCATTTCATAATAACCTAAATTATGCATATGTTTGTGATTCCTGAAAATTTTTTGGAACTGAAACAAATATATATACTTATAAATATATATATGATAAAAAAAAAAATTATATATATATATTTTTTTTCTGTTGGCTCGACAGACCTTGTAGATCTTGCACATGCAATATATATATATATATATATATATATATATATATATATATATATATATTGTTTTGTTTTTTTTATCGGTATTATTACTCAAAACCCATTAATGAATATGCTATATAAAAATAGTTTAATTTGGCTATTTAAAAGATTAAAATCATAAACTAATTCACTTCTTGTTTCTTAAAATTAGAATATATATTTTATATGTATATGGTTTATTTAATCTTAGCGTTTTTTCGATTATCAATTATTTATTTATATTAAAAAAAATAAAAATTTTAACTTTTGATTCAATATGATAGTTTCTCAGTTTTCAATGGCTTGCTTTACCTTTGAATATGTTAAAAATTAAGCAATTCTTTTTGACATTAAAACCTTTTTCCTGGAATTTTCATATACAACTCAATATAATTTTTATTAATTTAATTCTGGGTAATGGCATACACTTAATCTTCTTAAATTTATATTTCTTGTTCTATATTTTTAATTATTGTTTGAAATTTAAAAAATCTAAAATTATTTTTGATATACAATTTTTAGAGTTTACTCAAGCTGGACAGGTACACTTTGAAAAATTTATAGTAGTTGGTGTGTGCCTTGAAAGTGGGGCTACAAGATATAGAAATTTCGTGAATATATTCTATTTATTCCTGATACCAATAACAATAATAATAATAAAATATGGAATACAAAAAAATATATATTAAAGCGGGACAATTTTTAGGGCTTTAAAAACAAACAAATGTATCTATAAAAAAAATTGCATGGGAAATAATTTAAATGTTAAGACTGTGGAAAAATTCCAATGAAAAGCCTTAAGTCTCCAAACTAAAACAGAAATAGAAATTATCTGTCCAATATTTCGCCCATTCAGGCATCCTCAGGTTAGAAAGAGAATAACAGCAAAACTAAACATGAACAATGCACCCAAGAAACATCCCACCACCTCGAAGGCTCAAAAGCAACTAATGAATCATAAGGAAGGTTACTCGACCCCAGCTGGTTAAGGTTAGATAAAAACAGCTGATAGATACTTCAGAAATTCAAAATTCAATATACACTCACCAAACTTCAAAAAACACAACAGGAAAAATAAATAATAGCAAACAACACAAAACTTAAGACGAAAGACCATATGAAAAAATGCAAGAAAAAAAATAAAAAAATTAATAACATTATCAAGAAACCAGTGGACTTATGGCTATACCACAAAATTATCCACAATATTGAAAAGTAAAAAGAGACCTTACATAAATGTTAAGACGGTGGAAAAATTCCAAAGAAAGGTTTGGAGACTTAAGGCTTTTCGTTGGAATTTTTCCACCGTCTTAACATTTATGTAAGGTCTCTTTTTACTTTTCAATATGGAAATAATTTAATTTTATTTTTTGTTAAAATCGCATGTTCCGTTAATGATTGCCGGAATTTTCGATGCACCCTTATTTCTTGGGAATTTTAATTGCTGATATAAACACATGCCGGAGCTTACTTTAAGTGGGCATTCGTGATTAAGCTGATTCGTGTGTTATCGGTACCTACTTTTCTGAGGATACTGATTTAGGAAAACTGAACTTCGTGTTGGAAATTATCGTTCGGCCTGAATTTTAATTGAATAGAGGGTAAATAAACTTATGGGTTCGCGTCAGCAACATGCTCGTGACTGGTGACACCTATCCCCTCCCCCTCCATTTGCATGAGTTATACGATATCTCTTGATCAACTTTAGTTTAGAGGTTAGAATTCCATTGATATAATAATAATTATATTTATCTAAAAAATCGTTAAATAGTTGTACAATTGATACTAAAAATAACTTAAAACATCAATAACTGGTTGAACTTTTCGTTTCCCCTAAAAGAGTTTATTTGTAATAGTTAAATGTCTTGTTTTATGAAAGTACAAATGATCTATGTATTTTTAAACTTAACGATAGTAATTATGCTAAACATGAAAATAAAATCTGTGTAAATACAAAGACAAGGTATAAATAATAGAACTATATACTTATTGTTATTTAAATTAAATTATTGATATTTTGTTTGATCTTGTGCAAACCATCGTATGTTTCGATTAATTTATAAACTATTTGAAAATGTATTAAATTTATAATGTATATAATTATTGTTCAATATATGTGAAAACCACACTAATGTTAATCATTGAAATTTACAAATTAATTAATTCTGACTAAAATGATTTAGAAATTAAAAAAAATAACAGAATTATTCCAAATCTTGAGTTTTCACTTCTATCGGCCGTATTCATTTTTATTATATTCTAAAATACTAACTATACTTATTCTCCATCAGCAGCAGCGATTCTTACATTAATTTTAAATTAGGTTATCTAGTCCATTTAGCTTTTAGGCTACTTCTGAGCATCTTTGGTGAATGTGCTGCCCATTCTGATCCACTCAAACGCATTAAATGCAAAAAAAAAAAAAAAAAGAACGACATAATTTCGAGATAAGGGCAAGATGGGCCCAAACTAGTGCTGTTATAATTATGTTGGAAGGGGATAATGATATGAAGCAAGGCCTCGTCGATGACATAACCAGGGCCTCGTAGAAGGAGGAAGTGAAGAGCTAATTGGGAGGCAGTGGCCTCTATATTTAGATGGCACTGCCATGAAGTCATCCTCGCTCGTAAACTGTCCCAGTGTCCGATACGATCGGACCCAGGGTGTCTTTGTTATGGCCGAAGGGATAACAACAAGACCTTCTCCTGTATCAATGGCGGTTCTATTCTTCCAGAGCCTTCTCGCTTCTGTCCAACTTCAGAGGGCTTATATATACCTTTCATTGTCAGAACGAGGCGTAAATGTATTCCAAGTTTGTTAAGACGGGTATCATTAATGGCAAATAATAAAAAGAATAAATTGTAATTTGTAAATTTAAATTATTAACATACTCACATACGTGACTACTTTAAAACCTATTTGAACTTACCGAGTAGAGCTTTGGGGCTCCACTAAGCCATCGAATTCCTCTCGAATCCAATTCTTACAATCCAAACTTGATTCTCACTCATACCCACAAGTTTCAAACCTAGCTACTTCTTTATTTCCTGATTATCCTTCGAGGCGTCTGAAAAGAAGATGGCCTAACGAGGCGTAAATATATATTTGAGTACTAACACTGGACTGTTTGACTATTTGTCTTTATCCATGTCTCTATGTATCATTCCTGCCATTTACTTGTTGTATCGTTATAATACAGTTGTAAATTTCATGAATAAATTAATTTTAAAAAAATTAACATTAGTCTGGCTTTCACACATAGTGACACATCGAACAAGAATTATATATATTTTGTTGTATTTTATTTATTAATATTGAAAAGGGAAAGGTAATAATAATTTATTATTAAAAAAATTAAGGGCTGTATAATCGCAAAACAAAATATCAATAATTTAATTGAAATAATAATAAATATATAGTTATATTATTTATACCATGTATTAGTATTCACGTAGATGTTAACGAACTTCTTGTACATTTTTAGCATTATTATCATCGTTAAGTTCAACAATACTTAGATCATTTGTACTTTCTATCATTTCATAAAACAAGAGGTTAAACTTTAGTATTACGAATAAAATCTTTTAGGGAAAACGAAAAGTTCTAACAGTTATTTATGATTTGAGTTACTATTATCAATTGCACAACTATAAAATGAAATTTTAATTAAATATAAATATTCTTATATCAATGGAATTCTAACCTTTAAACTAAAGTTGATTAAAATAAATCGTATTACTCATACGATATATCGCTAGTCTCGCACAATCTGTAACGAGCATGTCGCTGACGCGAACCCATGTAATAATATATAATAATCTTTCATTTTATAATAACAGAAGATTTATTGAGGTATCATAGTGAATACTTGATTTATTTATTTTCAAAAATTTATTAATTAATACCTTGGCTCATAAAGATAATTTTTTTCAACACTGATAAGGATGTTGAACATTTTATGTGTTGCTGTTATGCTTTATTAACGGCAACGTACTCTCATTAATAATCTCGTTGAATAAAGAGTTATCATCGTTTTCAAAGAGGTGGCTAATAGAAACATATTTTCGGTAAGTTCACAACAACTCTAATGAGAAAGAACTAGTGAGCCCCGTCACTAGACCCCCTCTCCTACCATCTAATTGATCACAAGCAAATCCTATTCACATTCCTATCTTAAATTGCACAAGGTGCACTAAAAGAGTTCCAATCTATCTTATTGAACAATACTATCAACAAAAAAAATCCAAGGGGCAAGGAAAAAAAAGGTTAATTAATTAATTTATTGTAATCAATTCAATAAAAGAGGGAGGGGGGTAGTTAGGCCTATAGAGAACTGAGCTGCTGTGCTGAAGAATTTGTTTATGGATCATGTAAAATATAATAAATAATTACAAAAAGAGGTTGGGACAAATCGATGTATACGTATTTGTTTTTTTATTTAATTTTTTTTTCCGGTCTACTACAAAGCAGCTGTTAGAGCAGAACTGATAATGTTACTTGATTTTATTCAATAAATACAATTTTTTTTAATATATTCGAACTGAATTGATTTCAGTGTATTTTGATTAGTTATTGTTTTATACGTAAGTAAATAAACTGCTCACAAATTGAAGTGGACCACTTAAGAAAATGAAGATATTTTATAATTTAGCTAACTTGATTGATTTGAGGTTTTCCTACATTTAAAAAATACTATTTTATCAGCACTTTCACGGTGTTAAAGAGATAAAAACAAAAACAAAGTCCTGGTATCACTACTTAGAGCTGAGCTGCTTATTTTCCACTTGTGTTTTGCAAACATTATTTCCCTTTTATCGTCAGTACTACTCCAACCAGTTCACTAGGCAGTGTTTAACAATGTCTTTACGGCGACTTAGTGTTGAAGAACTCGGAAGGCCATTAGCACTTTTAGAGTTAGGTCATTCTCAACAAGATGTCGGTCGTAGGCTTCAGTGTTCTCACACAGTCATTGGACGAGCATGGTCTCGATACCAGGCAACAGGTGCTGCTCAGTACACACATGGAGGAGGCCGAGTTCGAAAAACCACCCTTCAGCAAGACCGATATCTCAAAATCCAAACCACTAGGCAACGAGGTCTGCAGCTGCAAAGCTCTTTTCAACAAGCAACGGGAGTCCGCATTTCAATTCAGTCGGTTAGAAACCGCCTACATGAAGTTGGTTTAAGGGCAAGAAGACCGGTGAGGAGGGTTTATTTAACCAAACAACAAAAGGCAGCAAGACTCCTATGCGCTCGTGGACATGTTGATTGGACTGGGGCCTTTTTTTATTTACTGACGAATCGAAATTTGTTCTCCATCATCAAGATCGATGTTTTAAAGTGTGGCGAGTGACAAACCAGCGATTTATCCCAGGTATGACTGAACCAGTTCGCTCTCATGGAGGAGGGTCAATAATGGTGTGGGGAGGTATAATGAGTAATCGAAAAACTCAGTTTGTACTGTTTAGAAATGAACATGTATCCGCACAAACCTACCTGAGCAACGTCATCAGACCTGTAATTATCCCTTTATCCCAAGAAACGGGTTAGAACTTCATTCTTGTTGATGATAATGCTCGGCCTCATAGGGCAAGGATGATTCAACGTTATTTAGCAGAGCAAGAAATAGCGCGCATGAACTGGCCTGCTTGTTCACCAGACATGAATCCAATTGAACATGTTTGGGCCAAACTTCAACGGCAATTAAACATGCGTTCACCTTGTCCACATAACTTGGATGAACTTGCTGCCGCCTTAACTGAGGAATGGGCTAATTTACCTCAAGATTACCTATTGAGCTTAATAAGGAGTATGAATCGCCGATGTGAAGCATTAATTCAAAGTAGAGGGGGTCCAACACCCTACTGAAGAAGGTTAAATTGAAATGAAAACCGATATTTGTAAAAATTTAAATGTTTATTTTGTAAAAAAAAATTGTTTAATTTAAAAAAATAATTTTTTTTTTAAATTTAAATGTTTATTTTATAAAAGAAATTATTTAATCTAAAAAAATAATTTTTTTTTAAATTTTGTTTGGTGTATTTATTTTTGTTGAACAAAAACCATTAACAATCTATAAGTGAGGTACTATAAGCACAAATATAGAAAAAAATAACCAGAAGTATGGTTAAAAAAGAGAGTTACCTAACTTTTGATGAGTGGTCCACTTCAATTTGTGAGCAGTTTATATTAACAAAATGGTATCATTTTATTGGGGGCATTTGTTTTTTTTTGTTATATTTTAATTTAGTGAAAGTTTTACTTAAATGTTTATGATGAATTTCTAGAATTAGATTAAATCTTAAATTCATAGAACTTTAAGTTGCTATCTTGGAGTACTTGGCAAGTCGCTCTAAGTAAATGTTTTTAATACCAAAATTTAATAGTCCTTTTCAGAGTGTTGCCAAGATTCTGTCAGATACACGCAAAATTTATTTTTATTTCGCTCTCATGTCTTTTTTTTTCTAATTGTATGTCTGTTATTGGAGTTTATAGTTGTTAATAGCTTCACCATTTCATCCATTGTTTTTATATTGGTCGATTCGTGAACATAAACTCAAACTTGTTTTGATAGGCTTCAGAAGAAATGTCATTTTCTGTTATATCAGGTGTCGATCGTCTCAATGATGCAGTTAATCCCATTCTGTGACCCGATCTGTGTTCATAATGCAGAAAATTGACAATAAATAATTATTTATTCAGGATAATGTGTCAACAAACTTCCGAAAATTTTATGAAATAGGAGTGTAACTCAGTGAGTAATGCGAAAAAGCCTTGATCGATCCTGTGGGATATTCAAATCGTTCCGGGACTCATCAAGGCTCTATGAAGTGGGTACCCTTAATGGAGGGGGAAATACGGCGGTTGAGCTTGATAGCGGCTATATCATCTCCCTGCACAACCGTTGGCTTAGAAGTAATACATTCTATATTTTGTACTCGACTGTATACCCTTTATATCACTTCCTAATGGTGCAGGATTTTTTCAAATTTAATGACATTCTTACCGATTTTATTTTGCCTAATCAATACTACTACAGAAGAAATTAGTTGACTGGAACTTCTAATGTAAGGACAGAGATAGTTGGGGCTGCAGTCAATTGAAACACCAAACAAGTGAATACTTATTTATTGTGTGCCGACGTTTCGACCTACTTTGTAGGTCATCTTCAGGGCTGTGAGAGAAAAACAGACAAAACAAAATAACAATAAAATTACATTACAGTACCAAGAATATAAAAATGATATAATAATGTAGAGTAATATAAAAGTTGAAAGAACTAGTGAAGGAATTATACGAATAAAAATTATCAAAGATTATCAAATTTATATGATAAAAAATTCTCAAATAATATATTACAATATATTACTACGTTAGTCGTTAAATATTATGCCTATGGAAGTTCTAAGCCTCCATCGGTCGAATATTTCAAATGTTACCCAATCACAAACAAACTTTATTTCACGAAATATCTCTAAAAGGAAAACAAAATTATGAAATAATCGAATAAATAATTCGTAGGTCTTTTTAGAAAATTGGACATAACTTGTTCATCGCAGGTTGCTTTGTGTGAACTTCGGTTTAAAATCTTATGTTAAAATTTGACCAATCTTTATATGGAAAGTCAAATGTTTTAATTGTCATTAGTCGCTAAAACAAAAAAAATTTTTGATATTAATGAACTTCTGCATTATAAAACGTAATAAACTTGCTTCACTAATTCCAAAAATTAATCTCTGGCGATTCCCATGCACAGAGCTACAAGTGGCTAGAGATGAACTTGTGATGACGGCATTCGGTCTGTGTGAATCTGTCGTTAA
Organism: Arma custos; assembly: GCA_037127475.1. NCBI lineage: Eukaryota > Metazoa > Arthropoda > Insecta > Hemiptera > Pentatomidae > Arma > Arma custos. The sequence goes on from CM073759.1 coordinate 176,559,555, forward strand.
TGAGATTAGAGAGATAACTTGAAGGACATAGTCTGCTTCTTGTCCCTTACGAGCTAATGACTATGTATAATCATGCAGTGTATCTATGTATTGTTGTAGGCATGTATATGTTATTATTTAAAAAATATTTCAATCTTTCTTATCCTGGTTATTTAAAGTGTTTAGTTAAATCCTACTTAATTTTATCTTAACGCAATTAAAGTTTTCTTCATGTCATATTCTCTTACAGAATAGTTTTACGATTAACTGATACAGTTACGACTGAGTATTATGATGATATTGATGAATCGAAACAAGTTAAGAAGTGGTTATGAGTAATTATAGATGGTCTTGCTTTTCAATTAACATTCGGGGACACTGCCAATTGACCGGCAAGGCAGAATAGAATGCAAGGATACCATCAATTGTTTTATATGAAAGCAATTAATTTAGTAAGTTATTCCTCTTCTACAGGCGTGAATTTTTTTTTTCGATTCCTCGATTCTATTTTTCTGCTTTCCTTACCAATATATCCTCTGCAAATATTAAATGTTTTTTAACATGTGGTAGGAGTATTTGTTGTTATAATATACCTACAACAAATAAAGGTATATTAACAAAATAGATTGATACTATCTTTCGATGTATCATAATATAGACATTAAAATTAGAGTATTGGAAATCGATATTCTTTCTGCACAACCGTTGTCTAAGAAACAGTACATTATCTACCGTGTACCGAACCCAAGACCCTCTATGGGTTGTACTGGTACAGGTTTTTTTTTTAATTTGTGTTGTTGTGAATTTATTTTAATGTCTAGTAAGTTAGCTATTAAACGTCTTATCGGTTTCAGATAGGGGTTTTTGGAAAAAATATCAACATATTGATGTATATGTCTTTCTCCGAATTATCGGTTTTAAAGGGACTTTACTTTTAAGAAATATTTATCTGTGATGAACATTTAAAAAAAAACAGTACCACAATCCTTGGAGGGTATTGGGGACAATACGTGATAAGACTGTTTCTATGGCAACAGTTGTACAGGGAGGTAATTTTTCCGAGATTACGCTCGACCGCTAGGTTTTTCCCCCAATAAAGGGTACCCAAAGAGGTTTTGTTGACAGATTAATTTATCTGTCACAGTCGGATTGGAGCCAGATCCTTCAGCATAGTAACTCAGTATTTTACTCATTAAGCTATCCCACTTCTTGTATAAATCTCTATTTATAGTTTAGCTATTAACTTCTCATAAGGGGAATGAATTTAATTGAATATCCTACTAAAATAATGGCTTAGTAAGCAATGCTTACTAATACACTCCGTACTATAACAATGTGTATATTGATATAAATATATTAAGTAATAACCTGCCTAGCTAAAATTTTATGTTATAAATCTTTTTCTTTTGGAATTAATAAAGCCTGTGGTAGACGGCCTGGTGCTGGCGAGGCCTTGCAACTGAGCCGTTTATTTTATATTCGCGATGAGTCGCCTAGCTGAATCAGCCTGGCTACATTCCCGTCTCCTTCAGTCCAACGGTCATCGATGGATTGTATCAAACATATACTATATATTATTGAGTTTTAGCAGTTAATCATTTAAATATCATTCTAGTTTCTATATTCAGGCTCTCAGGTCGTCAGGATCTTCAATTGGTTAAGTTTTTCCAGGAATCACCCAACTCTCGCTTCTGTATGTAAGAGTAGGGTATATAGATTTGTAAGTATGGAGTTTGGTATCAGATCCCACATCTTGATGTCCAACAATGCTGTTGCTTACACTGTCTACATTTTGTGTTTGGCTTTAGCAAATTTTATTTTATAATTATATCGGTACCTAAGTAGTTAAGATTGTCTTCTATACCTGGAACCTCATCATTATAAGGGACCTCCGCTGTACCCTCTTCATCCCGGGAAAGGGACTTGTCATGCATTTCTCTCCTATTTTAATGCTGAACCCTTCCAATAAAATAAGAACCCCTTATTTTCCTAAATTAATTTCCTCCTTATTTCTTAAAATAAGAAATTGTTTCATTTCCTTTACTATAGAGGATTTATTTTACCTCCACAATAGATTAAAAAAAAACGGTTGTGCAAGAAGGTGATTTTTCCTAGATCTCGCTCAACTGCCAGATTTTCTCCCTATTTTGGATACCCACTTTATAGACCAAAATCTAACCTATTCCCAGATCCCAGAGGATCCATTCCCGGCTGTTTAAATAAATTCTCCCGCAGCTGGATATGAGCAAGGGATCTTCGGCTCCACAAATCAGTGCTCTACCGTTGAGCCACTCGCATATATAATATAATTACCAAATTCAATATTAATATATTATTAAATATTTTTATTTTAAAGAGAAAAGATATACCCCCGGCCGGGATTCAAATCCGGATCCTCTGTCTCTCCGTGACAGCGCTCTAACCATTTGAGCCACCGGAGTCGCCTGCTGGCAGGGAACAAATCTATTTTGTTATCCGATGTCCAAGTGTTCTCGCAATTTTTTGCGATGTATACACGAGAACGAATGTTATTATAATTTATATAATTTATTTTATTGTTAGATGCTACAATTTCTTTAATATTTTATTTGAAAAGAAAAGATATGACCTGGACCGGGACTCGAACCCGGGTCTCCAACGTATCCGTCGTGGTACTTATGCACCTCAGCCATCCTGGTTCGCTTCCCGATCAGACATCTTTTCTTTTCACTGATCCTACATCTCCGTGTTCTCGCAATTTGCGATGTATACACGGGGAGAATGTTAATTAAACATTCGAGATTAAAGAGCTAATGTTCTTTGATCATTAGTTTAATTTTAGGATCTTGTTGACTTACGTCATATTACTATTTATAATTTTTGGTATTAGTATTTGATTGATTTTGAAATATTTCTATTTTAAAGAGAAAAGATATGCCCCCGGCCGGAATTCGAACCCGGATCCTTTGTCTCTCCGTGACAGCGCTCTAACCATTTGAGCCGCCGGAGTCGCCTGCCGGCAGGGGTAAATCTATTCTCTTATCCGATCCCTTGTCCACGTGTTCTCGCAATAAATCTTTATATAATAAATCTTTTGTCTTTAAAATAAAAAAATTTAAAAATCAAAACAGTTAATATATATTTAAAATACTAATATATAGTTAAATTATATATATTTATATTATTATAAATATTTCACTGTATTTTATTGCAAATCATTTTCTTAGCATTTTTAGTATTCTATGAGTTTTCCTTTTCTAATAGACCTGAAGTGTTTTTTCGAATTGTTCTTTCAGCTTTCACATTTTTTTTTTCTGTGACTATTTATATATTATTGTTTTTTAAACAAATGAACCCCAGTGAAAATGGGAAGGAAGCCGAATACTAAAGCGGTCGAAATGCGTGGTGTTATTAGAAGATGAGGATATTAATATGTAAGGTGTAGGGCCCTCTGAGCTGGCTCCTGTTGAATCGTTAACCAGGCGTGAGAGAGCTCGTAGCTCGCGAATAATGTTCAACAGGAGGCGACTGTAAGCATTTGGTATGGCAGCGGGGTGGGTGTCACCATTGTTCTCTTCCGAGGGCCATGGCTTATTTCTATACCGGGTTGTCTTCCAATTAAGTGTATCCACATTATAGAGGCTGGGTGAGCCTCAGGAGAGTCTCTATCTCCCGTAGAGTCGATCCAAGGCTATTAGCTGAATAATAATTTTGCTTGTTACTGCCAGTTTCTATCCCTGGATCAATAGCTCAGTAAATCAGAGCTCTACATCCTGAGTTATCCCCAGCCCAGGCAAAGTCTTTCACAACTTTAATAAGTAATCCTCTATTTAATATTTTTTTTTACCCTATACGCTTACTGGGTTGTAATGGTAGACATTTTTGTTTATTGAAAAACAATGTCACGAATTGAATAATTAGATTTTCAAGAAGCTAACCATGCCAATGAACTTATATTTGTTGGAACTGAAAGGAGAGAGAAGATTCATCGTTAATGAGGAGTTTGGGATTCCTAACGAGAAGTTGCAGCGGAGCGGAGGTAGGCGGGCCTCCCATCGGCAGTCGTGACTAGGTCTTCAAGGGTGTTTCTCTCTCTCTCTCTCTCTGGAATTTGTTTATGTTATTATTGTCTCATATCTCTCCTTCTTCTTCTCTAGTTGTGTTTTTTTTTCTTCTTTTGTCAACAATATAATAATATTATATATAAAGTGATGTATAAAGTAATGTTTTATAATATTACCACGATATTTATATATAGCAATACTTGGCTCTGCTGGCAGAGTCAGAAAAAGAGACGATTAGTCAAATAAATTACCTGAAGAAAGTAGACGAAAAAACATGATTCAAACTCTTCGTTCAAAAGCCCAAATTTATTACTACAGACCCGCACTTTAGTAGGAAAGGAGTGAAAATAGAATTTGGTAAACCACAAGTGATTAAAAGCTTTACTACCTGGGAGAAATTATCAGCAGAAGTTCATCAGAAAAATAAAGTATAGAGTACAGGATTATAAATTTGGAGAATTTATGCTGCGTAACGACTAGCATGTATAATAAAAAATGCCCCTCCAAAAAGACCAAAATCAGGCAATAGGTACAATTAAACCCACATACAATTAAGACCAGAGATATGGTGCGGGACCGATACTATGTGCTTTCCCAGTCTAGAAAAACTGCTGAAAATAGAGAGAAGGATTATTATGATAAACCACGGGCCCGAAATAGCCCCAGAAGGATACAGGCTAAAATCCAACAAAGAAATTTACAGTGAAATCCCTGACTTGAAAACAGAAATGAGAGTAAAAAGTCACAGGTTTTATGGACACATGCAGAGGATGAACGAGGAGAGATTAAACAAAAATTGTTCAGTAAAATCATGGTGTACAAATTCAACCTAGGATACACATCAAACAGGGAACAATGAAACTCGGCATTAAACAGGATTTATCAATATTAATCGTCTAGAGTACTGGACTTTAAAATTATATTTTTCCTTTGGTGTATACAATATGTAATAAATAAAATATAATAAGCCGTTATTATCATCTACTAATCCAGACTGTACAAAGTCCCAGCTCCACTTATTAGCTATAGTAACTGACTATGGGATGGAACACACCCAGCTTATTTCAAATATTCAATCTATTAATCTACAGAAAAAGGTATCTTTTGTGTACTATTTTAAGGACAATAATAATGTAAAAATTATAACACTTATAGAATGCATTTTGACGATACCATGTATAGTTGTGTAACTAATTTAAGGTGTTAAGAAATTTGTTGTTTTATAAAAAAATTGTATAATGTTAAACTTTGTGATTTTTGAATTTTCTTTTTGATGTTTTTTTGCAGACAGAGTTTTATACTATTTTTGAGTGATCATGAAAGCTATATATTGAAAATGACCATTTTGGGTCGAAACGTTTATAAAAAATAGATGAAACAAAGGAATTTGGACTAAAGGTTTTTGGATTTTTATACACCTAAGGAAAAACAGAATTTATGTGAAAATAGAATATAATGACAGAAATTCCTGAAAAATGCAGTCAGTGTACGTGGTAGACTGAGAAAATTCCCGTCTAAAACATGGGTGGAAGAAAGGAGAAAAACTTTTAGTGAAATCATGAGGCAAAGGTGGGTCAAGAAGAAAGAACGCACTAAAAGAAAAACGATGCATAATAGTCGCGTAGTCCACTCCATTCCTTCTGTTTCGCAAAATAAATAAAGTAGGTAATATATGGAGGGGTTAACATATGACATATTAGGCTCTAGAAAATTGTTCAGATGGAGGTCTCTTTTTATCAGAGACCGACTTTTTGACCTGTATTGCAGGCCTTCTTCAAGGATGGATTGGCATGAAACAAACAAAGTTGAAATGAAATAATTGGAATAGAATAAATGTTAAAAAGTAAAATAATATATACAAATGAAACTATTTGTTCATATAACAGATGCAAAAGTAGGAATAATTTAAATTATAAAAGTATTAAAATTTTAAACTAAAACAATGGGATATGAATTACTGATAATACTGATGAGCAACTATGAAGTAAAAGTAAGCATAAGAATAATGAGTAAGCAAAAGAACGAGAATAGTATAATTAGTAGTATTTGAATATAAATATTAAATACAATGAAGCTTATAAATATAATTAATAAACATATAAAACACAGCATACCTTGTAATCTAGGTCACAAGTATGGAAGTGAAATCAAAAAAGCACTTGTTCGGGAGTGAATAATGGGTTTGAATGAGGATTGGGTAGAAGTATGGCGAATATTAGGTGGTAATGAGGATTATATATATATACATATACTCAAATATTATTATTATTATACATATCGCAACATTATATTATACATATGCTGCCCCTTTCAAAAATTCCATTATTTAAATACCGTGAAAGGTAACCTGTAGCATCCATTAATCCCAGAGCGAGTAGTTTTTAGATTATCTAGATTCTTCTTATTAAATAACAACCTTATATCTGATCTTAATCTTGATAGATTTTTAATGTAAAATACAAAATCCAGTTTGTGTTGATTGAAGTATGAACACTGTTATTTTAAATCATAGGTAGCTTAATCATTTTGAAGGCAAAGAGAGAAAACGGTAAGATGTTCTTTTATTAGTGTTAAAATAACCATGCCCTACAATGTGCAACAGTTAGTAGGGGTGATAAGTATTGCACTTTCTTTGATCTCTCATCATCTTACTGTTTATGAGGAGAGTCTTATCGCCGAAAAATTATAATATAATTAAAACGGGACGTTATTGTTCCATTCTGAGATAACTAATTAACAAACTACCACTGATATCAGTTTGCAGGTCAGACAGATTAATTAATGTAATATTAACGTACTGACATGAGACTTTCTTGACTATGTTAGTATTTAACACGTTCACTGCCGTGGGGGCCACCGGTGACCAGCTTCATATCATATAAGGACATAAATAGAGTTAATTTGGATAGTGATAATTTTTCAATAATACCATTGTTATTATAACGATTTGAGGAAATTAATGCGATAGTAAATTCAAAAATAATTTTATTATCTCTCTTAGCTACCGAAGCACGACTGTTTGAATGAAGAACAATAATAACAAATCGGTGCTATTTACAGCGCCATCATGAAAAATGCTTCAAGCATGATTTTATAACTCAATTTATTTGTTGCAAATAATATATCAACATAATGAAAAATTCAAGTTGGTGCCTTGAGCAAACTACGGAAATTGCTTCTGGAAGTCAATGTCTTAACTTCGGATTTAACCGGCTGCGTGCAGCTGTATTTCCTAAGCTCTACTTCCACTATTGCGGTGTTAAATCATAAGATCATTTGATCTTGGCTTCTCCGCTGCTAATTAATTTGCCTAACCGTTATAAAAATAATGTTTTTTTCATATTTCCAAGTTCGAGTCTGGCAATCCTACTAATATTATAAATGCGAAAGTTTGTATGTCTGTCTCTCTTTCACGCAAAAACTACTGAACGGATTTGGATGAAACTTTACAGTAATATAAGTTATACATCAGAATAACACATGGGCTACAGCAATGGCGGATTTAAGATTGGGCACGTGCCCCGTGCCTCCCTCCCCCCCCGACAGTTTTTTTTAGGTACTTTGGAGAATCCATTATAGTACATAATCAAAGGCAAATCACATGATAATAGATGTTAAAATAACCGAAAGAACATGAGTGAAACTATTGTTTTGATATCCTACTAATCCTACTTCCTACTAATATTATAAATGCGAAAGTTTGTATGTTTGTCTCTCATTCACGCAAAAACTACTGAACGGATTTGGATGAAACTTTACAGTTATATAGGGCTAGACATCAGAATAACACATAGGCTACAACAAGAGCGGATTTAGGGGGAGCACGTGCCTCCGTTTTTTAGGTACTGTGGAGAATCCATTATGGTATACGGTCACCTGTGGTCTAGAGGTTAGCGTAACAAACTGCTAAGCCATTGATCGCGGGTTCGTAGCCCGGCAGGTGGCCCTAGGATTTTTTTAAGGAAGTAAAAAATCCTTAGTTACGCCGTCCTTCGGAAGGGACGTTAAACGGGGGTCCCGAGCCTGTACGATGTAAGGTACTCGTTAAAAATCCCTATCCTAATTAAACCTGGATAGGCAAAATTTAGAGCTCCCGCTGTAGCATCGTCCGATTAGCCATAGCAGCAGGATGTGAAGTTAAATGAACCAACAACAACATTATAGTACATAATTAAAGGCAAATCACACGATAATAGTTGTTAAAATAACAGAAAGAACATGAGTGACTTATAGTTAAAAAAAATTAAATTATTTATTTAAAATGATCTGTCAGGAAACTTTATGTGGAAGACCAAATTGCACGCGAGCGATGCCGCGGGCAAAAGCTAGTTTAATTATAACTCTGTTTTATCATTGTAAGCTTCTAAAGTGTCATTCTCATCCTGTACAGGATTGAGGCAAAACATAATGATCGGCGGAAAGTACCTTGCCAGATCTTTTACTTATTTATAACCAGTGTTCAAGAAACAGGGCTTTAATTACTATTTATTTACTTTATCGTACAATAAAAAAATTAAAAAACACCTGTACCACTATAGCCCTAGAGGGGTCTGTGATTCAGTATATGGTAGAGACTGTACTGTTTCTTGGACAACACTTGTATAGGGAGGTCCTAGATATGAATATTCTATATATTAACATTTATAGATATAAATGAATATATTAATTGGTATTACAACTCCCTTAGTCAAGCCTTATAGTGTTATTTCAATGAATTGGGAAAATACAAGCTAGTATACTATGTAATTTATCAGTGTGATGATTTAAGCGTGGATTTCCGTGTTTCTCATATAAAATGTATTTATCCTACAGATATTTATCCTCTGTCGCCTCAATAAAGATTAGTAATTAAGATTTTCAAAAGTACGGAATGATCATGAATGATGCTTCTAAAATGTCCAGGCATTGAACTAGATTTATCGTTAGAAAGGAGTAGATGTATGAGAACATTTATTGATTTATAGGTTGATTCACAAAGATTGGAATGATTCAGTGGTAGAGCGCTGAGTTGCCAGTCGAAGGTCGTAGGTTCAAATTTCGCCGCTGACAGATTTTAATTAAGCTGTAAGTAAGTATGCGATCGAGGACTCACCCAGCCTCTATAAAATCGATATCTAAAATAGAGCGAAAAGAGAGTGATTTAACTTGATCTAGAAAAAATCACCTACCGCCACATACTGAACGATGCTTTTTTTTTGTTTTGAAAAAGAGCATTTTATATGATACGACCCAATACATCGTTTTTTAATATTAAAATATGAGTATCGAAAATCGAATTATCCAATAATTGTAAAAATAAATGTTTTTGTATAATTACATTTAGTTCATTTATTTATTATTTTACTGATCGTATTTGAAAACTTAACGAAAAATAAGTCTTTTTGCTGTAATATCCGACACCTTAGGGACTTCGACTTCCTTGGATCGAACCCGAAGGACACCCGTTATACGGTCAGTCAGTTACTAACAAAGAAGTCATTTGTCTGCGACCCTCGTTCTCTACAGGGGTGAAGGGCATTGACGTATTGGCCTAGATTCATGGTATTCTGTCAGTGTGCTCTATTGGTTCTCTCGCTGGACCAAGTGTCCAGATTCTGGAGTATTGTGTGCTATTCATTCAACCTCCGTATCAATATCCGTTAACTTTGTACGACTAATGTTGAAACGCTCCAACAAGAGATCTAATCAGCTGTTCATTGACTGCCTTCATGGGAAAGTGCTGTTATAAAATATTAGAAAACAAATAAAACGGTACCACTAAAGCCTCTAAAGGGTAGAGGCTACAATATAATTCTTCAGTAAGAATTATACCATGTTTTATCACCATTTAAGGCTAGATCCAGGAGCGTCTTCACATCTACCAGAGTAAATAATTTATCAGGTTCAAGACCGGTCTCAAACTGAGGATCGTTAGATTAGTAGACAATACGTTTAGGCACTCCGGAAATTTGTCTTACTAAGCATTATTAGAAATATAGGAAAAGTAAGTTTAGGGAACAAATACAAATCTAGTTCTTCAACAGCATTGATTTACCAAAAATATGTTTCTATTAGCTACCTCTTTGAAAACGATCACAACTTTTCATTCAACGGGATTATAACTAAGTGACAGATTGTGCGAGACCGGCGACGCCTAGCGGGCAGTGCATGACATGAGTTATACGATTTATTTTAGTCACTCACTCACTCACTCCTTGGCACTACGGTCCTACAAGGACCTGGGCCTCATCCACAACTGCCTGCCACTCACTTCGGTCCCCAGCAAGTCTTCTCCAATGTCTGATTCCCAGCTGGTGAAGATCGGCGTCCACATCATCTAACCATCTCGTACGGGGCCTTCCTTTGGGTCTTTTACCACCGAGCTTCCCATACAATAGTCTTCTGGGCCCTCTTGTCTCCGGCATCCTCATCACATGGCCCAACCATCTCAATCTAGCTCTTTTTACGAAGGAAACCAAGTCTGGCTCTCCATGAAGTTGTCGGAGTTCTGCATTGTTACGGATCCTCCATGTTCCCTGGTCGTTGATGGGCCCATAAATCCGCCGCAGTATTTTCCTCTCGCAGACATTCACCATTCTCTCTGCTTTTTTACTCAGGACCCAACTTTCACAACCATATGTCGGTATTGGCCTGACAATGGTTTTATACAAGGTGATCTTGGCCCTTTTTGACAATTGCCCAGTTTTAAGTGTCTTTTGTATTGCATAGTAACAACAATTACCAGCGGCAAGTCTTGCTTTTATATCTTCCTCTATCTGGTTGTTGTCTGTTACTATTGCGCCCAGGTATTTAAAATTCTGAGTTTGCTTAAAGCTGAACTCCATGAACGGGGCTTGTTCTTCTACCTCTACGTTCCTTCTTGAGCTACACATGCACATGGTCTTGGCGTCTTTTATATGCAAACCCATTTTTTCTCCTGCTTGGTGGAATTCCTGGAAGGCTCCTGAGAGTGCTGCTTTAGTCCTGCCAGTTAGGACAATATCATCCGGATAGACTAAATGTTACGTCATCCTATTGCATATTGTTCCACCTGGGTTTGTTCGGATCGCACGCGCTGCTGTTTCGAGGGCTAAATTGAAGAGCAATGGCGACAGTGGGTCACCTTGTCTCAGACCATCAACCACCACGAATTCCTCAGAGAGCATGTTCCCTATTTTAACTTGGCATCTCGTGTTTGTGAGGGTCATCCTTGTAAGGCGAACAAGTTTTCCTGGAAGTCCCAGCTCCAGCATGGCATGTAACAGTTTGCTACGATTTATGCTATCGTAGGCCTGCTTAAAGTCGATAAAGAGATGATGCAGGTCAACATTATATTCGTAGCCTTTCTCCAATACCTATAGAATTTATTTGTAATATTCAAATATCTAGTTTTATGAAATAATTGAAAGTAAAAATGATCTAAATATTGTTGAACTTAAAGATGATGGTAATGATAAAAATGAAAATGAAGTTCATCTAAAAACTAATACAATCTATAAATAATATAACTATATACTAATTATTATTTCAATTTATTTATTGATATTTTCTTTTGAGCTTGTGCTGCCAGAAATTCAGAATAGAACACAGTATCTATATATATATATTCTTTCAGTTGCATAAGATTTCTATATGTTGCTAATTTTATTCATTCATCTTATGTAGACCTAGATTCATCATAGTATTTACCTGCTGATTTTTTATTTATCAAATCATTTGGCCAGCTATGATATGTATTATTAAGGATTCAGTCTTAGTATATTTTTTCCTATCTATCTGTTTAGTTAGATAACTTTAACTGAAAAAAGTGTGAATTGGATTATAGTCATGCGTATGCAGACGAGAATAAGTTTTAACACTAATATTTTATCCTTTCCGAATCAAATGGATTTTTAAAAAATTAAGTAAAATCTTTATAATATTTAATTTATGAAGCAAAAACCATTTTCCAGTCAAGTTTTTCTTTATTATTTTCTATAAATACGTTTCGACCCCTTCGGTCATTTTCAATTTCTTAATTATTTGTTAGGATTCACATAATATGTCTGTAATTTAACAATATAAAATTATCAACATCAATAACAATAAAACTATAAAATAATTACATTAAAATGTCCTAAAAAAACTGAAATATTCAAGTATAGATACCTCTTATGGACGTCTATAATTTAAAAATTACTAGGAGATACATTTTTCTCCATGTTCATTATTGCTCTGCATTATACTTTGGACTGTACTTATTTTTAAATACCTTGATATTTTTTGAAAAATTAGAATGTAAATTTATAAGAGTTTAACACTATCATCAAAAAATTGGGTCTGGTAATAAATAAGGTAAAAACCCAATACATGATTTCCACAAACAATGATGGGCAGGAAGAGCAGAGTCATGTGCAACTGCTCCACCACACATTTAAGAAAGTGGACAGCTTCAAGTACCTGGGGGCTTTAGTGACCCGAAGGAATGATATCACTGCAGAAATTAAAGCAAGAATTTCAGCAGGCAACAGATGTCTCTTTGCTAATAATGACCATGGAGAAAAATGTATCTCCTATTAATTTTTAAATTATAGACGTCCATAAGAGGTATCTATACTTGAATATTTCAGTTTTTTTAGGACATTTTAATGTAATTATTTTATAGTTTTATTGTTATTGATGTTGATAATTTTATATTGTTAAATTACAGACATATTATGTAAATCCTAACAAATAATTAAGACATTGAAAATGACCGAAGGGGTCGAAACGTATTTATAGAAAATAATAAAGAAAAACTTGACTGGAAAATGGTTTTTGCTTCATTAATTAAATATTATAAAATATAGTCCAGTAGAACCCAAATTATAATGCATAACATCTTTATTTAATTATTTATACTTAAATTTTTAAAAAGGTTTAGTTATAAGATATATACTAATTATCTCGAGTCGTACTAAGGATTTACAATTGCTTTATCGCTAATTATTTATTGGGTTGATAGCTTTTACATTGGAACGTCAGTAGTGCGGTTCTTTTATCTGTGATATGTCACCCAGCGCATTGATTTCTATATTTATGCACTTATCTATGTGACAAGAAATAATTAAAAATGATTTACTACAAGCCGGTGCCTTACAGCGAAGTAGATAGTTCGAAGAGTATCTGTATCATGCGTATGTCGATTCTCGATCTTCGACTTCTTGGAATATAATGGAAGTGTTTTATGTCTTCATGCCTACTAGGAATGTCATCCTGGGGTCCCGTCCATGACGCACTCAATCATCTGAATGCTAAGTAGCTAAATCATACATAATACATTATGTATTAGCAATAAATGTACATTCCGAGAATCATAGGCCACGCGGGTAGTTGTTACAATATACGCCTACAGCGTTTCGCACTTAAAATTAGCAACTTCTCTCGTTACCACTAAGGCATCTTTGTCTTCACCCTTATAAATAATACAATGAAACATTTTATATGAATAATAAAGTAATAAAATCAATTAAAACAGAATATCATAGAAAATGCCGAACGTCGGCACACAATAAATAAGTTACACTTATTAAGGTGTTTTTGTTGACTGCACCCCCAACTATTTCTTCCTTATATAAAAAATTATAGGTTCACAAGAATCACTTGTGACAAGACTACATTTCTTCATTGCTAACTGGTGATTGTACTTCTTCCTGGCTTCCTGGTGCTTGTATTTCATCGCTGGTTCCGGGTTCCGGTGAAATATTCTCAGAATCAGCCTCTTCCTTATCACTCAAGGAAAAATTCTAGGGCTTAGGTGGGATTTGCATAGACTCATCGTGCGAAACATGTCTTATGGCAGATGGAAGGTTAAGATATACTATTTTCTTCTTACATTTGGCTGAAGTAAAACCTTTAATGGTAGTCATACAGAAATAACAATCATTTGTATGATTTGTTGGCTCTCGCCAAATTATTGAAACAGCAAAAGGCATTGAGTTATGTGTTCCTTCCAGGCAACCGCTGAGAGTGCGGCTACATGAAGTACAAAAAATTGTAGGTGCCAATGGTTTCTCTTTTTCAGACTTCTATCTTTTCTTCATGTATTATTTTTTTCTTCATTTTGTTCTAGGCCTCTTCAATGCGTCCTTATCTGACACCACTATCCACTTTTCTACCTTTTTTTTTTTGTTACGTTGCGTCACTTTGTTCTATTTTTTCTTTTTCTAAATCTATATTTAATTGACTAATCCTTGGTGTGGTTCACTTTATTTTCCTGTAAGTAAGTAACCATTTTTTTGGTATTGGTATTGTTTGGGGACGTCTATTGTTAAATCCTTAAAATACATCTATAAATATTTTGATGATCTATGGAGTATCTTAACTCCGAGCCGCCTGCTTATGACCGCTATGCCTACTAGATAATTATTATTATAATTCTAATTTACAGAGGAATGTAATTACCAAGACTAATAGAATCGGAAATAGCCTTCTCGTCAGTGGCTGGGTTCGTTTACTTCCTGGAAACGGTTATTTAAAATATTCGATTAACCAATCATTTTTTATTACTGGCTGTTAATAATCAGTGACATATTTTTTGCATGCTTGTCTTCCTATGCGGTTTGAATATGCTTGTGATTTTCTATCTTTTCTGATGCAGTCTCCTTATAACATTTATCGTTACATTCTAAGTTAACGTGCTTAGCATTCTACAATTCCTCGTGGTAAAAGTTCGTGTAATTATAAAACACGTTGTAGAATAATTCTTAACTCAGCCTAATATTACGGTGAAATAAATAGTAATTTATTCAAAAGATTAAATATATAGATTTTTTTTTCTGCATAAATAAGTGAGTGGTAGAATTTTCTTTTTCTTTTCGTTTTGGTGTTTTATTGCACGATTAGCAATTTTTTTAAATCAGAACTTTAATCTTGATGACCTTTCGTTATTTATGAGTAATATATTAACCATATTAGCCGATAGCGAACAGTTTTGCTTTAATAAATTACTTACTTTAGTACTTTATTGGTTTGGTAAAATAATAAACAATAACAATAATTAGGAATAAAATTACATTTTAAATAATTTTGTAATTACTAATTCATTCCATGTAATTAGTTCAAGTTTAAAGTAGTGTTAATTTTTTTTATAAATAATCATAATAAAATAACTCTAGCCGCGATCTGTAACGGCCACGCTTCCCATCATTCGCCCTGAAGATGACCTACACTGTAGGTCGAAACGTCGGCACATAATATAAGTACTTCACTTATTCGGTGTTCTTATTGACTGCACCCCCCAACCATCTCCTTTACATAATAAAATAAAATTTAATTTTATCCAAGTTTAACTTTCACCAGTTAGATGCCATGCCAGTTATTGTAGAGTTGTTTTTTATATAGATTTGTTTCTCATCTGAATTAAAAATCATTAACAAATTTTATTAATGCCTTTGGTAGAGCACTATTGTTAGTGTTGTTTTGTTCTCTTAGTCCTTGATGCTTGCCTGCAAAGTTAGGTTGAAACTTCGGCGCACATTAAATAATAACACAGTTCTGCGATGAAAAAATTGTAGCATATTTAACTAGTGGGTTTAACATTATTTTTTGTGCTGATTACGGAAAAATAGTGAAAAAATTCCATCATCCCTAGATAATTCACAAATTTCCCCCTGAAAATTTCTTATTTCATTCATCAAAAAGGAGTTTGAAAGCTGTACTTCTTCAAAATGGTAACCGATATGCTTCTTTGCCTGTTGGACACTCAGTCCATTTGAAAGAATACTACGAAAATTCTTACGAGTATGTTACGAGTATTAATACGAGTTTGTTCTTAATAAGCTCGGCTACTCTGACCATAAATGGACCATTTGTGGGGATTTGAAAGTTATTTCCATGTTACTAGGTCAACAAAGTGATTACACAAAGTTTCCATGTTTCCTCTGTGAATGGGATAGCCTTGACAGGAAGCAACACTATGTCAAGCAGACGTGGCCAATCAGAAAGGCTCTTATTCCTGGAGTCAAAAATGTTGAAAGACAAAGTTTTGGGGATCCTAAAAAGATCTTACTTCCACCCCTTCTTATCAAATTGGGGCTAATGAAACAGTTTGTGAAAGCATTACCCAAAGAAGGAGAGTGTTTCAAGTATCTTTGTGAACAGTTTCCTGGGATATCGAATGCTAAGCTGAAAGAGGGACATCAGAGTTTGTTGAGCCTGACATCAGAAAACTTTTAAAATATGAAAGATTTGTCACAAAAATAGAAATGGAAGAAAAAAAAGGTCTGTAATTCATTTAAAATTGTTGTAACAGGCTTTCTTGGAAACAAAAAAGCCCCAAACTACAAAACTTTGGTTGCAGAATTGTTACAAAACTACAAAATGTTTGGCTGCATCATGAGTGAAGTTCGTTTTCTTCACTCACATCTGAACTACTTTCCAGAAAATCTTGGGGCTGTAAGTGAGGAACAAGGTGAACGTTTCCATCAAGATATAAAAGAAATGGAGCTCAGATACCAAGGTCGATGGACTGTCAACATTATGGCAGTCTACTGTTGGATGTTAAAAAGGGAAAAAGTACCAAAAGAACCTTTGATGGAAAAAGAAAACGTTTTTACAAATACTTATAACTTTACAACACATGTGCATCACTTTTATGCTCATTTTAGCTATCGTTGTTTTGTTTTTACCTCATGTTAAAATAATGAAAACAAATCCAAAGTTTTCCGTTTTTTGTACTTTTTCAAAAAACTTCAACTTTATTTTGTAGTCTAGCCTTACGTAATAAAAAAATATCATTTTTTAAACTAGCGCAAAAAACTACATAAAGATCAGTTAAATAAATCATAATAATTTTTTTTAAAGTTTTTTTTTTTGCAGACCTTTATAATTTATACTTATTATTGTGTTTAATTTAAGTAATCTAACCTGGAGAAGGTTTTAGATTGGATGGACCTTACCACACTTTTTCAGTCATAGAAAATCTACTAATTGTTTGTAATGAGCAATGGAAATAGTGGCGAACATTTGGGCAGAGATTTAAAAAGTTTTTATCTTAAATATTATCTCAAACCTAAGCTAGAACTTAAGAAGCCTATAATAATAATAATATTTCCGATACTGAAGCTAGTTCTTCTTCTGATTTCTTCTACTGATTATGTCAGTTTCGAAAGGGGCAGGCTGCCCGGAGCTGCTCAGATATTTTCGAAACATCTTTATTATGGTGACGTGATTCGAACCCTTGCCTATTACTCGCTGCTATTACAGGTTAATGATTAGGTATGCGCGTCTCCGATTCCTGATTGAGCGATTCGAAACACGTCCAGGTAATAAAGCTGTTTCGAATTGATGTTCTCTCTCCTGCATGCTGCAACAACTATAGCGGATTCACAATTTATAACTGTACCTCGTGGGTTTACAATTTATAACTGTGATTCGTATGATAAAATTTATTTGAACTTATTTTCATTAACAGTTTTATTCTCATTAAGTAATGTCTTACAGTAGTTGATTACTTTGAGGTTACATAGTACATTGATGTTGGATTCCTAGTTATGTAATATAATTGAATAGTTGCCTGGAAGAAGGGCGTATGTTACATTTTTCAGTTTTCTTTTTTTTGTGGAACAAGGCCCATGTGATGACCCCTACCGCTAACGTTAGTTTTTAGTTGCCTAAACAGTCAATAGAGGTCAGGGATTGCACCATATCAAAGGATGATCGGTCTCTCAAGAGACAAAGCGGAAGAAAGGCGCATGTGAAGATATCATAACCTTACTAGTGTTACCATCAAGGGCGTAAGTGCAAAAACCTATAATAAAATGGAAGAAGGGAGTATGTGACAGTCACCTAATTAAATGAACCTCATTGAATGAAACCTTATTTTGGCTCTCCTGTAATCTTTGAAAAATGTAACATGCGCTCTTCTTCCAGGCAACTATTCAATTATGTAGCATTTCCAAGTCTATTTGAACCTTTTTCAAGTCAACTGTAACCTTTTACAAATCAAATGATTCCCTTTCCAAGTCACAAACAATCCTTTCCATTCAATTATTTTTATTTATAATTTATTCAATTATTTCCATTCAATTATTGATTTAATTTTTAAAAAAATATTTTTCATTTATAATTAGCAGAAAAGAAAGTAATATTTAATTACATTAATAAAATACAATCTTTGAAATTCTATGTTTTTTCATGATAAATTGAAAATCTGAACATTGCTTGTGAGCATTATCTTTTTGCTGAAAGATTGAAAATATTGTTTACGAAATATTAAAATTGTTCAGTTTGTAAAGACAATTGTTTTATAACCATATTTAAATTTAATTGAAGAAGAAATAGAATTAAAACAAATCAAATCGTTTCTAAAAGTTTAAATATAGATTTTTCAACATATGCTATAATGCCAAAGGTTTCTTAATTTGCATGCAAAAACGAATTAATAATAAAATGATAATAAAAAATCGTTTGGAATAAATCTAATGTAGATTGCCAAAATCTATCACTCAATATTTTTTAGCGTTTTTCGTTTCTTCAATATTTCATTAAACTCTCACTTCCAGCCCTAGAAGGACAAAAATATCATAAATTGATTTCTTAATAATTCGAAGTTGGACAAGATATTTTTGTCAATACTATGCATAAGTGTGTAGTAGTAGTATTACAGACTACACACGATGAAATTGATCTTAATTTACGTAATGTTTATTTTTGTATGTCCTGTGGATGCATACAAAGTTGTCTTAGATTGTTATTTCCTCCATATTGATACATTATGCTTTGTTTTGTTTTTAAATTGAATTTTTATAAATTATGACCTTTTGAAATTCGAAAATTCTTCTTATATTGGTGGAAAAAAAGTAAAAGTGAATTGAAGGATTCTGTAAGGGATTTATTACTTCAAATTTCGAACTAAATTGATGGATATTTTTGATTTGCCTGAGTAAACAATGTTAATTTCTTAATATGTACTTACATGCGTTAATTTCTTTACATTTTTATGTACTATGGTTCCAAGACAAACGGAATCCTCCTGTATACGACACGGCCAGATAAAGAACTATTTCTGTATAGGAATCGCTGATATGGGATATTGCTCGACGAAGCGTGCTCTTTCAAGTTATTCTTAGCGACTTGTGTTTCTTAAGACCATCTTACACGGGCCAGAACAAGATAATAGTTACTTCTTATTCAATTGCAAATATCGCGATAGTGTACTTATGTTGCAATATTCTGTAAAAAAACACCGAAGGATCATTTGCCTTTGTGACTTAGTGATTACATGAAAAAAAAAGGTTAAAAGGTTACCTTTATTTAAGTTTTGTTCCTTGAAATATGTTTTTTTTAAAGGAAATTATTTTTTTAGTTGTAAATAAATTATACTGCCGAAACCCAGACTTATATATTTTTAAAAAATTAATTTATTCATGAAATTTACAACTGTATTATAACGACACAACAAGTAAATGACAGGAATGATACATAGAGACATGGATAAAGACAAGTTGTCAAACAACCCAGTGGTAGTACTCAAATATATATTTACGCCTCGTTAGGCCATCTTCTTTTCAGACGCCTCGTAGGATTATCAGGAATTGAAGAAGTTGCTAGGTTTGAAACTAGTGGGTTTGAGTGGGAATAAAGTTTGTCATGAAAAGATTGATATCGGGTTCGGGTCAAATCAGTAACAAATGGGACATTAAGGTAATTATGTATGAATTAGTTTTTAACACAATTAGGAGCATTGAGGGTTATGGATTGTCAGGATTGGATACGAGAGGAATTCGATGGCCTAGTGGAGCCCCAAAGCTCTACTCCGTAAGTCCAAATCGGTTTTATAATAGTCGTGTATATGAGTCTTTAGTAATTTATTTGGAGCTTAGAACGTTTGTTTAGTAAATGTTAATGTAGCCTGAAACGGTGTGCAGTTTCTTGCCGTTTCAATCTAATATTTTATTAATTTATTTTTCCAACACTAAAAACTAATTGTTATTGTGCGAGTGGAAAGATTTTATAAGGCTAGAATTAGTAGCTGTTGTATATATTTATCTATTATCTATATCAATATCAATATATCAATATAAAATATCCAGTTAAATACTTCCTTTTGCTGCAGAAACAGTATTTCAGAAATTAATTTCAATCCGAATTCAAACTTTTGGTATAAATTGAGAGCGTGTCGCTCATGGAAAGAATCTCACCAATACACCATTATTTTACATTTCTTTCAATCAAAATTCCTTCGTTATTTTACACATTGTCCCTTTTACATCACTAATAAATCATTGCACAAAAATCTCAACATGCCTTTCATAACTGACATAATAAAAAAAAAACTAAAAAAATTTCATGACTCACTCTCTGGACATCCAAACTTACTGGTACAATCATTACTGACATACACATTGCCACAGAATCCGACAACGAGACTAAAACGTCTCTCGAGCAGGGATCTACTACAGAGATATGAGACACGCTAGGAGTGTCTTTAGTGGGAGGTTTCTCCATACACGCTTCCACGTGAATCCCTTAGGGTAGGTTTTCCAAAGAAGGTCGCATATACAATATATGCCAAATAGTTTTTGTATAATTTCTTAAATAAATATCGTTATCATTATAAAAATATATTTTTTAAAAGTATGTATTTCTTGTAATATTTTTACTATTCCTACGTAAACTGCAGTGGCATAGTTATGGTTCCGAAGCAGTGACAGGACTAGAAGTGAACGTATCGGACAGTGAAGCTTTCACATTCCTCTGACTCTTTTGTACCGAAGGGTATTTATGTAACAGTCCGTTTCTTTTCCTTTTTTAGGAAATATTTGCCACCTAGCCGTGTGTCACTCTGATTCAGTGTGTAAATATTCCGGAGGCTGTGTTCTTCCCATTATCTGGGCAATAAATTGTTTGAGGTGATTTCGTTGGCTGAGATAACCGGTATCTATATTGACCCATTAATTCGGTCGATGAAAAGATTCCAAGAAACATCCGATTCTAGTCATCGTTATGCATCGGAGTTGAGAGAATAAGAAAAAAAAACCTTCCTCTAATATCATATCATTTCTTGCAATCACAGTTCATTAAAGGAGAGTCCGGTTTTTAAATACTAATATTTTTTTCTGAAAAATACTCTGCTTAACAATATGGGTATGAATGTTTAAAAAATATATAGATTAATCCAGCATCTGCATATTTATGCTTTTGAAACCTTTTCTCCTTTAGAAGGAGAGGAAGATTCATTAGGGTATATATTAATATCGATATTAAAGTTTGAGTGAGATGTAGGAACAGATAATTTTGAAATAATAAATAAAAATTAAGAAGTAAAATCAACTAGTAAATAACTTTGGTAGATTTCGATCATTGTCATTTCGTTTCTTATTTGTGGAATGTTTTTATGTTTACCAATTTATTTGATTTTTCTCTACTTTTTAGTCGACCATATTTAATAGGTTTTATTAATTTGTTCTTCTGTCCTTTTTATTTTATTTTCGTATATTTAAGCGAGTTAATTGATGTTTTCTTTACTTCCTCGTATATATTTTGTTTTTACTGGCAACTTATCACGAATTAAAATATTTTTTTGTGAACTTGAAAGTAATATGATCTCTTTGCCTGTTCTAATTAAAAAAAAGTTCAAAAGTGGTTGTAACAAACCATTTGTCTATGATTTTTTCATGTTTTTTTTATTGTATCTCTTGGAGCATGAACTGCCGTTCTGGGAATTCCTTAGAAGCTGTTAGATTTATGAGACTTATCTCCCTGGGAAGATGCCGGAGACTAGATACAACTAAAATAGTGTTTGAGATTAGTAAGTCTAGCATTTGTTATGGCTTGTTCGAGTTAGTGATAGTAAGTAAAAAGTTATTTTGATGATAGCTTTTTAAAGTAAATGAAAAAATAACTGTTAATATAAAATTAATAACTGTACAACGAGGAAGGAACGTTGATGAGGTAGTAATAAACTTTGACTTTGCGATCTTTCTCAAATTGACAAGTTTTACGAACATAGGCACATGTATCACTACAACCCCTGGTGGGTCTTCTATGTTCAGTACGTGGTAGAGACTCAGCTGTTTCTTGGACATTGGAAGGTGGGTTGAAAATATCACGCTCAACAGCTAGATTTTTTTTTGCGATCCAGCCAACGAAGAACCACACAGATATGATGTTTTTACCTCTTTCTTTCTTCTCCTCTAATAATCCTCCATTCTCTCTGAATGTTGTTGCTTTCTTCTCTCCTTCGGCCATCCCACGTGCCCCTGCTTCTCTCTTCCACAAGAATCCTGATGTTTTTATGTCAGCTTATAAATCTCTCTCTCGGTCTAGGTAGTTCATTCGTAACTTCTTCATTCATCTGCTTATCTTAACTACTTTGGCTTTTCAGGTTGTATATTTTATTAAAGAAAGAAATAGTTCTACATTGCATAGAACACCTAAAGCAATATATATTTTGATATGTTCCATTGTATCCACCACCAAAAGTGGGTTTCCTATTGTATAATTGTTCAAATCACTCGATGTTCTTGTATATATTTTCGATATAATGTTGAATATATTTTTTATATTATCTAACTTTCTTCTTCAAAAAGGCGCCTTTGGCGTTCTTCTTCAGTCAAATTCATTTTTTAAGTTTTTTTATACATTTTTTGTTCACAGATTTAAATTGAATATTTTTTGTTTTTCTGTAGTTTTTATTCTGCACATTTTTGTTTTTTTAAGTCAATTTTGATTATGATTGAGATTATGTTATGCTTATTGATTATTTCCTCCCTAATAATTTGGTATGTGTTCATAACCTTATCTGAGTACAATATTCCTTTTCTAAATCGACGCTTTGTAATTAAACTGCTCCCAAAAAATTCCAGTCTTATACATTTTTTACGCGTTGGAAACTTTTTTTTATATTATCTAATACAGAGAGATTTTTTAAATTATTAATTTATTTTATGCTACCTTCTGCTACCTAATAAGGTTGTAGGAAATAACGTTCTCCACCTTAAGACCTTAGACGTTTAAGGATATGCAATTAATTCTGATCTAGTTGTACTTTTAAATAGCTGTCATTTCGTCTTGTAAGTCAACTGTAATAGATATTCCAGTTCAAGATGCAAGATATTCAGTTACACAGTCGGTAATAGCGACTTTGATAATAACGAGGTAAATATGTGTGACAGTAGTAGGTTGTAATTGTGTCGTCTATATAGTACTATATATATATATATATATATATATATATATATATATATATATATATATATATATATATATATATATATATATATATATATATATATATATATATAGTACCCACGTCTGTATTGTAATCACGATCTACCTTGAAATTTCCATAAATTCCTACTCAGAATTCATTAAAATAACCCTATTAATATAATTAAAGATTTCCAGCGAAGCAGGCCGTGACCAAACCTGTGCGTGGTTATTTGGCATCCCAGAAAACCAGAAAGCTATTTCCGATCGGAGCACAGAGATAGGTGTAATGTCTAGTTGTTTCCTCTAGTTGGAGAATAGGTGGCTTATACTCTTATAAGTAAATCAAGTACATGGGAATCCTCATCTGCAGAATCTAGGGCACAGGGGTTTTCAGGTTATCATCGAGGTATTAGCTAAACAAGATAATAGTTAATTTCCTCCGTAATCCTCAAATATATATATATATATATATATATATATATATATATATATATATTATAACCCCGATGAATAAGCGGTTACGTAGAATTTCCTCCAGAATGATCTGAATCAACTTAGGAAAGCAGCATCCTGTCCTTCGTTTAGTATCGGCTAAAAGTGTATTTATAATATAGGCAACTACCTACTCCATTTCATGCCAAGGCTTGACTTAGCGACTAATACACTACGAGAATAACACGATTCCGCTTCCCCATGTATAGTGAACTCATTTTAGGCAAAATTCAACATAACCAATTATTCACCGAGCTGCAATTTTTTTAAAGTAATACTATGTAATATAGACGAGCAACTTTATTTATTTTATCAGTTATATAATAGTTAAAATCTATTTATTAAACATAAAACCAGCCATGTCTGGTGTGAAGCTAAACATGAAAGACCTACTTCTCCTGTCGGTATTTAATTGAGATATAGCTCTAGTCATCAGATATTAATAGTCATGGGCATTATCCCTTTAAGTTAAATTGGATCAATTTTTGTTCTGTAGCTGTTGATACGATTGTGTAACAGTACCACCATAAAGTAACAGCCAACAGTCATCAATTCGTCAGTTAATTAATTAAGTTAGCACATGAGTCCATGAGTGGGATATGGGAACGCCCCATTATATATTATTGAATATTAATGATTATAGTATAATTGATGGGAAGGCCTATTAGTGGGACGACTTCTTAAGGGGCGCGTCCACTTCACTAACCTCCTTTTTTGATATTATTTATAATATATTATAAAAGAGATATGTCTAGTTGATTGTACCATATGTATATATTCATCATATATAGCAATAATTTATTCATTAGTTTTAAAATAACTCATTTTATAAAAGTCTTTCTATACGTATCAATTAAAGTACCTCCTTTAGTGTTCTTGTATTCACCAAAAAATGTGAAGTAGATGTTAATGTTAATTTAACACCGAATAGAAAATTTCGAATTTCTATGGATAACCGTTTTCGAGTGATATGAGAGACGCACTAAGGTGCATACCTACGTCAACAAAAAAAAATATTATGGCTTAAAATCTAACCGATTTTTATTTTCATATTTATAGAATAGAAAAAAAAATTCTGGGACCAAGTCCCTTTAGAATAACAATCATGAACAGAAAAATAAACATTATCTGGCCAGAAGGCTACATAATAATACAGATCATGAATTTAAAAGTTACAAAAACATTATACTGCCTTACTTTCGGAATTATTCTTTACTAAAAATTAGATATTTCTAATCGACATGCATAAGGAACATCTTAATTAGGGACATTGGCAAATTCGCAAAATTTTATTACTTAGTGCCTATATTTTGAAGATTGATATTAAGTTTGGATATCATGGGATTCACCAATAATATAAGAAAGAGGATAGATAATCTTATAAATTTGAATTCTCTCCCTGCTTTCGAAGACAAGCAAGGGAATGTGCTGATGTAAGGAAAAAAACGACAGTGTGTAAAGCATCCCATGATTGAGGGCAGCTGCTCAGTTGTAACTCTTTCTGACTTTGTATTAAGTTCTAAGTCACTTGAAAGATCGCTCAACCAACTCATTTTTATACCTCTTTATGTCTTGTAGTTATGTATTGACTTAGCTATAAGACCATTAGTACATCAATATAGTTTCCTTTGAAATGTCCTCAATTGTTATTCTTATTTGATATTCTATTTGTAAATTCTATTAGTGGTTATAAATTGTACATTTAGTGATAAAAAATCGGCTAGTGTAAGCATTTTCTTGACAGATATTTTAACATTTCCACTAGAAATGTTTTTATCACTTAGGACATAACAAAGTTTGATGTTATGAACCCTATCCATCTATCTATCTACCTAACGGCGCTATGGTCCTTGCAAGACCTTGGCTTCCTCAGTGATCCTCCTCCACTCCGACCTGTCTTTGGCTGCCCTTCTCCATCTTCCGACACCCAACCTCCGAAGATCCTCCACATCCTGCAGCCAACGAAGTCTAGGCCTCCCTCTGCTCCTCCTTCCCCCAGGGTATCCCTCCATCATCATTTTTGGTAGTCTACTTCTTTCCATTCTTTGTATGTGCCACAGCCATCTTATACTGGCATTCTTAATCGTGGCAACAATATCTGCTGTACCATATAGATTTCTAAGTTCATCGTTTCTCTATAAACGCTATACACCTATTAAATTTTATTAGGGGATAATCATTAAAACCATTTAAAAGAATCAATAATTTTTTTTAGATCCAAATGGACTTTTAGGGGCAACCTGTGATCTAGTAGTTAGCGTAACAAACTACTATGCTCAAGATCGTGGGTTCGTAGCCCGGCTGGTGGCCCTAGGATTTTTTAAAGGGTGTAAAAAATCCTTAGTTACGTCGTCCTTCGGAAGGGACGTTAAACGGGGATCCCGAGCCTGTACGATGCCAGGTACTGGTTAAAAATCCCTATCCAAATTAAACCTCCCAATATAGAGCTCCCTTAGAGCTCCCAATGTAGTATCGTCCAATTAGCCATAGCAGCAAAAAGTGACGTTAAATGAATAAATAAATGGACTTATACCAATTTTCAAACGTAACTGCTGATTTAATCTAAATTCAATTAGTATGTCAATAAAAGCACCTTTTATGCTTGTTGTAGGGAACAGTTTTCTAACGAGCCGAAAAAAAAACTTTTTACGGAAGCCGTGAGTACTCCAGAGCTGTGGGAGAATATCCATTTCCTTTATTCAATTTAATTTCTCTTTAAATTTGTTTTCTGGTTATCTAAGAAAATATGGGATGAGCTCTGTTTATCATTCCGAAGTAACAGGACATTTTAGAGGTCCCGGGTTGAAGTCCAGCTGTTCAATTATTGGGTCTTACTCAGCCTCTATAAAGTGGGTAATGCTAATTGGGTGGAGGGGGGGGGGGTCAAACCAGGCGATATGATTAACCCTTCATGGGTTGTAGTGGTACTTATTTTTTTAAATGTCATGACATTCTTATCGATATTATTATTATTATGCCTGATCGTTGTAGAGGGTGTCCCAAAACGCTAGACAGTTTAGGGTTAGTAAAAATGGTTTCACAAATTTCAAATTTCATACAAAATATGGTCGGAATAGTGTTTTAACTTCGTCAACTGTGAAGAGATTAATTGAAAAATTCAGGGAGACTGGATCCGTTGGAGACGCCAAACACACTGGTCATCCAAAAACAAGCCGTTCAAATGTCAATATCAAAGCAGTCCGTGAGAGTGTCGGTGCTCGATATCGCGACATGATAACACAAGACGGTGCCTCATGCCTTACAGCTCGTGAAACAATTCAATTACTGCATCAGACATTTCCAGGTCTTGTACTCTCTCGTTTCGGTGATCAGAATTGGACCCCTTGATCGTGTGATTTAACACCATTAGATTTCTTTTTATGGGGCTATTTGAAATCACAGGTCTATGTCAACATGCCCACAACCACCTGGAGGAGATTCGACGCTGCATCATTTTATCAGCTATCAACGCTGCATCACACGATATTCAGCCACATTTATGCAAAATGGTCATGAAAAATTTCGGCAAACGAGTGCGTATGTGCATGCAAAGCCGTGGAGGCCATTAGCCTGATGTGTTATTCCATAATTAACCTTATCCTCTGTATTTTGATTCAATAAAAAAATAACAATCAAAAGACTAAAAACTGTGTTTTCTATTTAATTCAAATCTTGCGTTAATTTTGGGACAGCCTTTCTATTGGGCCTATGAAAGCTTCAAGCCTCTTTATTGTTGAAATTCACATTTCAAACTAGTATTCCTTTCTAATTCTTAACCTCAGCTACATCCTACAAGATCTTTGGAAGACAACTACTCCATCTGTTCGTCTTATCGCCTTTGACTGGGGGCTATCTCTTCGACTCCCGAACGTGAGAATGTCGATAGTGACCGCCCGATTCTCACGATCTATATTCGCCGCCGTCGAGGCATTATTTAAATTGTACGATCTGTTACGTCCTCACGTGGCTTTTGTTAGCATTAATACACCTAGTGATGAATTAATTTTTTTATTCATTCAAACTCCATAAAAAAAACTTTTACTTTGATTTTGTACATTGATTCCGTCTATGTTACGGATAAGTTAAAATATTGTCTCAAAAAATTTATTAAGGCTCCTGATATTAGTGGTATATAATAAATGGTATCAGTTCCGCAGGTTGATATTTCGAGTTTTAACATTTTATTCGTTTGCATTTGAATATTCTCGAAAATGGAAAAAAATGTGTTATTATGGGAAATGTGTTTATTCAGTAATTATTTTATCAAGAAATAAACTTTTCAACAAGTATATAATTCGAAATGTAATTCAATTAACATTTTTTTAAAATGATTACCTAAATATTCACATTTCCCTTAATTAAATATATTTTTTAATTCTAAAACTCGGGATTAATTTTATTTTTGAGAATATTGAAAAGGAAACGATTGAAAAGTTGTGACTTTAGACGAAGCTTCAACCTGAAGAGAACTGATTCCAATAAAATTTGAAGTTAAAGGAGGTTAGGTAATCAAGAGGTCTAATTCCGTTTTATTTTTTTTTTTTAGTTATTTATTCGATACAAAAAATATATCCAAGGAGCCATCCAGAACTGGAAAGAGAATTAGCGTAAATGGGAATCCAAATGGAAACAGTGTTTAACAACTCATATTCATTATAAGTGACTCATAAGGCGCATATTTTCATAAAATTAACGGAGGAATAAATTTAAGGTTTAAATAATTTACACAAACTAAAAACCAAAAACGAATGCCAACCAATTATTAAACTCGTTATTTAGGTTAAAAAAAATCTTACGAACAAAGATGAGGATTTACTCAACTAACTTGATACTAACGATGCCAATATTAAGAGAAAGGGAAATTATGATCAAAACATTATAAATGGATTTTTTTAAGAAGGTCATGTAATGTTTAGAGATTGCAACATGCTAGGAACGAAGATATTAGATTGGAAACAAGGCGCATATTTACAGCAGGAGGGAGATTACAGTTTTGGCAGTTAGTATAGTATGTTCATCTAATGCGGATGGAGAAGACGAAATGACTGAAGAGAATATTTCGTTCTATACCACACACCAGGAAAAGAGAGAGTGCGATAGACAACACGATTGACAGGAGGAATTAGGAAAAATATGAGAGGTAGAGCCATTGAAGAGGAGGACTGGATGGGTAGAAATTTCCGCAATATATTAAGATATGCGATTAATACGTTACAATTGTTTTTCCTTTGATACTTTTCCTTTACTACCGTATAAGCATAGTGAGGTGCGATGATTTAAGGGAAAGGAAATGGTCCGGGTGGAGGTCAAAGAATTAATTCCTTAAATAGTAATAAACTATTTATAAGAAACGAACGTTTCGGCCCACATTGCAGTTCTTCTTCAGAGCTTGTAATGTAGGTCACAAATATGGAGAAATTGTCTATTGGTGCCCTGCAGAAGACCTGCAATGTGAGTCGAAACGTCGTTTTATAATAAATACTTTATCTCTATTTAAAATGCAATGATTTATTTAAAAACGGGATTTTCGATAATGCATTTGTCTGTTTTATCTGATATAATAAATACAGAAATCATTCTTACAAAAACATCAGGTCAGAAATTCTTTTAATCGGAATGTAGCCCCGAAACATCCGCTAAATCACATTTCCTATTCAGACTATGTACATTAAGTCTGACAAGTCATTATTTGAACTGGGTTTCTTCATATAAGTTAATGACCCCACCTAATATATGATTTTAATAATTATCTGGTTTTATTGGTAAAACTTTAATTTAAATTATTGTTTATAAATGTATAATCAATAAAAAAAAAATATTATTTTTTTTAGTAAACGAAAAAAAAATAATAACGAACTATACGAACTATAAATAAGTACGAACTATACGTACATACTGTATGCAAGCACGAAATAACTAACAGGTGCCGTATTATGGCGCCTAAACAGTTTCATAAAAAAAATTATATTTTCCTTTAAAAGGTAAATATTTCATTTTATTACTCTTACTGACAAGACTCAGGTACCTGAGTACGAGTCCATGTTTCCTATACCATCATTTATAGAAGTACATTTCTCATTGGAATTACAGTGTTAGCTTCAGTTTGTCAGAGTTGTTAATAGTTTTAAGTTTAAAGTGGTTTAGGGAAAAATAAATGTTGAAGCTATGTTGAGAATGGTCGGGGGATGCAGAAAATTAATTTTACGCAAATAAGTTTTTTTTGTTTTGTTTTTAGGTTAATTTATTAATATTTACAACTGTAATAATATTACAACAAGTAAATTTTCTAATATGAACAAATGACATGAAAACAAAAAAACACTTGAGGAGAAACTACCCATCGGTAGCAATCGCAACATTACTGAACGGCACGAGCAGTATGACAGTTTATTGATATAATTGATAGGAATGAAAAGAATGAAATACAATGAAATAATTGGTTAAATTATAAAATTTAACCAATTGTATTTTCTATGGCGTAGTGAACTGTTGATATTGTTATTACGTTTTTGCTTTATTTATTAGCCTCGACGAAGGTCTAAAAATAAGGCCGAAATGCACAAGATAAAATAAAGTTTTACTCGTTTCTGTATAATCCCCGACTATTTTTGCTTACACTCAACTATTTCCTCACCAATAGAATTCTTCAATTTACACGAAGAATTAAACTTGTTTCTATAAAAAAAAAGTTCGTGAACTTGTTAATTTGAATTCTTCACACGATATTGTTCTTGAGGAAGAATGTTGGCTTCGAATTAAGTCAAATTTTAACAAATTTTAATGTTTCATTAGTTTCCTTTTTAAAATTCTCGAAAATTAAAATAACCGTGAGTTTTAGTATGGGGAATGCATATATTTCGGTAATCATTTCATCAAGAAATGTACGTTTCAAAAAACATTTCAAGATGATGATATTACCTAAACAGTATTTGTCGGCTCTTTAATCTATATGCTGTAAGCAATAAAATTATTTTTATTTTCGATATGAATGAATGTTGAATGTATGAATATTAAAAAGGAAAGGAATGAAAAGTTAAAACTTGCCGAAGCGACAACCTGTGGAACTGATACTGGAATTCCGAGATCGCCTGTAAGGACAAGACATGCAAACTATTTACTGATAAGATACTCACACACAGTTGACTGATGCGCAGGACCACTGAAGAAGTACTGGCGGGCTGAGTCGACCCCCACCACCGTTGCCACAACAACTCCCCACCACCTGCTCATCCGTGTCTTCATTCATCTGTCGCCCGGTGTGCCTTAAGGTCCATTCATCACCATCCTCTTGGACCGCTTTAAATCGCCGCCTCTTTCGGTCCTCTCCTCTTAAACTCCGGTGTCCACTTCTCACGATTTATCGTCCCCTCTGGAATGTTCTTCGGCTGGAGTGGTGTGGCTCCTAGGAGTCGGCAAACTGGCCCTGGAAGATCTGGCATGACTGGGCTATATTCATTCAGCCTTTTAAGATTTTAATTCTGGCTGTAAAGTGCTGGTGGGTGTAGTTCATAGCTATTGTTTTCCATAAATGTAGTGGACAATGCAAATAATTTTTTATTTTGAGATTGCAAAAATTAAACTTTGTTCTACATTTTTTCCTTTTTATTCGGTCTCGACCTTAGGAACCTCTCGTATATTGTCCCGAAATCTAGAAATAATAATCGATAAAACTGTCATCCTCCCAAATCTTCTTCACGAGTGTGAAACGTGGCCGCTGACTCTGAAGGATGAGCAACATCTTAAGGTGTTGCGTAGAATATTCGGTCCAAAAACGGACGAGACCGTTGGAGAGATTAAGCGTTAAGAATTATCTGTCGGATTTGGGTTAGGGTAGTGGTCCGTGGACGGATGTTTATAAGTGGAAATTGGTGATATCGGCAGTCAGCCTTAGGGCTCGCTAAGTCTTATTATAAAATTATTGTTATGTTTAACATTATCCGGGGAAAGATGTGTGACCGCATGTGGCAGATAATGCAAATTAGTTTTGTCAACAGTCGCGAATCCACCAAACCTTCGTTTGGAAACAGCCCAGTCCCTACCATGGACTGAACTCTCCATGGGTTGTCCTGGTACAGTGAACATAACCTAATTGTTGTGCTTCATTTAATAAAATATATTCCTTCTTTAATTTTTCACTTTAATCCAAATATTTCTGACTTAGTAACACTAAGCTAATGTTCAAAAGTATATCCTGCATTATAAAAATTATCTTTATTGGTTTTATTAACTTCTGCAGTAAGCCAGCTAAAAGTAAGGTAGTTCTTATTTACTAAAGTTAAAGCAAAATATATTAATAAATATTTTTATTTTGAAGAGAAAAGATTTATTTGGAATGCGTGATTTGGTAGCTCAGTGTTTAGAGCACCGCGCTAGAGACGCGGGCGACCCGTGCTCGAATCCCGGCGAAGACAAATCTTTTCTCTTCAAAATAAAAAGTTTTCTATTCACCATCAAAAGAACGATATAAAAAAAAAATATTAACATTAATGATAAATAAGGCAGCGAATATGGTCTGGAAATAAATGCAGTTTTTATAATATAGATAACAAAGTGAGATAAGACAAAAAAAATCTAATATCTAAGTCGATAATTCATGAGGAAAAAGAAATAAAATCAGGAGAAAAGAGTGGCGAAAATTTATTCTATTTTTGAAAAATAACTTCATTAGAGCCTTTTGGGAGGACATGATTTATAAATACAAATAAAATCTCATGGTCAGCTTCATTTTATGCTACTTCCGCAATAGCTAATTAGGAATCCAATTTTGGCATTGGGTTCTTTTTATTATTTGGTTCTTAAATTTAAAAGGGAGCGGGGTAGCTCAATGTGTAGATGCTGAGTTGTCCCAAGAAGGTCGCGGGTTCAAACCCCGCTGTGGTAGATGAATTGTTTTTCTGTTTCTGTTATTAGCCACGAATAGACCCTGTGATATCCACAGACCTACTCTCCTTTAAAGTCGGTACTCTTAATTGGGGGAAATCCTGGCAGTTAAGAGTGATCTCAAACCAATCACCTCTGCCCAACGATTGCCCTATAAACATAGTCCAGTCACTACCTCGTACTAAATCCAAGTCCCTTCTTGTATTGTAGTTGGACTAAAATACAAATATTCTGTTAGTTGCTAAATGTTTCAGATCTGAACCTATTTTGAGTCGCAAGTCGCCAATATAATTTTATTAAAACTATTAATGTATTTTAGATAGATAGTTGTCCCTCTAATTCTGATGTAACTGTTTTATTAAAACTATTAATGTATTTTAGATAGATAGTTGTCCCTCTAATTCTGATGTAACTGTTACAATCTTACTCAACTATAGAATTAGGTGGAGAAACAAATTCGCCTTACATTAGGATAGCAACTGGTGCCTTCCGTTCCAGCCCTGTTCTTAGTATACTGTCTGAAAGTGGAGAGCCACCTTTAAAATACCGCAGGGAGTACCTCACCATGAACTATTATCTCTCCATATTAGCATCCCCAGTTCATCCATTACACGAATTCGTAAAATCTGCACCTCCAAATCATTTAAACAACAGGAAAAAATCATTTAAACACCGAATAATTGAAATAATAGACACCATAAATATTGCAATACCAAATGTTTTACCTCACAGTTTAACATCAAAAGCACCGTGGATTACATATCCCCCAAAATTCAATCTAACATTAACTAAGATGGTTAAAAAAGAAACTAACCCCATAGCGTTTAGAAATGAATACCTCAGGCTTTCCTCCAATGATTTCCCATCAGCTACTCACATATTCACAGATGGTTCAAAAGACAAGAACGGTGTTGGTGCTGCTTTTGTCTGTGGGTCCAGGAAACAATAATACTCAATGAATATAGTCAGTTCAAACTACACGGCAGAACTAGTAGCTATCGCCAAAGCATTACACATAATAATACCTACTACAAGCACCATCACTATTAACACCGATTCCCTCTCTGCTCTCCTCGCAATTCAAAATACATTCTCAAGACATCCTCTGATAATTGAAATATTTGAGGCACTTTACATTTTAAAAAGAAACAAAATAGGTGTGACGTTTGTTTGGGTACCTAGTCATTGCGGTATTTTGGGCAATGAAATCGCTGATAAAGCTGCTAGGGAAGCAATTAAAAAAGGCGATCAATATAATAAAGTTACACAGGGAGACGTAGTTTGCTTCATTAGAGGAAAAATAAATGAAAAATGGGGATTAGTTTGGCAAAATACCACTAATAATAAACTGCGTGAGATAAAAGCAGATTCCAGAAGCTGGAGTACTTCGGTACGTGAAAACAGAAGAGAAGAAGTCATTCTCACCAGGTTACGAATAGGTCACACTCGTCTGACTCACTCATACCTCATGGCTAAAGAAGAACCCCGTTTGTGTGAAACGTGTGGACTTCCGCTGAGTATAAAACATTTTCTCACGGAATGCAGGCGATACCAACTTCAAAGATAAAAATCAGGAGTTTCAGGAAATTTGGATGAAATATTAGGCAACAGCGAACAGAACTTAATTTCCTTGTTTAACTTCCTAAAATCAACAGGCCTTTTAAAAAATATATAAATTAAAAAAAAATTAGGAGTCAATTATTCACGAGAGACTACGATTAAAAATATATATGTGTGTGTATGTATGTGTAGTGTGTGTGTGTGTGTGTGTATATATGTATATATATGTATGTATGTATGTATATATATATGTATATGTATATGTGTGTGTGTGTATATATATATAATAAATATTTATTTTATTTTAAATTAGAAAGTATATAATAAGATTTTCCTTCAGTTTAAAATAATTCATAGAGCATTAGTTAAGCCACATTGAAATATTCCTTCCTATTAACCTATCAATAAATATCAACAACTCCATTATCCACTGGCGTTAATGACATAAGGTTGGCACGCCAAAAAAAAAAAAAAAAATTCGCCTTAAGGGAAGGGAAAATTCCATAAGTCTGGACATTCAGAGAGTTACCTTAAAAAATTCAATAAGTATAAAAAAAACAACATAATTTTAATATTCTGTACGGGTTTATCGTACTTTTTTAATCACTTTACTGGCAATATCTGCTTTACCAGTATTCCCTGAACATCTATGATAAATATCGTAATATTTAAAGACAGTTTCTGTTATATCTTAACACATATAATAAAGTTATTGGCAAAAATAATTAAACACATGTAATACTCTGTGTAAAGAGGCCCAGCTTTATTATTTCACCTGGGAGAGGAAGTTGATCTCAGAGGTTATGTGATAGATGCTACTATGATTTTGCCATGTGGTATTTTCCTATTCGTCATCGATCGATGCCTGTGGCCCGGAAATATTTTAAAGTATAAAAGCTTATAAACCAAGAATGACAAAGGCAATAGGGATTAGGAATGCATTCATACCATTTAAAAAAAAAATTAAACGAAAACAAATATACTCAATTATAAATGCAGTTAAATAAAAATAGTGAAGTGTATTATAGTTATCATTATACAGAGTGTAAAAATAAATACAATAAAAACTTCTGGTTTTCGTTTATGCATCAAATAATTTTATTAAACAAATACTAATATTATGTCATCTACTAATATTATTACATCTACGCTTACTAATTGTTAGTCTAAGCAACATTGAGTCACAGTATTTTACTCGTTGGCAACACATAACATTTCTTTTAGAAATACACAAACATATGTGTTACATATTATACATAATGCAAAATGAGGCATAAGGTGATACTTGACACAATAAATAATTTTAATTAATACACATATTTATAAATGGATCCATTGATTGACTTACTACCACTGGGTAGTTTCTCTACTTGTCTTTATTCATGCCAATATGTATTATTCCTGCCATTTACTAGCTGTATTGTTATAATACAGTTGTAAATTTCAATGAATAAAAAATGATTGGGTGATCTTTTTCTTTTTAAGAACATTGGAATAAAGATGAATACCATGTAATGATTTTCTTCCAGAATCAAATGATTTTAACGAATTAGTACCGATGATTTTTAAAAAATAAAATGTGAGGTACATTAGAAGATAAATAAATTTATTAACGCTTAACGATAAACATATTATATCAATTGTTATAATTTCTGAAATAACGAGAAAAGCATATGGTAATTAATTTTTGAAATCTTAAATATGGGTATCCAGTGATATTATAATGTTAATATTATATAATATTTTATTAATTTTATTTATTTTTTATAACTATTTTCTTTTATTATTTCAAAATATTATTGGACTCCTACAACCGTTTGGGGTAAACCCGACACTAGAATACCAGTTGGGATCGATCAGTTATGTCTGAGAAGGAGGAAATCGGTTGTAATTGTTTGGCTTCGTTTTTAGGTTGACCTAAATCTTGCCTTCATTGAAGTTACAACATCCGTTTTCCTCAAGCATTCATAAATTAGTTTCTTCTTTGCCTTTTAGTTCAAAAGTGATAATAAAATGTATAAAATATTTACATATACTAAAACCAATATAACGACACTGAATACACTAAATGTATACATAAATATATTTGTGAGTGTATTTTGATTATATGATGATAAAAGGTCGTTAGTTACATTTTAAAAATGTCCTTACGAGGGTGTGTATAATTATTCTGAGGAATAAAATCATATTATGATTTTTATATTTTCGGAGCATATACTTGATACTTTTCATCGAAAATTTCAGAGGTTCTACCAATTTATATTTTAATAATGTTATTTTATTATTTAAAAAAAATCTATTTATTGATATTTACAACTGTATTACAATAATACAACAAGTAAATTGGCTAAGTGGTATGTACATAACGACAAGTAGAGAAACTACCCACTGGTAGTACTCTAATCACAAGTTCAACTAAGAAGGTCACGTGGCCATCTTCTTTTCAGACGCCTCAGAGGATTTTCGGGGGAATTGAAGTTGAAGCCAGGTTTGAAACCGGATAGAGGGTTTGTGTGGGAATGAAGTTTGTTATGAAAGGATAGATACCGAGTTCGGGCCAAATCAGCAACAAATGGGACATTATGGTCATTATGGATGACTTTATTCTTAACAAGATAAGGAGCATTGAGGATTTTACGAAGGATTTTGGATTGTAGGAATTGGATTAGAGAGGAATTCGATGGCTTAGGGAGCACCAAAGTACTTAAGTCTCTACTTGCTTAAGTCCAAATAGGTCGTATGATGGTCATGTAGATGAGTCATTTGTAATTAATTGGGAGCTTAGAGCGTTTGTCAAGAAAGTGTTGAAGTAGCCTGAAACGTCGAGCGGTTTCTTTTCTTTTCAGTCTTGTATGAGGATTCCAGGTTAATCTTTTGTCGAGATCCAGCCCTAAGTATCGGATCTGTTCTATGGGCACCAGTAGGATATTTTTAAAGGATGCAGAAGGGCAGTAAGTCATTGGTTTACGACGTAAGGTAAAAGTAATTTGATGCGATTTTTGAGCAGGTTATTATTTTTAGTTAGTTTCATTCACTTCGGTGAATGATAGAGCAAACAGTGTGCAATGTTCCGTATTTTATTGTTCGCCCAGTGTTTCGTTATTCTTTCAGATATTGTCGTTCTCTCTTCTGAAATTGTGTACGCTTGTTTGATCTTTACCTCCTATCCTGGGAGCGCTTGTTTTGACCTTTAATGATCTATCCTTAAATCATATCTCCTTCTTCGATTTGGAGTTCTTGCAGACCCATCACAGTATGCTTAAACCATATAGGTTTGGTTGTCTGTTTATACATAAATAGAAGATTTTTTTAAAATGATAAACTGTAGAGTGTCGATTATCAGAACTATCGTGGTTATGTGGTGCCCCTTGTTTTATGGCATAAGTATTCTACTGTAAAATTTCGTGTTGAGGACAAATTCATTAGATTTCAATCTTCTACCCAAAATCATCTTAATCTTCTAGTTCTTTTCTTTTCCTGTTTGATGTTTCTTGTTTCATTTGTAAGGAGATTGTAAAAACAATGTCTGGACATTGATATTATAATTAATAGTCTCTAAACCACCATTGATCATTAATTTACTATTAAATTCTGTTAATTATTATAGACCAATTATAAAATTAAATCATCGGCATCAAATCTGTTAGTTTATTTAACTTCACTTTACGCTGCTATCGGACGATGCTACAGAGGGAGCTCTAAATTTTGCCTATCCAGGTTTAATTAGGATAGGGATTTTTAACGAGTACCTGGCATCGTACAGGCTCGGGACTCCCGTTTAACGTCCCTTCCGAAGGATGGCATAACCAAGGATTTTTTACTCCCTTTATAAAATCCTACTGCCGTCTGCCAGCCCACGAAACCGCGATCTAAGCCCATGATCCTAGACCACGGGTCGCCCTATCGAATTTGTTGGTTGCGATGCTAAGCAATTGTGAATATAAACTAATGAAGAACAAAATGTCTTATGTTTATATAACTATAACACATATCGTCCCTTTAAAAGAGCGACATAACTGAAAAATTGGCATTGTTAAATTAAGCCTTCTGTAGCAATTGTATTGGTTGAAGCTTTTTAATTCAAGAACGACATTTCTCATGTAGCATTTCCAATTTGTTTGTTTTTTTTAATATACGTTAGTCATATTTCGAATTGTATCTTTTTAAATATTTTATTTGAAAAGAAAAGATATGACCAGGACCGGGACTCGAACCGCGATCTCCCACGTGCCCGTATTGGGGCTTAGCCAATGCTAATTCAAATGAAATATTTAAAAATATTAAAAAAATTATAACATCTAACAATAAAATAAAAAGAAATAAATTAGAATTGTATCATGCTTGAACCTGAAGTTTTATTGGAATAAAAATGTTTCAAGCTTTAACAAATTGTCTAATGATAAAAGATAAAAGAATATAAAAGAATTTCAATTCCAAAAGGAATGCTTTGCTTTATCAATACCCAAATTTTTATTTTTTTAAACTCATCTGGATTAATTTTGACAAGGAATGGAACTTTCAAATACCTCTTTTAAAAAATTAGATTTTTTGAGTTATGAAAATATAAATATCTTTCCAAATATTTATTTTATCATGAATGAAATTTTTTGTGCATCTGCTTTTTAAGATATACATGGGCTAAATCAAAATGTGGTTGTTCTGTTGGGGGAAGTTCAAGGATGAAATGACGCTAAGAAAAAAAAAAGAATGGTAAACAAATAACAAAAATAAAAAAGAATGGTATGTGAATCGGGAAAGTGTGATAAAGAAAGGATTTCGACTGCAAATTCTTTTTTGTTGGTATTTTTGGTTTTATTTGGCTTAATTGGGCAATCATTCCTAAAAGGGGTAGTTCTCGGCCTTTTGCCTTCTAAGTCTAGACACGTATATACACATCATCTCTCTCTCTCTCTCTCTCTCTCTCACTCTCTCTCTCTCTCTCTCTCTCTCTCTATATATCTCTCTCTCTCTCTCTCTCTCTCTCTCTCTCTCTCTCTCTCTCTCTCTCTCTCTCTCTCTCTCTCTCTCTCTCTCTCTCTCTCTCTCTCTCTCTCTCTCTCTCTCTCTCTCTCTCTCTCTCTCTCTCTCTCTCTATCTCTCATATATATATATATATATATATATATATATATATATATATATATATATATATATATCTTTATCTATCTTTATCTATCTCTCTCTCTCATATTTATATATATATATATATATATATATATATATATATATATATATATATATATATATACATATATATACATATGTAGTATGTTCTAGAAGTTGCATTTCAGTTTAGTACCCATTTTGTAGCCTATTAAAATTTTAGTACCCACTTAGTATTCTATTTATGTATTGAGTGTTTTGCATTAAAGTAAATAATGATAAGTTTTTGCTTTTGATGTGAAAACTTCTTTAGTCGTGTTTACAGACTTCTCGTGGAGGGAAAACTGAGGAATTCGCGCCGGCAACATGAGCGACATGCTCGTGAAGTACTGCGCGAGACTGGCGACGCCTAGCGGCCTCTTTATAAGTTATACAATTTGTTTTAATCTTTAAAGATTAAAATTACATTGATATGAGAATAATAACATTTAACTACAACATCGTTTAACAGTTGTGCAATTGATGCTAATAATAACTTAAAGCATCATTAACTTGTCCAGCTTTTCGTTTCCCCTATTTTACTTGTAATAGTTAAATGCTTTGTTATTATACTTTTATGAAATGATAGAAAGTACTAATGAAATTAAATTGAATTATCATTTATGTAAATACAAATACAATGTACAAATGGTATAACTATGTGTTGAATAAAAGTTTGAATGTTCACTGTTTCTTTTCTTAAAACGAAGCGTGATTTTGTCTGAATCAAATTTCGCTCTTTGTATGGACTGTATGGTATAATTTGAAAATGAGTTCACAATAATAGAGAAAATAATGAGAAGAAATCTGAACCAGTTAAATAAAATGGACTTACCCAAGACGCAGGTCCAGTAGTTTCGCCGATAAAACCGCTCTGGAACCCCGAGTGCACTCGTGAAACCAGAAAAAGTTTTGTGGCGCCTTTCCAGTTGTGGAGCCTGATGGTTGAGAAATCTTCTGAGAAAATTTACACTTATGTGCATGTGAACTGTACGTAGAGCGTATATGAAAACCATAAATGAAAAAAAATGGAAGGCAACTGCCTTGGTCTAACATGGAAGGCAAGGGCCTTGAACAATAAAAAAAATATGTAGTCGGACCGGAAGCTAGACATGGAAGGAGCAGTATTAAGAAGAACAACAGGTGGGGGTAAGAGATAAGTAGAACGCGCTCTATCTCTATTTACGTCTCTTAATTGAAACGTTAGTTACTACTAATAACCACTAGAGAGTGTTTAAAGTTTAAAGAGTGTTAAGCGATTTCAACATTTAATTCACAATTTACCTTTTTTTAAGTATTAAATTAATTTATTTACATAAAGAACGCCTAATAGCGTGAACACTATGTATGCTTAAAATTCTTCAATTGAATTATTGTATTTTGTGTTGGTATCTTATATGTTGCAGCCCATAAAAGGTATATAATGATTGATTGGAGTGTTAGTACATGTCAAAACCAGACTAATGTTAATAATTTAAATTAACAAATTTAAAATTTAAAATAATTCTGACTATATATGAGTTGAAAATGGTTGACTGGATGATCTTATATAAAGGAGATGGTTGGGGGGTGCAGTCAATAAGAACACCGAATAAGTGAAATACTTATATTATGTGCCGACGTTTCGACCTACAGTGTAGGTCATCTTCAGGGCGAATGATGGGAAGCGTGACCGTTACAGATCGCGGCTAGAGTGTACTGTCTTTGATCTGTAACGGTCAAGAACTACCTTTTCTCGTGCTCGATCAGTTAAATCATAAATATTTTTTAAAATTGTCAAATTGAAAAGTCTCTGATCCTAAAGTTTTTAAGACTTAACACAAAATATGTATCTTAGTTTTTGAATTCAAATATGGAAAAATGGAGTGCATCGATTTAAAAAATGAAACAAGCGAATTATTATTCCAATATTTCGATTGACTTTTATTTCATTACAGAGGATGCACTGAAATAAGATTAATATATTTATCTTAATTTTATATTATTTTTTTATCCATAAAACTATCTTAAAATAATAGAAAAGAATCATTATATTATATCATTAATTAAAAATACTTAGTATCTCAAAAAAATACTAAGTAGGTACTCAAATCTTAATACGTTCACTAGTAGAGGTACAAAATATGTACTATACTGAACTTTAATTTCTAGAACTAAAATGGGTAGACTAACTTGCCAAGCAAGGCGCGGCACTACCTCAACCTGACAACCCCGCTTCGCTTACCTCAGCCAAGAATAAGATTGAAACAATAATTAGAAGCTATACAATGTACCTACTCTACAACGCTAGCAGAGGGAAAAAATGGGAGTGCCTTGCACATGAGCAGCTTCCCCAAGATCTTCAGAGAGTATAAGCTCTTGCGAGGTTCAGACTCATCAGAGGCCATGATTACCTCCAAGCACATCTGAATGGGTATCGCAGAATCCGATAATTGCCCCATTTGTCTTTCTGGTGTAATGGATGGTGCCCACTTACGACAATGTAGTGGTCTTAAGGATATTCCACACAATTCATGTCTTTATTGGGAAGCTCGGAGGCATATGACAAGAATGCCACGTGCTGGCATTGGATAAACAAAAAAAAAACTCTTCAAAATGATAAGTACCTGCTGTAGTACAATTAAATGAACTGTTGTATAATTCGTAAAACGGGGTTAGGTCCACTGTTCGACCCTTCTAGTAACAGAACAAAATGATAGAGATAGAACTGATATTTATTTAGTTAAGATTAAACTGAGAAATTATATAAATTAAAGTAATATTTTATATAAGTATGTTATCCATTCATCACTTGTTTTTTCTGGTTTCGACAGTATAGTCACTTTGCCGACGTTTCGCTGGGATTACTGCAAGCCTCTTCAGGGCTTAATCTAAGACATAAAATGTTCTTCTCTACTCTCAGTCTCAGATTAAGTCGTGAGGAAGCTTGCTTTGGTCGAAACCAGAAGAAACACCTAATGAATGGACTAAAAATATTGGCCGTGACAATTTAAGAGAGTATAAAGTATATAGTTACATATAAGACATTAATGATAACATGCGGATTAACTTAAGTGCTACCAATAAAAGAAGTAGTTGATTGAATAATCGAAGCATTAATCAAAATTTCATTGAATTTACACACTTCGGCTTCCTTAAATAGGGGATATTGGTTTTAAATAACTCCAAAGCGGGCAAATACCATCAATGATATTTGGTTTCGACCTATACCAAATATCCAAGATTTATTGAATTTATTTATTATAGGTGCAAAACTAATTGAAATTAATAGTAACTCATACCAAAAAAATTGTTACATACACACAAACCATCAGCAGAAAAACACTACGGTTGGATAATAGTACATTAGGCTTTTTTTTTAAATACCTTGACTTTGTGTTTCCGTATTTTCTTTTTATTAAGTACATTCTTTTCGGTTAAATAAAATAGTATATTAAACTAATACTTTGTAAATGTGTTATGCAGATAAAAAATTTTCAAAATCCATTTCGGTTACTACAGTGTTTTGTTTAATATTAGTTTAAATCGATCTTTTACCTCATTAATCGATAGTATCGAACAAATACTGTAGAATCGACCCCTCCCCAGGCCTGACTAACAGCTGGCTGCAGCTAGGGCCACCCAGGGCGCGGCCACTCCCACAGCCTCTTTGAGCTTTTTGTCGCTCCAGATCTTAGGGCCTTTTTGCCGGCGACCTTTCTCTGAGGCTAGATGGTGCCTAGTTCAGATGATGACACTGTATGTCATCATCTTGGACTAGTAATATACAATGCACGTAAAAATAAAAATATGTTATAACGAAAACTCATTTTTTTAAGGACAATTGGAGTTTGAAGTATCAATTAGGAATACAAAAAACATGAACTCTTTTTGAGGGACACATTATGTAGCAGACAGAAAGCAAGAAGAAGTTGTAGTTTTTGAAAATATCCGCCTAAATAATAATGTCACTTGGATCGCTTATGGGGTGGGAATAACTTAGTCTATATTGTGGATATATTAGACACTCTTTAACTGAAAAAAAACTAACAACTAGAAAATAATTTTGAATAAGTTAAATAACAATAGAGTGATGAACAAAAAAAATCATTTTATTTTAAAAATGCGTGGGATGCTAGATGTGCCTTAATTACGGGGTACTTGATTATGCACGTCATTAAAATATAAAAATATATTATAAAGCATCCCGCACTTTTTATCACACTTAGTGGTTTTGTTTGCTACAAAGGAGCGTTTTAACAATTATTTATTTTTTAGTTAAAAAATAAGAAATTAGTTGACTGGATAATTCTAATAATGAATTGAATTGGTCAAGGGGTACAGTCAATGGTTACACAAATTAATCGAAACTCATTTTGAGTAATCATTGATTGCACCCCATGACCAATTCAATTCATTATTATTATTTATTTTCTTATTTTTAGTCCGGCTGGAACAACGCGTGTTATTCAATTTTTTTAAAAAATAAATCTTCATTTTCTACGTTTTATTTAATAAAAAAAACAATAATTTTTTTTATTGCAACGTATATGAAAGTCTCTCAAGGAAGTATGGCAGTAAAGCGACTGATAGAAACAATGAATTAAAAATAGTCATACGTACACAGAAGAAAATCTGCGCCTAGTAAAATGTAAACATACAAATATACTAAATAACATAAAGAACAATGGTTATAATTTCATTTACAGGGTAAAACACTCGTACAAATATTCATTCAGATTAAGCATACTTATGAATCTGATATCTCACTATCTAATATTTTGTTGAGGCAGCTTCTGATTGGAGTTTTGTAGTATTAGTAGTAGTAGTAGTAGGAGCATAGAATAAAATTATAAAAATAAATATAATATATATATATATATATATAAGTTAAGTGCCATAGCCGGGTAATGGTAGAGCTTAATCCTACTGAGAAGATAAACAACTCCCAGATAGTATATAAGAAGGATTAGTTTATCAATAAAGTCAGTTATAACCGATCTCTCTGTGCGTTCTCATTTCAAGCCTTTTCTTTTTTTTAGTTTATGTGTCTCGAACTCATTAAGTGGTGCCGAAACCCGGGACACGGATTAAAAGCATAGGAAAGAAATTTTTTTTTTCCGTTTTCTCGTTCGTTGTGCTATCTTTCCATTCGTTGTGAATAGTACTTAAGTGCGCCAACATGAATGATAAGGCTCCGAGCATCCTGAGGCCTGCGACCTTGACGCTAGATCCCCCACAGGCGGAGCAGATGATCCCTGAACTCCAACCTCAGGTAACTTCCTCCTTAGCATTAGCGCGGGCAGACCTAGCGAGGCAGGAAGCTAATAGAATTGCGCAAGAAACTAATGAACTAGAAAAAATGAAATTACGGAAGGCCAACGCGCAAGACATCAGGAGAGAAATTTCTGATTTGGATAAGTTCAACGGCGATGTCGGCGAACTCAATCATTTTATCAAAGGTGGAGATGGAATCATGGCAAGCATTCAATCCCAGGTGGCAGCGGATTTTCTAGAAGAACTAGATGCAAAGAGATTGCGAGTGGCCCTGGCACGGCGTGTCCGGAGAAGCGTGCTGAACTTAATTCAGGCCGATGAGGAGACTGAATGGGCAG
Organism: Arma custos; assembly: GCA_037127475.1. Taxonomy (NCBI): domain Eukaryota; kingdom Metazoa; phylum Arthropoda; class Insecta; order Hemiptera; family Pentatomidae; genus Arma; species Arma custos. Next base: position 176,604,397 of record CM073759.1, read on the forward strand.
TAATTAAAGAAAGGTTGAAGAAGGCGTATGGAGGAGGGAGATGGACGATCGAGGAGGACATTTTTCAAATGTTCTGTGAACGGAGGCAGAGCCGGCAGACACCGGGTCAATACGCTGCAGTCATGCTGGAGCGGTATCAAAAATTAAATGCAAAAATGAGAGAGATCGTATCAGCGGAAGAGACAGACGCACGAATGCTATTCCTGTCCACGATCTGGAAGGTACAGTTGGCGAGGCAGTTAGGAAAAAAGGAAGGATTTCCTATCGAGAAAACGTTCCTTGAATGCGCTCAGAACCTTGTGGATACAGGGGCCCGAGAAGAGGAGAGCTACAGAATGGAGGTAGATGAGCCTGAGTGGACAAGGGTCTCGGCGAATCGACCAAGAATTTCTGCGACTCCGGGTAGAAGAACGAGTGTCAGAGAAAAACCATTCACGGCTGAAAAAAGAAATTGGCTGCCCAAGTCGAAGAATGGGCCAAGGAAGGATGAGAGGAAGTGCCACGGGTGTGGCAAGGCGGGCCATCTGGTAGCAAAATGTCCACGGTCCAGATGTTACGAGTGCGGGATGGAAGGGCATTTTGCCAGACAATGTCCGTACATCTTTCGCAGAAAGGAGGGACATCAAGCAGAACCGATGGAAGTAAATGCACAGGAGCTACGGAAAAGGAGGTACTCGGCCAGACGAGGTGGGTCCCCAAGGGACACATCTAGTGTCTCGGGATCATCAGAGACGGAGGAGGAACCAGGCAGCAGTGGCGAGGGCAGCGTGAGCAGCAGCTGGAATCGTCAACGAACGGCGGGTCAGCGGCGGACGGCGACCACGAGACGGAAGCAGGCGGCCGTATGAGGAGGGTGCTCGCAGAGAGGCGACCGAGCTTGCGTCATAAATAACTTGGAAGGTAAGCTGAAAAATTGGTTGCCTATTATTAAGACGTACGGTGAAGTGAAGTGCCTTGTAGACACAGGGAGCTCGAGTACCTTGTTGTCAAAAACAGCAGCGGAGAAGTTGTGTGGTAAGGGGGAGGCACTTCAGATCCGGAGATGTAAATGTAGGCTGTTAACCTTAGGAGGGCCATGTAGAGTGATGGGCGAAACGGATATGGGATTGAGCGAGTGGGGAAAAACGGGAGCGCGTCTGCAGGTGCATGTAGTAGAGAGTTTGCCCAGGGAGTATCAGGCCATAGTTGGGTGCGACCTGTTAGAGAGGGTGGGCGCGAAGGTAGAGAATAAACGAGGCAGGTGGTTCATTACGTTAGGGGGTAAGTCATACGCGGGGCACCGGGCGGTGCGAGGTCCTCGGGTGGGGGCCGTGACTAGGATAGTCGAGTGGAGGAACCTATTACTAAAGGAATTCCGGGACATCTTTTATAAGGAAGGGGGGGTATTAGGTGTCACGGGAAGGACGGTACACGAAATTCCACTAAAACAGGAGAAGACCACGTACGTGAAGGAGAAGCGGTATCCCCAGGCGCTGAGACAGCACATCCGGGTAGAATTAGATGAATTAAAGCGACAGGGAATCATCGTCGACAGTTCATCCCCGTTTAATAGCCCCCTGTGGGCGGTAAAGAAGAAGAGTGTGACAGGGAACGAGAAATACAGAGTGGTCGTGGACTTCCGTCAGTTAAATGAAAATACGAAGGACGAAGCTTATCCAATTCCCCGGTTCGACGATATCATAGATCGATTAAGCGGTGCTGTAATATTTAGCACGTTGGATTTGAAAGCGGGGTATCACCAAATCAGACTTCATCCTCGGGATCAGGCGAAAACAGCTTTCACGTTCGAGCGGGGACATTATGAGTTTACGAGGATGCCGTTTGGACTAAAGAATGCGCCCCTCACGTTCCAGAGGCTGATGGACGAATTTCTCAGGGGTGTAGATGAGGGGATTTGCCAGGTCTATATGGACGACCTGCTCGTGTTTAGCAAATCGGAGGACGAACATGTGCAACACCTTCGACAGGTCTTCACGAGGGTTCGCGAATTCGGGCTGAAGCTGTCTCCGGAGAAGTCCGTGCTGGGTAAAACGGAGATAAATTTTTTAGGGCACACGGTGTCTCGGGAAGGAGTTAGGCCGGATAAGTCCAAGGTGGAAGCGATCACCAAGATGGCGATACCCCGGGACGTGAAAGGCATTAGAAGACTTCTGGGGGCCCTTAATTACTACAGACGTTTCGTTCCAGACATGGCGCGGTACCTGGTACCCATTAATAACTTGTTAAAAAAGGGAGCGCGCGTAGTTGTCACACCGGTCATGGAGGACAACTTGAAGAAATGTCTGGAGCACCTGACGGGGGAACCGGTGCTAGCGTTCCCAGATTTCACTAAACAGTTCGTTGTGACTACCGATGCCAGTGAGTACGCCTTAGGGGCGGTCTTGTCTCAGGGGCATGACCAGGGGGACCGGCCGATAGCATACGCGAGCAGGAGATTGTCCGAGGCCGAAGCCAGATATAGTGCGTTGGAGAGGGAGCTACTAGGCATTGTTTGGGCGGTCGACCATTTCAGGCCATATTTGTTTGGCAGAAGATTCCGGGTCCAGACGGATCACCGGCCGTTACAGTGGGTAGGCCAGCTAAAGGAGTCATCCGCTCGAGTGGCTCGCTGGAAAGAGAAGCTCAGCCAGTACTCCATGGATGTCGTCTACAAACCTGGGAAGGAAAATGTAGTCGCCGATTGGTTGTCGCGGGCACTCATGGTGAATGCTATCGAAGAGGATGTCGCAGGGCCATCGGGAGATATCCGTCAGTTTTTGCAGGATTGGTCGCCGGAGGGCGAAGGGGAACGGTCTACCACGGTAGCGGGAAGAGAAGAGGTATCGTCAGAAAGAGAGAGCTCTACAGACGAGAGACCGGGGGATTTAGAAGAAATTGACGAGATTGTTAATGACAAACCGAGGCAGATAATCTGGAAGACGAAGACGTCAGGCATGCTGGCAATAGAGTATCTGCGTTACGGGCGGTCTCGCGTCAACGTCATCTCGTCGCAACCAGGGGTGCGATTGGACCTCGTATGTAAGGCCCTCAAGGACGCTTCTAAGCCGGGACACACCCACCACCTTTACGTGGGTAACGCAGTGATATGGGAAAAAATACGACAGGTGTGGAAAACGGATCAAATCCCGGATCGTGTGTTCATTCGGTGCAGGATCATGGTGGAGACCATCAGGGACGGCGGCCGACAGAAGGAAGTGACAGGGGCCTACCACGTGGGCAAAACCAACCATCGGGGGGTCAATGAGACTCTGCAGGCGCTGAGAAGGCGCTATTATTGGTCGGGTATGCGGCGGACGATCCAAGAAGTTATAGGGGCATGCGAGGTCTGCATGACTACGAAGTACGACCGCCACCCACCGCAAGCTGTACAAGAAGAAACACCTACGGGGGATCGGCCTCTCCGCGATCTGCAGGTGGACACGTTCACCTGGAAGGGTTTTACATGGCTCACTACCATCGACGTTTTCAGTAAGATCGCTATGGCCCGTCTGATTCACTCCAAGGAAGCAGAGTCGGTGTTATCAGCCCTCCGGACATGGTTTATGTTTTATGGGGTACCCGATACCATAACGTCCGATAAAGGGAGGGAGTTCGACAACGCTGTGGTGAGCGAGGAAACGCGTAAGTTGGAGGTCGCGTGGCATTTCAACACTCCGGGACACCCGAAGGGTAGGGGAGGGATAGAGCGGTTGCATAGCACGCTTAGCGATCACCTCAGGGTCTACCACGTCGAGCAGGGGTTGACGCCGGACGTAGCGATGCGGAAAGCGGTTGCGGCGTACAACCATTCTATCCATTCCGTAACGGGGTTCTCTCCCTTTGAAGTGTTGTTTGGGATTCGCGGGCCCAGTCGGGATCCCGAGGGTACGATTGGAGGTAATAACGCAGCGTGTGACATTGTCGCGAACCACGTGCGGGTTCGAGAGGCATGGGAAAAAGCGCGAAGAAGGATCGTGAGGGAAAAACGAACCCGAGTTACTAGAGAAAACGCGAGAGTCCGAGATTGCTCGGGGGCACTCAAAATTGGGGCCATTGTCTACAGGAGAATTGGGTCTAATAGGGGTAAGGAGCCACGGCGATACGAGGGACCATTCCGTGTTGTAGTCATTCGGGAACACAACACAGTCACTATCGAAAGTGTAGGGGACCCCAGGAGGCGGAGGACGGTCCATATTGAACAGCTGAAATTTCCTCTGGGGTCTGGAGTGCCTTCGCCTACTCCAGTGGAGTAATACAATGTGCGGAACAAGAAAGTGGTTGTATTCCTATAAGTGTAAAATTTTGTGTTCTTATTATTATTAGTAGCTATTTTTGTTTTTCCTTTTTCTCATATCTGTTGTGGAGGACAACAATCAGTAGGGTGTGGTTTTGGTTGTTTTATTATTCTTGTATCTTCTTTATGTTCTATATTATCATTGTATGGTATTTAATTGTACATACTGTAATTTTGTGTGTCTGGGAGCTGTAGTGTTGTACAGGAGCCAGCTCTGCTATTCGCCTGGACTGGTCCTTCCTTTAGTTTCCAAAAGTGTCTGGAAACTGGAGGGGGGGAGTTAAGTGCCATAGCCGGGTAATGGTAGAGCTTAATCCTACTGAGAAGATAAACAACTCCCAGATAGTATATAAGAAGGATTAGTTTATCAATAAAGTCAGTTATAACCGATCTCTCTGTGCGTTCTCATTTCAAGCCTTTTCTTTTTTTTAGTTTATGTGTCTCGAACTCATTAAGTTATATATATATATATATATATATATATATATATATATATATATATATATATATATATATACAGTACAACCTTCAAAGAGAAAGCGAATATAGATCGACACAAGTGGTCCAATGTGGCCAATAAAGTTAATAATACACTTTATTGAAATAGTATTACAATCTGCCACTTGTAGGCCATAAGTAATAGTGTTAAGTAGCTATAAAATTATATAATAAAAATATAACATACCACAATCATACAAAAAAAAAGATAAATAAATAAAATAAAAATATATAAAATAATTGCTCACATTCATAGGTTAATTACAATTTTCCAGACTTGTATTCCTATAACAATTGTTAAACCTGCAATCACAAAGTTATGTCCATTTATGTCTATTTAGCACCTTAGCACATGTTTTACGTGATATCAACGGTTATTTTACAATGGGCAATAAAATTTTAATGATTATTAGAGTCATTGATGTAAAGGTAGAAGCTTGCTATTATTGCTTCAACTAACATTCCTCTTCGTGTTTCGGTATTGAGCTTCTATTAAGTCTTCATTTATAATGATTAAATTGGATTTTTAGTATTACATTACATTAATAAATTATATTAATTTATTACAAGTAGTTGTATACTTGTAATAAATTATATTAATTTATTACAAGTAGTTGTATACTTGTAATAAATTAATTCAATAAATCTCTCCTCAGGGTTTTCTAAAGTGAGATAAAAAGAAAAATATAAAGCTCTTTTCTATTAATAAATGAAAAACATGCGAAAATAAATTCAGTTGTGTCCCAATTTAGTCAATTTTTAATGGCAATGCAAATAATGTCTGTTGAGATTATGAACAAATATAATTTTATTTAACAAATTATATTCTTGCATTGACAGATAGCTCAGTTCAATATGTTAACCTGCCTACTGTCTAGTTTTAACTTTATCTTAGCCACGGCAAACTAAATGCAAATATTTAAAAAAAAAATTAAGGATTCATAATTGATAATTATCTTACTAATATTATAAATGTGAAAGTTTGTATGTTTGTCTATCTTTCACGCAAAAACTACTGAACGGATTTGGATGAAACTTTACAGTAATATAGGTTTTTAGGTGGAGAATCCATTATAGTACATAATTAAAGGCAAATCACATGATAATAGTGGTTAAAAAGAACAGAAAGAACATGAGTGAAACTATTGTTTTGATATCCTACTAATAAGGGGAGTGGTGGATATTCGGGCCCCTGCGGGTAATATGGGTCCCATTTGTATCTAGTCATACAGGCCACGTATTCTAGCGGTGAACACTGCAACTACTAAAGCTTGAAGCTAATAAACACTGCAGAGCGCGCAGGCGAAGTAGCTGTCATGGCTGATTGTTTGTGAGTTGTGCAAGTTTTTGTTCCTGAGCAAAAGTTTGAAAGGTGAGAGTTTAAACCAATTTTATCGTATATTCTTTGTAGTATTTGGTAGAAACATGGTAATATATGTGTTTGGTATATTGTAAAGATTGCGTATATCATTAGATATTGTTATTACGAAGCTAAATTAAGTGCTGAGAATGTTTTGTTTTTCAAGATGGCGGGGGTGGATAAACGGGCCCCTTTCAGTGCCCCATACTTTTGGAGGCCCATATTACAACCACTACATTGTTTTGTTACATTTTATGTTCCAGATGCCTCGAAAAGTTTTGATACCCCCTAAAAAGACCAAAAGGCAGTCATGGGACAAAGAAAACATGGCCAATGCCTATATGCGAGATAGATGCGTATATATGCGACTTTTGTAAATAGACCTAGTTGTGATTTTTTGCTATATTACAATAAAAATGACTAAATACATTAACTGTAAAAAATAAAATGTTTTTGATACTTATTATGCATTTTTACTTCAAAAACACCCAGGGGCCCATAATACCAGCACACAAAAAAATTTCGACAAAATGCAGACTTTCAGTAAAACATTTTAAAAATTTTTTTATACGTTTAAAATTAGTTTTAAGAAGGTTAAATAACATGTAAACATTCCAAAGAAGTATTTCTATTAGTTACAGGTGGAAATAATAAAAAATAAAAAAGTTATATTAAAAAAACAAAGTGGGGGCCCAAATATCCACCCTTACCCTTATTATAAATGCGAATGTTTGTTACTCATTCACGCAAAAACTACTGAACGGATTTGGATGAAATGTAGAAAGGAGATAGTTGGGGGGTGCAGTAAAAAAAAATACTGAATAAGTACCAGACTTATATTTATGTGCCGACGTTTCGACCTATAGTGTAGGTCATCTTCAGGGCTATGAGAGAGAAACAAACAGAACAATAAATATAAAAACGTACAGTAACAATAATATGGTGACATGTAATGTAGAAAATTAAAATAGTGGCAGATATGGAAATTAAAGATAACGAATATTAAAAAAGTGACAGAATATAATAAAATTAAGATATAGACAGATTTAATGAAATTAAAGATAATGAAAAGAAATTAAAATAGTGACAAATATAATAAAATTAAGATAAAGACAGATTTGATAAAATTAAGGATAATGAAAAGAAATTAAAATAGTGACAGATATAATAAAATTAAGATAAAGACAGATTTAATAAAATTAAGGATAATGAAAAGAAATTAAAATAGTGACAGATATAATAAATTTAAGATAAAGACAGATTTAATAAAATTAAGGATAATGAAAAGAAATTGAAATAGTGACAGATATAATAAAATTAAGATAAAGACAGAGTTTATAAAATTAAAGATAATGAACAGAAATTAAAATAGTGACAGATATAATAATTAAAGATAACGAATATAAAATAAAATACAGAAAATAAATGTACAGAAAGGATAGAAAAGTAAAAATAATATAAAGGGAAATAAAAAAGAGGAGGTAAACCAAAGATACAAAATGAGAAGATTAACATATAAAAAAAGGTTGGAACATGAAGAATTTAGAAAAACTAGTAAAATAAAGATATAAAATGTATAATAACGGACTTTTAGAGGTTACATAAGTAAATGTATGGTCATAATAATATAGGAATATGTAGAAAGAAATGGAAGGTGTCTCGTAGAATGACAGTTAGAAATGTAAACAAAATGAAAAGTATGGAACTGTCTGTACAATAACTAATGTGAATAATAGTATTACTATTGTACAGTAACTGTTTGAAAAATAGTTGATAGGATTAATAAATTTGAAAAATAAAAAAATTAAAATTAGTTTTTAAAAATATGAACTCTTGATTACCAACATATGATGGATGCCAAAATGATAAGGGGGAAATAGGAAAATATGTAGTGTGAAGAATGGAGAAAGGCTAAAGAGAAAAGGATATAATAAATAAAATATAAAGAAAAGACGTACTGATTTGGAGAGAGAAGCCGTTGGGTGCACCGGCTGGCTAACAATGAAAAATACGTTACGGAGTAAGGCGGAAGAGTTAGCAGCGATCTCTAGCGGCCAAAAAGGTAACTATAGAAGGTAACCATACTGGAGTATAGGAAAAATGAGGAAAAATGAATAAATGGATAAAATTATATTGACAAGCCAAAAATGAATGAATAAATGAGAAAGGTGGAAAGCTAATACAAAAAAAAAAATGTAAATGCCAATAGTGCGATAACAAAGGAAACATGAGTGACGAAGTAACAGAATTTAAGGTTTTTTGAGTAAATTAAAAATTTGGTAGTAGGTAGAGGAAAGGTGATGTGAGTCAGTCTTAAGATTGATAGTGAAGGAATCTAAATTTATGTGGATAGTTTCAGAGAGGATGCGTTTATCCTGGTTAGGAACAGTAGCTAGGATAGACGTATTATCAAAATCAAAAGTGTGGTTTAAAGAAAGGGCATGTTCGGAGAGTTTAGAGGAGGTATGGTTATGGGAGGAAATGGCATATTTGTGTTGGGTAATACGATCTTTAAGGAATTTTTTAGTTTCACTGATATAGGAAGAGTTACAATTAGGAGTAGATAGATGGGATACGAAGAGGGGATACGATAGATGACATGGGAGCGTAGTTTGAGGGGAATAGGATCTTCGATACGGGTACAAATATGGGAAAGTTTGTTATGGGATTTAAAGGCAATACGTAAATTGGGGATAAAGGAACGTAAATATTTTTGAATGCTATTAGAGAGGGAGGGTATATATGGCAAGGATCTGTATATAGGGATAGATGGTGGATGTGGCGATCGGTTGGGGGTGGGGGGGGGGTTATAGTAGTCATGGATGAGTTTATTAACAATATAGGGAGGAAAATTGTTCTTTAAAAGGATTTCTTTGATATTGTGGATGTTGGTTTTATGGAAGCAGGCGTCAGAGAGGGATAGGCCACGGTGAAAGATATTTTTAGCGACGTTAATTTTAAGGTGGTGCGGATGTTGGGAGTAATAATTAAGAAGTCTGCCAGAGTAAGTTGGTTTAGTATACCAATCTGTGGATAAGGTGTGGTCAGGATTTTTAATGATAAGGAGGTCAAGAAAAGGTAGTGACTTATTGGATTCGAGTTCAACGGTGAAATGTAGGCGGGGATGGTATGAATTGAAGGAAGATAATAAATCAGTAATGATGTTGGGATTTATGATAAGGAGGAGGTCGTCTACATATTTTTTAATGAAACAAACATCGTCAAGGAACTGAGGTAGAATGGATTTGGATGAAACTTATTGAGTAAAATAGGTTATACATCATAGGCTACAGTAAGGGCAGATTTATGTGGGGGCACGGGGGCATGTGCCCTCCCCCTTTATGGCACATAATTAAAGGCAAATCAGAAACTTAGCATCTTGAAATTTGCAGATAGGTTCTTTGTATAGTTTAAGAAAGAAATTTGGATAATTCCACCCCAAGGGTATCCCCTTTAATAAATAGGGGTTCAAAGGTTGTATAGAATCCTTCAGTTTGGAAGTTAGACATCTGAAATTTTGGATGTACGAGTAACTTATATTTTTAAAAAATAATTAAATTATTTATTTAAAATTATCTTCCACGAAACTTTATGTGGCAGACCAAATTCCATGCGAGTGAAGCCGCGGGCATAAGCTAGTAAGGAATATTTTAATTGAGTTATCACATTATGACATTTAAAATAGACTATTGAGTACGTAGCTTAGATGATGAAAGATTCTTCATGGAGCTATTTAGTAGACACTGACTTCATTTACTTCCAGTGAGTCATATACTCGTTAAACTTTCTTTGGGTGATTTTTCGAGACTATATTGTTCTCATAATAATGTCAAATTGATGACGAAATATTTACTTCATCTCTCAATACCTGTTCAATATTTCCATGTATTCGGTCAATATCTGTCTAGACTAATGATTGCTGAAATAAATGAACCGCCGCCGAATGGAAGTTTAACTATTATAAAACTTGATCTCAAGAACTGAAAGTAAAACTTATTTTATTAACAATCAAGAAAATTAGATACCAAAATAATACTAAGGCTTAGTGAACCCGAAGGCTCGATGCCGATACCTATACTTACATACTTCCGTCCACGGACCACTATCCAAACTCTTTTTTTTTTAATTTATTGATATTTACAATTGTATTACAATAATACAACAAGTAAATTGGCTAAGTGGTATGTACATAACGACAAGTAGAGAAACTACCCACTGGTAGTACTCTAATCACAAGTTCAACTAAGAAGGTCACGTGGCCATCTTCTTTTCAGACGTCTCGGAGGATTATCGGGGGAATTGAAGAGGAAGCTAGGTTTGAAACTAGAGAGTTTGAGTGGGAATGAAGTTTTTTATGAAAAGATAGATATCCAAAATTAAATCCGCAAGATCATTCTTATCGCAATCCTCTCACCTCGGCTACTCAGGCTATCTCGGCGACTATCAGGCTCATCCTCTGGCTCGGTCTACTCTTCTGACTTTTACCAATCAGCTCAACGCTTATAAACGTTTTAGGAACACGTTCGTCACTAAACCTATCTTAACCTTCGCGACGCTATCACTTAACTATAAAAATGATTCCGACTTGTGTGTCATACCCTTAATTCTCAATTTTTCGGACCGGATTCTAGTCAATACCTTATTTTCGAATACCTTAATACTTTAATCATCCTTTGATGTTAATTTTCATGTTTTATATCCGCCACTATAGTCAAGAAAATATAAATATTATTGAATTTAGGCGATTTTTCAATACTGAGAATTGAAAACTGTTTTATTGATGTAGATATCGTAATTTAAGGAAGAAATAGTTGGGGGTGCAGTCAATCAAAACACCAAAATAAGCATAACTTATTTATTATGTGCCGACGTTTCGGCCTACAATGTAGGACATCTTCAGGGCTAAGAGAGAGAAACAAACAAAAATATATAAAAACGTAGCAGTAACAAGAATATATAAAGTGGTACAGGAGTGGAAATAAAAATAGTGACTAGATATGATGAAATAGTGAATAGATATATGATAAATAAGAAAGAATATAAGACTGGTTACAGAATATAATAAACTTAAAATAGTGATAGATAAAAATTCTTCGCAACTGTTCTCACACCTACTTTTGGCATCCATCATATGTTAATAGTATAGAGTTCATTATTATTTAGCCTCATATTTTTCATCTACTGTATTTCTTTACCTATTTTCTATATGTTTATGTTATACATACGAGTATTCACATTTTATTTTGCATTAATGCCACTTCTTTCTAACTGTATACAGTTACATATTAACTTCCCTTACTTATATTTTCTTTTTCTTTTCATTCTTCATAGTTCATAGATATAATACCATTATTTTCAATGTTTAATTTTTGAAATTTATCAAGCTTTTCTTTCTGTTTATGCTTGTATTATTATACTTTACCCATGTAACCCCTCATGTCTGGTATCTTATCCATATCTATAATTAAACTAGTTTTTTCTAAATCCTTCATACTCAACCTCTCTTTTTCTATATTTTAATCTTCTCTTTTTGTATCTTTCCGTTTACCTCCTCATTTTTCTTTCCCTTTATATTATTGTTTACATTTTATCCTTTCTTGACATGTATTTTTTCTATTTTATATTCTTATTCTTGTATTATTTTATCTGTCACTATTAGAATTTCTGTTTATCATCTACAATTTTATTTTTATCTATGTATCACTATTTTAAGTTTATTATATTCTGTAACCAGTCTTATATTCTTTCTTATTTATCATATATCTATTCACTATTTCATCATATCTAGTCACTATTTTTATTTCCACTCCTGTATCACTTTATATATTCTTGTTACTGCTACGTTTTTATATATTTCTGTTTGTTTCTCTCTCTTAGCCCTGAAGATGGCCTACATTGTAGGCCGAAACGTCGGCACATAATAAATAAGTTATGCTTATTTTGGTGTTTTGATTGACTGCACCCCCAACTATTTCTTCCTTAAATTAGAAGATACAGTCGACCAACTCTTCTCTAACCTAGATATCGTAATGTAGAGAACACTCTATTCTGAAGCTAAGCGGGTTGATGAAACGTAGATTTACGCTTCCATCTAATCTCATTCAGTTCAGATTAGATGGAAAATATAATTGAAATTCCTCAACTGTTATGTTGTTAAAAATGATAAGAGCAACGAACGAAACAAGAGATAATCATCTCTGATATCCTTGGAAACATTTTTGGATTCTCAATCAATAATATTGTCTAAGCTTTTAATAAATGCTGCAACAAAAAATAAATTTTACATTTTTTTTTCGTTTCTACAATAAGGCCTACATTATATACAATAGCATTCCCAGTATCTCTTTCTAACTTAACTCAACGGCTGCTGTTCACAGAGATATTTTTTCTAGGGTACCCTAAGTACCTGCTCCCTAAGTAAAAGAACACTATTCATCCAGTGGTGACTGCATCTACAGTACACAATAGTACTGCTGTACACAATGGTACACAGGTGTACGAGTTACACCCCATTGATAAGACAGCGACCTACCGTCGCCTCTTGTAATTAGACTCACCTTTGTTGTTGTAGGTGGTCCTAGGGTTCACCTAGTCACCGGGCACATCTACAGCTCTTCTTCCCAGTTCTTCCTTGTTTCTTCAATCCTTCCTTCTTTGATCTTACTATCCACTATTCTACTTTGTTTCCGAACTTTTTTTGTCCATAACATCTCTTTGTTCTATCCAGCTTGGCCCGTTCCTTCCTTTCATTATCCACTTTACGAGTCATTCTTGTTTCATGTAATAATCTACTAACAACAGTCCACTATCCTCCACTCTAGGAACTGTCTCTTGTCCCATTTTTATTTGGTTTCGGTTCCCTGATTTGTTAGTGTATATTCCCCTATTCCTTGATTAGAGGCCGTGACAAATTATTTACGTAAAGGTTCACTTATTTTGTATTTGTTTTAATGATGTTCTTTAAGTAAAACATGAGTTTCTAAATTCAATAATAGTTCCAGAGATAAAATGTAACAATTATTCTAAATATAATTTCCATATCCCCTTCCTCTTTTCTCAATGTATTCTTATTCTCTCCTCTGTCCATTTATTCCTCATTTCTTCAATCCTTCCTTCTTTGTAATTACTATCCACATTATTTTCCTCCTTGGTTCCTAACATTTTTTTGTTTATAAAATCTCTTAGTTCTATCCAGCTCGGCCGTTATAATGTTACATAACTAGCTGTATTCCCATATTCTCTACTTTAGGAACTGTCTCTGGTCCAATTTTTATTTAGTTTCGATCCCCTGCTTTGGAAGTATTTATTTCCCTACTCCCTGATTACGGTCAGCGCCTAATTATTTACGCAAAGGTTCATGTAGTTTTTTTTAATGGTAATAGGTGTATATTTAAACTCAGTAATAGTTCCATGGGTATCATTTAGCTATTTCATCAAACTAATATGACCAAATCGTTTCCATTAATGAGTTTATAAAAGGCCTGAAGTTTGTACGATATCATCGCTGAGCTTAGAAACTTGTACAAAGCTATCGAATTAGCAAACGAAATTTAAAAATGGGTGTTGTTTCTTTTTTCAACGCCACTTTCTGCTTGTACAACTAGCATAGAAATATTTAAAGAGTACCTGACATCGTAAAGGCTCGCGACGCCTATTTTCCATAGTTTCCGAAGGATGGAACAATCAAGAATTTTTTACTCCCTTTAAAAAATCCTAGGACCGACTGTGAACTGGCTACCATTTCAATTAAAGGTTGTTATGCTAGCCACTACACCACAGGCTTCAATAATGGTTTTGAATTAATAGCATAATTATAATTTTTAAACTTGAACCACCAACAAAACTGGAAAATTTAATATTGGTAGATAACAAAAAAATTTCTTGTTGCTGTTGAAAAGAAATTGTATCAAGAATTTAGTTATGAAGTAGTAACTGGTTATAAAAACATGAAAATTGTAATGAGATTATTTCCATCGTCCGAAAACCAGCGATTTCATCGATGAGTTTAGAGACGGTCTGATGACGTCAAAATTCAATTTTAATAAATGGTTAAACCCCTCCTTTAAAATGAATTTTCGAATAATGAGGCATTCCGGATCAAAAGTGGATAAATCGAAATTTCAAAGCATTTTCCATATTTTTCGGTAGTCGAGCAATTTTATCTAACACGAAACTTGTCCGCCTTATTTCTAATGTTTTTAGTCAGGTTCTGAACCCGTAGTTTCGGGAGCAAAAAAATGCTTGACTAAACCAACGAAAAAGTCAGTTTTTGAAATATTTGAGTTTTACGATTTTGATCCAGAACGTCGCTAATGCCGATTATTAAAAGAAATATTTCCATATTTTTGTATTATGTTTTCAACTGGTTATATTTTGGTATGGATATTAAGATTTTTTTATCGGAAACATACATTTATTTTTTGTGTAATTAGGTTAATAAAGAATTAAATGATTAAGAAATATAAGTTTAATCGTTTTTAGTTATTACTAATTAATTATAATATTGATTTGATTAATGAATGTAGATTAACACAAATTACCGATCGCCTTTCTTAGATGATTAAGCTCGTTGTGGATTAAGGAAAATGTGCTAGGTGTAAACAATACATCTCGCTCGTCTTGAGGGGAATTCCCCAACACTATTCTACTGACGGAGATATCCCGCAATAAATTTCGTTGTATTATAAATCACGTTTGACGTTTGTATATGGGTCAAGATAGTGTTGTTTTTATTTTTCAAAACACAATAGTTTTCCTTATTTACAGCTTTATTTAGGTGTTTAGTTTTTCTTAAGAAGGAAAATTTTCAATTCTATTGGGTCGCTTCATAAGAAATGTCCGTTTTATTATTTCTAAATTCGAAGTCTAATTAGTGGGCTTGTGCTGTTTACTATGTTTATGTTAACAGATTGTAGTTAGCTGTCATGAAATCAAATATGACAATAGAAACACGCGATTTTCATGTAATTTTGTTTTATGAGTTCAAACTGGGACACTCAGCAGCCCAAGCTGTGACAAATATTACCACTACTTTCTGGGAAAGGTGTGAGAAATGAACCATTTACCTGTTGGTATGAGAAATTTTCAGCTGGTGACAAAGCTTCATAAATTAAAATGTATTTATGAATTCATAAAAAGTGGCCTAAATCCTTACATGACAACATCAGTCCTCATGTTTCATGACAGACAGCAAAGAAACTAAACAACCAGGGTTACAAAGTCCTCCCACATCAACCTTACTCTCCCCACATATCTCCAACAGAATACTATCTGTTCAGAAATTTGGAAAACTTGCTCAAAGATAAAATTTTTGAAAAAGATTGAAGGATGGAACGTGTTTATTAGAACAAAACAATAAATATATACAATACAAATTTAATTAGAACTCTAGACAATGGGTGATCTGTCTGTCACATGTAAAAAGATCGATCAGAATTTTGTATATTCATTATCAATTACATTACATATATATATTATTATTTTTTTTTTTTAAGAAACCAGACTTACTTTACTCCACTTACAAAATGCAGGATACAACATCAACGAATTAGCTGACAAGGCTGCTAAGTCAGCTGCCAAAGACGGCTCACTTTCAATACTCTACAGTAAATTGACTAAGACTTACTTAAAACACAGACAAACAGTTACAAATATGGATCAGTGGCAAAACACATGGGATACAACTAAAGGACAACATCTTAAACTATACATAAATGACTTACATGAATATTTTTGGAATAACAAAATAACAACTGACATCTACCTCACACAAATGTTGACACAGGACATGGACCCACAAAATCCTACTTGTATAAATTTAAACTTACAGACAATAAGACATGCCCTTGTGACTTTACCATCGAACAAACTTACTTACACCTAATATATAACTGCAGACTAACCGATGAACCAAGGACTAAACTTCTTAACCATGTGACGCAGAAGGACAGTTAGCCAATCAGTGTTAAGGACTTATACTGGAAGTATTTTCAGCAATTCAAGGTGTTTGCTAAAGCAGTATGGTTAATCATCACTACACGAAATCAATATTATAGCTGAACAAGAATTTTAGTTTTGTTTTCAATTACTTTGTTGTAATTTTGTGTTTTTTCCTATTTCTTTTTTTTTTGTTCAACTGGCTTAATATTTACTATGATCAATATTTTTATGTTTAAGTTTTGTTTTTAATGATGTATTTTCAATTTAGCGTTTAGTTTTATGTATAAATAACACAAAAAAAAATGTAAACAATAGAAAAAAAAAACAACATGAATGTACAAGTGTATGTAATGTACTATAAATGTACGGAACATGCAGAACAATAAACGTCCTTTGCTTAGGGGTACTGCGTGAAGGGAAAAAAAAATATATATATATATATATATATATATATATATATATATATATGTATGTATATATAGTCGCATAATATACAGTCGCATATAACACATTGAGTTGTTGTAACCATCCCTTAAAATGTTTCAGGCCGAGCTGGTTGATATGAGGTCCTGCCTCGTAGACTTGGAAACTAGGAATGATGAGTTGTCCGAGCAACTACATTCAGTGCTTGTCCACGTGCACAAAGCTCAGCTGACGGGAATTCCCCATGGAGCGGACATCACTTCCAGCCTCGACCAATCACTGGCCGAAAGATCTCCGCTTCACAGGGCAAGGCATGAAGGTATAAAACCAAATTATTTTGGAGAAATAAAGCAAGGAGAATTTAATTTTATATATTTTAAAAATAAAACAACCCTAATTAATCTGTATTTAATTTAATATTTTTTTCAAATTGTTCAATCAGGTATCAAAAACATAGAAGGAAAGTCAATCTTTAAATTTATTAAAGAAATTTTGATTTATTTATTATTTTTTATTATCATTGAGAGTTTCCTCAAAGTCGAGGTTTTCTCCAACCAAATGTTTTGATTTAATTTATTACCTCAACTCTAGTCGTGAAATAATTAAAACCAATATACCTATCCTATCTGCTGATATATATCTTTTTTCAATATTTAACGATACCCTATTATTATAAAAAAATATATCTTATTATTACTACCGATGAGGTAAATGTTAAGGATTAGATGTTACAAATTAGAGGTTATACTGTTTCTTAGTTCTAATATAAGTATTAAACCAGATGAATTCTTTTTAAAAATCATAAATTGATATATTGATGTCAATGGTTCACTTTTGTTTAATAATGGAAGTAACACCCATGATTATGTATGAAAACTGGATGAAAACAAATAATTTTTGATTATTTTACAACAAAAAAAAGACTTAGTAATTTACATTTATTTTTCGGCAGTTTTCATCCTAGAATTCAACTTGTATTTGATTGATAAATTCCTATAACATCTGGGATCTGTTTGCATATATTTTCCATTTTTTGTATTATTTGTAAAGTTAATGGGAAGGTGTAGTACCAATCTGTGATAATAGTAGTGCGTTAATCACAGGGTTGAAATCTGGCATCTAATTGATAACATCAGAGCAATCTGCAAGAAATAGAAACTACCATTTATTTATAATACTTATTCATTCATTTATATTCACCAATTCAAACCACCAATTTTGTAAAATATTTTAACATTTTTTAGGTATGAACGTTGAAAAGATGATTAGGCATCTGGAAAACTGGAAGAAAAGGTTAGAAATAGAAAATGAATCTTTAAGAGCAACTATAGCGAGCCTTGAAGCTGAAGTTTGTGGTGCTAGGCTTTCAGCGAGGTACCTTGACAAAGAACTTGCTGGAAGGTAAGTGTAAAACACTGTGGATATATTTTGGTTGAAACAGTAAATTGGAATATTAAATAGTACTATTGTATAAAGCATATGACATCACATTTTTGATCATACTAAATTCAGGAAGTATAAGTCTCATATGATGACTTCTTATTATTTTAGGTAAACTGTTTTTAAAAGGCTTAAAGCAGGGGAGCCAACCTACTGCTCCTTGAATATTTTTGAACCCCACGAGATGCACTTTAACAAAATATATTTATTTTTTTAATTGGCCAAAGTAGTAAAAGCCAATATATTATACCTGAACCTGTAACCACTATGACCTGTGAAAGAGTCTGGGATTCAATACATGGTAGTGACTGTACTGTTTCATGGACAAAAAATATATTATTGTTACGGGCTACTGGGTATTAATATGAATTTAACTACTGCTAAATTAAAGATACTAATATTTATTAACAAAAGTGATAAAAAGGATACAAGTAAATTTTTAACAATTAAATTATTAGACTAATATAAATTTATAAAAACAATAAATATTTATTATAACCTAGGCCTATTTAATTAATACAATAATATAAGATATTACTAATTCTAGATAGCTTAGCTAGTTACTATATTTTGTATGAATATTATAAAATTACACTAAAATTTGTAACTACTAGTTAACACTTACAGTTCACTAGTCCACCGACCGTAAGATTCTCCAAATATGACACACTGACACACAGTAACAAATAGAAACAGTTTATTAAACTCACGAGACTGTCACAGTTCACTGATACACTTATTACACTGGCCGGTTCAACACTGACTAGTTTATCACACTAACACTCACTTATCACAGATCTTCACCATACGTGGTCTACTCTCAGACTAAAACTGACTCTCTCAAGGCGAGGGAGGTATTTAAATAGACAAGGCCGAACATTCTAGAACACGGAAGGGTGGAGACAATTCTGGAATCTTTTTAATCCTTTTCCGACAAAAGGAGACGATCCTATTTTACCTTATCCTAATTATCCTAATCCTATTTTAACTTCTCCCGCCGACGGATTTAAGCCGCTAATCCCTTGCTTCCGCCTTCCTCTCTGTGACCATACCATTATTAAATATATTAAAAAAAACCCACATAATTTTTGCTTTCATTATTTGAAAATTAACTGTCGAAATGATGAGATATAATCATTATAATGTAAGGAAGAAATAGTTGGGGGTGCAGTCAAAGAAAACACCAAAATAAGAAAAACTTATTTATTATGTGCCATAATAAAGGCACATAATAAATAAGTTTTTCTTATTTTGGTGTTTTCTTTGACTGCACCCCCAACTATTTCTTCCTTAAATTAGAAGATACAGTCGACCAATTCTTCTCTAACATGAATCATTATAATGATTATAATGTCTGTTTAGTATCATTAATGTTTTATTATCTATGTATACATGCAAGAGTAGTAGTAAACAAAATACTAATAACTCATTTTGTTTCAATTTTTCACTCTAAAATAATGTCAACAGTGGGTCTAAATATGGGGGTGTATTATTTATATGCGACTTGAGAGTTATTATGCTTCTCCAAAGTGCCCTGTAAGATTATTTGGGTTGGCCACCAAGCTTTTAAGTACCATACTGATGTGACACATGGGAAAAGAACAGTAATCATAAATACAATTCATACATTCACTTTGCATAAACTTACTAACATTATGTATAAATTCACTATTGGGGAACATAAATTCATAAACAAAAATGTATTGTTATTTTGATCCACTTCTGTTTAAATATCTACAAAAAATGTAAACATTTGTAAAACATTGTAGTTGGTTGCTTTGAAGTCATCTTAATAATCCAAATGAAGCATGGCTGAAACTATCTAAACAATTACAACAAACAAATACTTAAATAAGGTAAAAATGAACAAATATTTTGCCTTATCTGCTAGTATATATAGCACACTTTGTCATCAAATTTAATCATTTCTTTATTAACGTTATTTTTATTTATTGATTAATTTAATCAGAAAGTAATATGGCTTTAATGTATTCTGTATACATAGGATACAGCAGTTACAATTGGTTGGGAGAACGGATATGGTTGCAGCTGTGAGGGAGCGTCTCTGGACTCAATTGGAAGCAGAAATCCTTGTCCAAAGGCAAAAGACAGTTGTAAGTTTTTATTTAATATGTTTTAATTTTTTGAAATTTTAACCCTAGAAGGTATAACTTCTCAGATCAATGATAATAAATTTCTATAAGATTTACTAACTTCTTTGTTATTCTTTGATCAATAAAAATATCATAAACATCCTTGCAGGACAAAACCAGTAAATAGATAAGTTTATCACTATACCCAAAAAGAATTTTCTAGAAGGAATAATACGAGGGCTATTCAGAAAGTAAGGAACGTTTTGTAAAAAAAAAAAAGCAAGCACAAGAAAAACATTTTATTATATACATGTGACAGAGAGGGATGTGGAAAAACTTCCCAGTTGAACGAGTTCAGGAGTTCTTGCGTACGGTTTGCGGTGTCAGGTCGGGCATTGTCATGCAAAAGCGAAATTTTGGATGACATTTTCCTCGGTGCTTGTTTTGGACAGCTCTCCTAATGCAATGTTTGGCAATATTGCTCAGAGTTTATTGTTGTACCACGCTCGAGAAAATAAATAAGAACACCTTTGTTGTCCCAGAACACTGTTGCCATGATCTTCCTTGCCGACAAAGTTTGCAGAAATTTCTTTGGTTTTTTAGGGGAACTTGTGTGCTCCCACTCCATGGACCGTTATTTTGTCTCACAATTCGCATGCTTCACCCAGGTTTTGTCTCCTGTTACGGTTTGAAACAGTAGTGCATCACCATGATTGTGATAGGCCTCCTTAAACGTCAAAGCTGCCCCCGTTGTTCTTTATGGTGATCTGTAAGTATTTTTGGCACCCATCTTGCACAAAATTTATGGTAGCCTAGCTCCTGTGAAACAATTTCAAACAATAAAGTTCGTGAAACTTGTGAGAAACATTGAGAAAGCTCAGTTATTATGAATTTTTTTTTTTAACCTATTCACATTATCCTTATACCGTATCTATCTATCTTTCTACGTAGTAAGGTCCATAAGTCCATTTCAGCCTGTCCTGCTTCCCCTCCTTCAAACGTGCCGGGACTTGCACGCCTATGCAGGTCCATGCCTCCTCACTCCATACCATACCAGTCAATGTCCAGCCTTGAAGGAAACTCCCCATTTTTACAATGTTCAAACTCGAGTACTGTGTGATTATTAAATTCTTTTGTAAAGAGGGTTTTACTCCTGCGCAAATTAAAGAGCCCTTGGATTGTGTATACGGGCACTCCTCCCCCTCATATTCCACAGTGAAAGAATGGGCAAAATTATTTAAGTTAGGGAGAGAACGTCTAGAAGATGACCCGCGTCTCGGTCGCCCATTGGAAGCTGTCACCTCTGAAACAATCCAACTTGTGGAATCTGAATTGCTGTCTGACCGGTGACTGAAAACCAAGGAAATAGCAGTGAGGTTGGGGCTTTCAAAAACAAGTGTTTTGAGGATCATCAAAGAACATTTGCATATGAACAAGGTTAGTGCAAGATGGGTTCCAAAAATTCTTTTAGCTGCTCAAAAACAGGAACGAGTTCACTGCTGCAATGAATTTTTACTCAAGTCAAATGCCGATCAAAAGAATTTTTCCGACCCAAAGAGCTCCAAGCAGCAGTTGAAGAACATTTTTTTAACAAAGAGAAAGATTATTTTTTTCATGGTATAGAAATGTTGCCAAAGTGTTGTATTAAGTGTATTGAACTTAGAGGAGAATGTGTTGAAAAACAGTAAGACCCGTTTTTTCTTTCACCTTTCCTTCTATCCCAGGCCGCAAACTTTTGGTCCTTACTACATATATCTTTATACCATATCTGTGATGTTGGCCTTTACATTACTTAATAATCAAGTGAATGAAATTAATAGATAAAATAAAGAATTTTTATCTATTAATTTCATAAAAGACTTCATAAAACTTTTGTTGTTTGGTTTTTGATTATATTTATTTTGTATTTATTATAGGTAAGGGCAGTAAGACAAGCTGATACTAGAGCACCACCTACAAACATTTTCAATACACCGAGGAATGTAGTTCTTAAAAGAGACAACAATACTGTAGGGCTAGGAATATCAATAACGGTAAGTTAATATCATTGATTTCTTCTTTTTGGCTTTATTATTGTAATAAAGGAATTCTTATAATTATCAACTGTTTAGATAAAATTTAACATGATATTTAACTGGTTATCGATAAATTATCATGTATCTTATTAATTTTAAATTATTTAAATACATTGCAGATTTCACTTTAAACAAAGTCAATTAGTTTTTAAAGAAACTCTTAGCTTTTACCTATTGATTTGCTACATAATTAATTTAATTTTTAATATTTCTCCTCAGGGAGGTCGAGAACACGGTGTACCAATATTGATATCAGAACTGGAACCCGGTGGTGGAGTTGACCAACTGTATGTTGGAGATGCCATTCTTGAGGTGAATGGCATTGACTTGTCTCAGGTATCTTAGCTGCTTTGCTTATTTTCTTTATTTTTCTTATACATTTAAATATGCATTACAATTTCGTCTTTGTTATTTCTCCAATTAACAAAGTGATATAGCTAAGGAAACTATCTCTATCTGAGTATCTATTATTGCTTTACTACTTTTTTTTCTATAAATAAAAATAGTTGTTGGTATTATACAAAGATTTTTGCTTGCCTCAGCAGATGACCTGGTAATTATTGGAAGATCATTACCTAGTTTTAATGATTACCTATGAAGTTTTGAGACAGAAACAGACGGACTAGAATTAAAAATAAATGAGGAAAAAACGAAGCTGATGGAACTGAGAAAAGGCAAATTCAGCAAATCCTCTGGCAGCTGCTCTCTGTTGTGAGAACACATACCTTTGAGATGGTGCACAGCTTCCAATACCTCAGCTGTTGAAAGCAATATTGTTAACTATAAATCAAATATTTACCTCTATAAATGTTGACTCGCTCTGTAGGGATAAATGCTTGTGAAGCTTGGACCTTTAACAAAAATTATTTACAATTTATGGACAGATTTCAAAGCCATATCCTCAGACGTTTGGTATGACCTGTCTAGGAATAGCACATAAGAAAAAGCACAGAGCTAGATGAACTCTGATCTCTGGAGATGATACCATCTCCTATTTCGCCTGGGTACAGAGGATAGAGTGACTTGGTCACTTGCTAAGAGTGGGTAGAAAAAAAAATGGATAGAAAAATTAATGAAAACTGCCCTGAGGGAGAGCAGGTGGAATTATAATGTTCTGGAAGATCTCAAGAAACTAAGAATTAGCATGCACAAAACTAAATAAGATGGAATTTTAGAATGGAATAGGCATAGGATCTATTGCGCCACTAAAAGAAAAGATTATACACAAATTTTACATTAGTAATTTATTATAACAATCTTCAATCAATATTTATTTATTTTATTTTATTTGCATATATGTTTTTAAAAAGCTGTTTAGAGCTATAGTTTATACTGCTAGCTTAGTGTTATGTCAATTAGTCCTGTAAGAGTCGCAGGCATGGTTAATAGTAGCGGTCACATGGAATCTGTCAGGTCCCATCTATATATTTCATTTAATTTTTTTTAAATACTTTTTTAACAAGAGTTATTATTTTTTACATTTTTATGAGCATCGGAATAATTTATTTTAGAAAAATTAAATAAATTCCGTGTTTAAAATGCACAAAACAAAATATAAAAAAATTATAAACGAAAAAAAACCTCTTGATATATACAGAACACTGAAGACTAAATAAAATTTAGTCTGGCATATTATTTCCATACTCAGTATTATTTTATTCACTAATCTTATTTATTTATTTTAAAGTATATTTCACAAGTTAGTTTGGCATGTTCTTCGACACATAGGTTATTTCTACAGTATTGGCAAAGATTAATTGAATATTCTATTGGTTTTGCATGGAAGTTGTAGAATATTTTATTCCAGCCTGTTTATTCATTCTCTATTGAATTTGATGGCTCATTTTTATTTGATTTTGGAAGGTTTTCTTTTTGGTGAAAGATATTATATCGTCCGCCATTCGTCAGGTTGTTTATACTTGCTCAGAAATATGAGCAAAACCTTTTTTTAGTGACAGACTGCAACTTGTGTTTTTTAATACTCAAACCGTATGTGTGGTTAGTTATTAGTTTTGGCAAAGAAAGAAATCAAGACTCGGTAATAATATTATGGATTAAACCTGACATCTGTCAGATGCTCCCAATAGCTTTGGGCTAATTGAAAAAGAGTAATGTTAATTCATTTGAAATTTTTATATAATTTAGAAATGTTAAGGCAAGTTTTCTTTTAGCTCAAAACGTATTGTTATCATGTTTAGCTTCAAAAGAATTTCATTGAGTCATGTTGTGTTTATTTTTCTTATTTTTAGGTTTTCTTTTCAATGTTGTCAATGCCAGCCTTGATAGCATAGACATCGCAATTATTATTGTTATGAAAGTTTAATAGAGAAATGTAACTGAAATGTTACCATTTCAACTGGAACTGTAATGTCATCATTGCAATAATCTACTGTGGGATCTTCAAAGACAAAGTTCAGTCCCATAAACAATTTTAATTTTTTTTTCAGGCAAAGGTTTTAGCTGTAAATAGAATTAATTTTCTTTGAGAACATCAAAAATTAACCTAGTATCAATTAAATACTCATTAGTATCCAAAAAAAAAGAACCAATTTCTTAAAATACATTGATCTATTCAACAGATGTTGAATAGATCAATGTATTGAAGATTCCTATCGAAAAATTTTAACTGCATGGGTCTGTAAAAAAAAAATACATAGTCAAACAGTTCAAAAGAAACTTTTTATTATTTTATTTCAAATGTAGCGTGTTTAAAAATATATATAATATAAAATGTCGTTTATTTACTGTTTAGGCTAGTCATAATGAAGCAGTGAAGATTCTAAGCAACCAAGTTGGTGAAGTGAAACTGAAAGTAAAATACGTTGGCCAGGATGATGCAGAAGAAGACTCTGATGTCTCTCAATTAAGGCAAGCTATTCATTTTGTAGTCAGAATTGCTATAGGACATCCATTGTCAAATAGCAAATTTAAATATTTTGAAAAACTGTTTCATTTTATTATCTTCCCATTTGATTTTCTACTGAAAACACCTGAATCTTGAGATTTCTTTCTTACTAAAACAGTTTGAACTAATACCATCCATTTTTTAAAAATGGTTTTCATCTGTATGGAGAGATCTTTTATTTTAATTCCAGGAATAAGTATTATCATAAAATAAGTAAAATAAACAATATTAAAAATAATAATGGTTAATAATGTTAAGGTAAAGTACTTAATATTATGAAGAAATATTTCAAATTAATAAGTATTTCATAAACATTAAATTTTCAAATTGAGGTATATTACACTTGTACCATGAAGTATATCATCCAAAAAGGCATATTACATCTGCAACCCTAGCCAAACATTAAATTTTAAGTCAAACATTGTCCACAATGAGTTGATAGAATTGAAGAAAGTGGAATCGTGTCATTCTCATAGTTTTTGATTTGAAATTCAGTTATAATATAAGCTTTAATTCTATTTCAAGCCAAGGCCAGACTTAGCCACTTATTAACTTAGAGAATTACTTGTTTATAGCATTAAAATCAAAGCTCCCTGACAGAATGTCAACCATTAAAAAAAAAAAAAAATGGATGACATTATTGACTTCTCGTAACAGACTCATTGCCTCAATGTATATCTTTATAAAGGTCACTGATCAACTTCCTCTGTTTGAAAATTTAATGTCTATAATATACTTTTATATTTGATATAATACTTAATAATTATAAATTATTGTTAAATAATTCATAAATGAAATTACTAAGTAAATTTTCCCTGCATGATAAACCTTCTGTCTCCATTGGATCAGTAACTTTTATAAAGAGAAATGCATTAAGGACAATTAGTCTGTTAGGAGAAGTCATTACTGTTAACAATTGTGGTGTTAGGCAAATTAAAATGATATAAGTATGATTTAGTCTCCTCATGATCCCTTAATGATTTCACTTCATTATAATTTAGTATAATTTTTAGTGAAACTTATTTCTTATTTTTTTATATGTTCTTTGGATCTTAACAATGCTTCTTTTTTCATGAGTTCTCTGTTAAATTTACAGATATGGTTTCTTCAATGATGGTCACCAAATGGTGGCTTATGAAAACGGTTACAACAAAGAGGTTACACCTACTGCTCCAAGAACTCCTGATTCTTTTGTCAGGTAATAAATAACTTTCTATTCTCATTGATTGGTTTGAAAGTGTATCTCTATTGTCTAGGATTACACTTGTCAACTTATTAAGGACTGTTACTTAGGTACTTATTTCTTCTTTGTGAATTTCCATTATCTGCTTTACAGTTCTTTATCCATTGTCAGTTTCTGATTAGTTATGCCACAAAGCACCTTGTTCAGCTTATACTCATTGCCAATCCTATACGGTGGATTCTACTTAATAGATCCAACTCTAAATTGCCTCATAAAATTTTGTGTAAAATTATTAACATATTTTATCTCCTGGTATAAAATATGTTGCCTGAGTCACAGCAGAGTACTAATTTTAAGATAGGTTTTTAATGTAAATTATGAAAAATGAAAAATCACCATTTTTTCAATTTTTTTTTTTAGAATATCATGCAAATTATTATTCCTACTTAGAAAATTGTATTTAAAAAATATTTTCTAAAAAAATGATATTTTTGGAATTATTAGTGATAAAATTGCTATTTATTACTAAAATTGGATCTAGCCTTGTTTCTTCTATGTTTAAACAAAGTATTAGTTTTAGTTAATTATATCATTATCGATAAATTCATTTACTATTTAATAAATAAATTATTAATTATTTTCTAATATTTTATTTTACAGGGACGTGTCAGAAAGTAGTTACACCAGCAGTCCCAGAATTTCCGAAAAGGACTCTAATGGCCAAATGGCCGACAATGAAGAAAAATATGAGAAAGAGAAAGAACCCACGAGTCCTCTTCACATTGGTGTGACAACCCTTCAAAAAATATTCCGAACCCTTACTCCTAGCAGCAGCTGGAAAGAACCAACAGAAGCGCCGGTTAGAAAGCCTTCTCAACAGCAGGATTCACAAGCGACTAGGTTAGACAACTCCAAGGAATTCAACAAGCCTATCGAGACTAGACTGGATGCGCAGTTCGAACTTGAGAACTCCGTTAAAGATGGTATCAATAAACATCATGAACAGAGGATAGGCGATAGAAAAGCCGAGTTTAATCGTAGTGATTCCACCCCTAAAGTAGATTACAGGAACCATGAGCTGGTGAGGCAAGGAAGCGAGAAAAG
Source organism: Arma custos (assembly GCA_037127475.1). Lineage (NCBI taxonomy): Eukaryota > Metazoa > Arthropoda > Insecta > Hemiptera > Pentatomidae > Arma > Arma custos. Next base: position 176,631,690 of record CM073759.1, read on the forward strand.
CGACAAACCGGTGCATTATAAGGTAGATGTGGCTACCTACATCGACGGCTTCGGGGATGCTAGTTTCGGGACTCCCGTGTAGTAGTGCTTTGAGGAGACTATTTCTGTGAGGTTATAGGCACTCTGCTGCTAGTAGATGATCACATGCCGGAGGTGACTCGCCTGAGGAAGCTCGATATGAATCACACTGACAATAAAACTGCTAAATGTCCTCTGAGAATTTCTCTCAGCTAATTGCTCGCGAGCTACCTTTCAATTCTATTCAAGTGGTTAAGATTGAGTCATGTCGTTAGTTTAAGCTTTAATCAGAAGAATAATTTTATCGGAGAGGAACTTGATGTAGTTGGGTAAGCCTCACACTTAATAGTTGCTTCAAAGCCTGCAGCTGGTAACGTAAGGATTCAATGCTCGCCTGCATTCATTGCTCGTAAGGATTGTTTCGTATTAGCTAAATTTGCCCACAATAGGCCCACTGTGATATTTTTTTAGCGTATTTCTTTTTAGGATTAAAAATTAGCAGATTTAATAAATAAAATAAATAATTTTTACAACTTCACTTATTAAAAAGACACTACTCATTAGCTCTGGGCAAACTTAATTTTTTTTATCCAGCAGCTTGTTAAATCTAAACATGATTTACAAGTTCTTTATCATCTCTCGATAACAAATTTATTTATGATTCTAAAAATCTAGAACTTGTTTTGTTCTGAATATAGGCATCTTAAATCGTTGGAATTTATAATTTTCCTTAATTAAAGATATCAAAATTTAAATACTCTCTTAAATTGCCATGATCAATATTTGTAATCCATTCATCACTTATTTTTTCTGGTTTTGACCATATCGTCAAATTCTTTGCTGATGTTTCACTGGCCATACTGCTAGCTTCTTCAGTCTAAGATTAAGCCAACACGGTCAAAATGAGAAGAACATGAAGAATAGATATAAAATTTTATTTCTTACTTCAAAGTCATCTACTAAAGCTGTTTTCCTTTGTTCTTAATTCTGTACTGACTATTACTAAAAGGTTTTTCTAGGATATAATATTATCAGAATTCATTCAAATTATAGTTTTTAATTAAAAACAACCTAAGTCTTTTATTTACAGAAATAATAGCAAATATCTAAGTTTATATTGTTTCACCACAACAGTTTTTGTTCATTCGAATTTTTCAGTTTGAAATGTATTCTAAATTAACTTAGATAATGCATTATCTTTTCAGAGCCCTTATCTTAAGATGGTATGTTTTAAATTATTCCTTTCCAAATAATGATAATAATGTTTCCAGTAATCAATAAACTTCACTTGATCATTTGATTTAAGCTTTGTATAAAATCTTTTAAAACCATTTTTACTGATATTAGTTCCCAATGACCGAGATCAATACTGATGTCTGTTGGCAAAACACTTAATTTCAATAGACAATTGAGCATCACAATATGTTTATTGTGACCTGATAAGATTATTATCAACCATGAACATGAAAAGGATTGGTCTTCCAATATCCAATTCCGCTTATGTAATTTTTCTTGCTTCTTTTTACTATAGGAAGTCGGCTTTATTACTTGAGAACCTGTTAAAAAGTAGTTTTCTAACCTAAAACAATTGGAATAATTTATATTATAAATAAAAAGAAATAATGAATAAACAAGCTGGATAGAAAAAATCAATAGAAAAAGAATGATAGTTTTAGATTCATCACCTAGAAAAAAAAACATTATGAACATCTTTTAACTCTCCTTGCTTTTTTAAATAATTTTTTTATGGCTGTGGCACATCATACAGCATAAAGACAATTTTTATTACAAATGTGCGATATTTCAAGCTACAATTTTATCCGAAACTCGTATAGTTATCTCAAAAACAAAAATTTCAAGACAACCCAACAGTTAGACGAATCAGTCATCCATGATCTAAACCTAAAAAATATTACAAGTTTTTTTTAAACAGTTTAAATTAAATTACTTTAAATATTTTGTTTGTTTGTATGCTAGTGTTCCATAGGATATTTATTTATTTCATTATCTATTTAAAAAGAAAATTTGACTGAGTCAAAATGAATTTTATTAATTTTTTGAGTTACTTAGCTGAATGAAATGTATTTTAACTCGAAAACTTTTATTATGTAATTTAAAATTATCTACTTTTTATCAGAGATTAAAAATCTTTCTTCTATAAGTCTTCAATCAATAATGTCTCCATCTTTCATATTTAACATAATATTATTGCACATTACATATTTCAGGAAATAAACATTTTTTGTAAAATATTTTCCTACTAAGTCAAAAACATTCTCAAAACATTTAGTCAAATATATTAAACCGTTAAAAAACATTAAATACATTTGTAAGATTCTTGGATTTTAACTCTTCCTACTATACCTAACAAATTGAGGCCTGGTGTTTTGTGTTGGTACATTATGGCTGGAGTGGGTAAATTATTTTAAAATGTGCTTGAATTCTATTGTTGAAAAAAACACTATAAATTTAAATAGGCTTTGATTCTTTTTATTTAAACTATTATTTTCTTAACTTAAAATGTATTCTTTACCTTCATCATAAAAAATAAAGGCACTTTGGTCTTACTGACAATCTGTCTAATCTATTGATTTGTGTATGTTTCCACTTTATAATATTTTGTCTAAGAAAGAGCCACTACAGACATCAGTAATCATTATAGCTTTATTTTTCTTATTCTACCATTCATATATAAAAAGTGTAATACCATGTGACCATTGTTTTACTCATGTTTATGAAAACTGAATTTTTGCCGGTCTGACCTCAATGTGTTTAAAAAATTAATATATTCAACTAAAAATTTATTGATTTTTTTGAGATGCTTGGAAGATAAATAATAATAAAATACTCTTATATCTTAAGTTGCCATGACGAATACTTTTTATCCATTCATCACGTATTTCTTCTCTTCTTTCATGTCGTTAAGTTCTTCTCCAACATTTCGCAGCCCATACTGCAAGCTTCCTCAGGGCTTAATCTGAGACTGAAAATGTTCTTCTGTATTTATAGCTTCTGGATTCTGGGGCAGTGTTCACGGGATCCAGTGATCTGGATTGTCTAGGTTCCGACTACATGATTCGGAACCCAGACAATTAGATCGCTGGAAGGATAGGCTTTGCCCCAGGATCCAGAAGTTATTAATAACAAAGCATCGAAAAAACATTTTCAGTCACGGATTAAGCCCTGAAGAAGCTTGCAGTATGGTCAGTGAAACACCAGCAAAAAACTTGATGATATAGTTAAAACCAGAAAAAAAAGGTGATGAATGGATTAATACAAAAATGTTAAATTCCTGAATATATGGTGAAAATCTGAAACAGGAGATGTGTAATGCAACAAAATAAGGAAGAAGGAGATATTCATTATCAAATAGTTGTTTACTAAAAATTTTGATTTACCTTAGATTTCTTGTTTTGTTTTTTTAATAATAAAAATGTAGCGTATCCCATTTTGTTTTCATTCTTTAATTATTTAAAACTTTATCTGATTCTTGGCCTATTCGAAACTCTCTTTCATCCGTTAAAGCGTGAGCAATTGATCGTCTTGCCTTGTCGTAGGTTAATTAGAATAAGATTGCTCCTTTAACAATAACTGTATCCATTATAGTCCGTAAAAATGTTATATATATAATTCATGAATTACATATTGCCTTATATTTGACTATTTATACAGAAATGTATATTTTAAAACAATTTAAATAATAATGCTAAAATATTTGCAACTGCTATTTTAATACATTATTATTGATATCAACTTAGTAGGGTGAAGAGTAAGGAAGCTGTATCTGTCCGTCAGGTAGCCATAACAGTGTAATTATAATGTATATAATTAATAAAATTTTATTATTTGCTAAATAATAATTATCCATGCATTTATCGTATGTTAATGTCACTGGAAACTTAAAAAATATCTCAGTCTGTTAGTTCGGTTTTGTCTTGTAGTTTTTCATATTGTGATTGAACTTAGTCGAAATTAGGCTTATAGGCATTGAAATTAATAAAACATTTCTACTAATTCATCAAGTTTGATTGATTGCTATCGAAGGATTTTTAATTTATAAAATTATTTTCCGTCTTTTTGATCTCTTTAAAATATCTATACTTAAAAATCTCCAGTAATTTCTTTTATACATATATTTTTTTAGGCGTATCTTTCTTTTATTTAACCAATTTTATGTCAAAGTCACATTTGTTCAATTAATTTAGTGAAAGCTCTCGTGTTAAAAATTTAGATAGTTTTTATTGTAGTTACTCTTTTCAAAACCTTTGAGTGCTTGAAACCTGAAAAATGCTTTCTTATGTTAATTAATTAATTAATTTATTCTTTTACATTTGTCCACACCAATGTATTCCCAATGATTCCTGCACTGCAAGATTTCTCTATTAGCCAAAGTTGTGTTCTTACTAAAAAATTTCAAATTTTGTTAACTCTTAAAGTGTGAGCGACTCTTGGCCGATGCTGAGCATTTACCATCACTGTGGACTGAATACTTTTCACTCATACTAGATATATTAGTTGATTAAAGTTTATGGCGTGATAAATAAATTGTAGTATTCCTTTTGCACCAGATTGTATAATAACAGAATCTTATTTTCAAGCATTAATCATTTATTAAAATGAATATAATTTATATTGTTACAACATAACAATTAGAAATAAATCTGAAATGCCTTTGTAGCTATTTTGGGTCTCAGGCTAAAACTATACATAACATTTTAATCATAATTTCATATAATTATTATATGAAAAACTGAAAAATTTAAAGAGCGCATTTTTACATCCTTAGCCTCTGTTGACTTTTAACAGGTACATACATATGTGCTCGTATTACTCACCGGCTGCATACACCAGATGCATATATCCTTCCAGAGCACTTTAAGGTTTAACAAATATGAAGTCTCTTCAAAACGATTTTTGCGTTATACTGCATTATGTTTACATTATAAGCATACGTAAAATATATACAAATGTGACTTTAAGGAATATAGTTCTGTTATTTATCATATTTCTCTTAGTTATGCCAAATAACAAGTAGGGCAACATCGATTATTAGTCAAAAAATAAATTTTAAAACCCAACGATCAAATACAACACATAATGTATCTGTAATATCTAGAACATGCAATGCATAAGAATACAATTTAATATTTTGTTGATAATTATTATTCTAGTTAGCTAGCAAATTGTATGCTTTATTTTAATTAATTTTTATTGTAGCAGTTTATAAAGAATACATATAAGGAAAATTTAAGTGACTTATGTGTAAAAAATCTCAAAAAAAAATCGGCCTCTTACTATGCTAGAATTAGTTTTTAATTTGACTTTCTTTCTTTTTTATTATATTTATGTTTTATAAGTACAGCTAAACCTTTATTTATCAAAATTATAAGTTGTGTGAAAATTTGTTATACCTAATTAACTTTGCATACAAATATACAATACATAATTTATAACATATAGAATGTCTAAAAAAAAACACAAATAACAATATATGTTATAGCAAAATGAGTGTGTTATAGCATAGATTGAAAGAATTTGTGTTAGCATGGGTCAGTAAGTTAAGTCTTGACATGTTTTTAAACAAAAACATATTTACACCAAATATCAAATACCTTTTTGGCAATCGTTAAAGAATTACTTAAAAAAGAAAATTTAAACTATCAATGAGATTAGAAGTGCGTGATAGACAAACAAAAGTACTTTGTTGTATTGTTGGAGTTGACTTATTTTCAAAATGACTGGCAATTCAAATTTCACAAAAAATTCAGATTTTTGAAGTAAACAAATTTTTAAAATTAAGTGGCTCAGATGGCTTTCCTATCTTTGATAGCTTGGAAGCAACTACAGGCTATAAATGAAATAAATTTTGGGCCAATTTAGAATTATTATTTTAATTCTAAAAATTTTATAATGGGCTTGTATTCAATATATCAAGTTAGTATAGTTCTCATTTAACACTAAATCTAGTTGTTCATTACTTTTTTTTTCTTGTACGAAAACTGGCCTTGACTTCATTTGCTAACTCATGTTCATTGGAACTTTTTCTTTAGCATTAAAACTCTAAGGAGTTATCCTTTATTTATATTTTTTTAGAACAACCACCTACCTGAAATTATGGGGCTAGACATTTATGTTCAAAGGAGTTCCTTTTAGGTATAAGAAACAAAAATGTAAACAAAGGCATATTAAGATGTATATTGTGTTATTTAAGAAAAATGTATTTAATTATATAAGCACATTAAAATGAATACAATGATTATCTTTCGGTTTTGGGAAATGTAGTATCAATCCGTTATAGACATTAGTCGAGTAGAATTTAATATTTGTTTGTCTATTTACTGTGTATGCCTTTATGAGTCATTTTCAGTTTTATTCAGATAAATACTTGAGGAGTTGTTTAAATAAATATTAGTGTGTTTAGTAGTTTGTAATACTTCTATTCTGTTGTTTGTGGTTTTCCAATTATTTCAATTTCAATCAATCTTGTTAGTTCATTACATATATATGTTTATAAATTTTCTTCAGGACTTATTTTTTAGAATACAGTTTCTTATCCTAATTGCGTTATCTTCCATATTCTTATTAATGTATTTTCAATATTTAAAGATTTATTTAATTTTATATACTTTCTTTAATGAACACTTTGGTTGTTAATTATGCTTTCATATTTGATGGGTAAAAAAAGAGATTTAATATTTTGGTTGGATAATATATGTTTCATTTGACAAATACCAAAAGTTTCTGGAAAAATCTTATGGACGACATTAGAGATATCTGGAAAATACATTATCAAATATATTTATACAAATATTAATATTAATATGTTAAAATAAGAAATCTAATTTGGAGTGCTATTGTTGATTGGTGCAGTCACAACTGATCATTGCAGATTTTGCTATTAAAATATTAATTTAAAAAAGTGCAAAAGACTTCTTTAGCTTTTAATCATTACCATATTGCATGAGTTTTAATTTAGCTAGGCGAACTTAATAAGTAAATAGTATTTTCTAGGATATTATAACAATGCTAAAATAATAATATTATTTTATAAATTTTTTGTTCTGTCCAGTTTTTTTTTTTTTTAGATTTAATAGTTTTATTTCGTATGTTTATATTTTTTCATTGTTATGGATAAAAATAAGTTTATTGTTTTGTTTCCTTTTATTTTTGGGTGATATGTTAACCAAAGATGAGAGAAAGTTACATGCATATCGTTAAACAATAAGTATAAATATTGTAATAACATTTATAACATATGTATGTACTTGTATATTATTTGTAATATATAATATTAAAATTTAAAAATATGGTCTACTTTATTTCATTAATCCCTTAATTAATAGGGTCTATACAAAAAAAAAAAAAAAAAATGACGGTTTTATCAAATTCTACAGTTCAAAAGTCTGTAAATATTTTAATGCTATTTATTATATACTAACTCTTAATAATCCCTTTAGAGCATTCTCTAAGCTTGTTTACTAACACTGGATTTCTTCCAAAAAAGCCTCAGTTTAGTTATTTATTTCAAAGAAGAAACATGACAGTGTCCTACGGAATTCTCGTAATTTTAAGACATTACTGGAAACAAAATTTCACAGCCCCTGAAGCAACTCGTGAAATTATTAAATGTGAAGGGGAAGGTGCCCTTTACCAGCGCTCTGCGCGGCGTTGGTTTGAAAAAATTAGCAGAGGAGATGCGAGGTTGGAAAGGAAGAAGAGTTCCAGGCGACCATTAATGAATATTGATCAGGTTCTGATGGAAGCTGTTGAGTCAAATAAGTCAACAAGTACTCGTGAACTTGTCAGGGAGTGTGATGTTTCGAAAGATACTGTTTGTCCCTATCTTCTCTCCACGGGGAAGGTGAAAAACGGTCATTTTTTTTTTTATGCACGCCATTAATATTAATAAAGTTTTGATTATATATATGACCCCTCATCAAATGAGGGGTGTCATCGATAGTAAGATGGCAACACTTATGTTTTTGTAACATTCACTTGTAAGATAAATTATATCTTACTTATTCATCTTAATTTTTGAATATTTAATGGAATATTAATTTCTAGAATAAATGAGAAAGCCTGTTATGTATGAGATTGATTTCCCTTTATTAGAGTCCCTAGGCCTTTCACACTTAAGTACAGCTGAGTACTAGCAAAAACTTACAGAGGACTGTTATGAAATGTTTACTGCTTGTTAATCTTGTTTCTTTTTATATATTGTTTTACTACTCCAATAAAGGACACTTATGAACTTAAATAAAGTAAATAAGCAAATAGTTTCCCCTTTAATAATCTGCGTGTTGACAAAACAATATGCTGTCCAATCGATACTGCCTATAACATTGGATTTATTTGGCTAGGTTGTGAATCTGCTTACAAATTGAATTATGGAGGAACAAAAGTTCAACGAAAATAGGCAAAAGGTGAATGTAAAAATAACTTTTTGATGACACAAATTATAACATATTACTCTTTCAAAAGAGCAACGTCATAACTCAAAAAATCTAATTTTTCAATAGAGGTATTTGAAAGTTCCATGTGAGTTAAAAAAATAAAAATTCGGATGTTAACAAAGGAAAGCATTCCTATTGTATTGATGGTATTGAAATTATTTTATTAACCATTAGAGAGTGTTTAAAAGCTTGAATATTTTTTTATTGTCTTAAGTCATTCATAGTTCAAACATGATACAACTCAAAATTTCTTCTTCTTCTAGTGGCACGACAGACGCCTAAAGTTCAACAATTTTGCTCATTGTTTTTCAATTTCAATAAAGGTCAACCATTTTGCCCCAGGATTGTGTATCAGCAGCTTGGGCTATGTTTATTCCTCCTTGCTAACGTCTGTTATCTCATTGTCCCTCCACCGAGATTGTCTCTCCCCGACTGGAGTATTGTTGTACACCTTCTAGTGACTCCTCCCATCCTCCATCCTAATAACGTGTCCGAGCCATTTTACTCTCTGCACTTTGACAAAATTAGAAAGGCTGAGATCCTGGTATTCCCTATACAACTCCATATTCCGACCTAGTCGCCAGGATCCGTTTTTTTGATAGGCCCCATTTTCCTCTCATGATCTTTCTTTCGAAGCGGTCCACCTTCTGTGCATCGGACTTGTTGAGAGTCAACGTCTCACACGCATACTATGCTACTGGCTGTATGAGGCATTTATAGATCCTCATTTTCGTAGCACGGCTTAAAAACCAACTCCTTATAATTATGGCGAGGGAGTACGCTACGGGAAGTACGCTCTGTTTGCTGCTGCCAGTCTGTTCTTTATTTCAGCCTCCTCGTCCATGTTATCAGTTCCAGTAGATCCCAGACATTGAAAGCTAGGGATAACCTGGAAAGTGTAGTTTCCTAGCTGTACTTGTTCTGGGACCGTATCTTTTCTCCTGATGTACATCATCTTTGCTTTATTCTTATTAACCCTGAGACCCATGTATTTAGCTTCTTGGTCTATCTTTATAAAAGCCTCCTCTACACTACCTAGTGATCTACCAATAATGGACACATCATCCGCGTATGCTAGTACTTGTACCATTCTTGTGAATACAGTGCCGCCGTGATCCAATCCTGTCCTGCTTTTTATTCTATAGGGGACTATGTTAAACAGTAGTGGTGCCAAAGCGTCACCCTATCTTAATATAACTCAAAATATGACTATAAAAAAAAATTTGGAAATGAAATTTCAGCTTTTTCGTTCTTGAATTAAAAAGCTTCAACCAATACAACTGCTACTGAATTTTGAGGTATATCGTTCTTTTGAAAGAGATATATATCGGTCATATGAGAACTAATTATATTTTTCTATATCTTCTAATTATATCCTGGATTAATTATACATGAGGTAAATTATATTATTATATATTATTATTATTATATTAGCCTATATTATATAGGCTCAAATGGTTGGAGCGCTGTCACGGAGAGAGAGAGGTTCCGGGTTCGAATCCCGGCAGGGGGCATATCTTTTCTCTTTAACATAAAAATATTTAAAAATCAAAACAGCTGACCAATAATTATAAATAGTAATATGACGTAAGTCAACAAGATCCAAAAATTTAAAGTAATGTTCAAAGAACATTCGTTCTTGTGTATACATCGCAAAGAATTGCGAGAACACGCCATGGGATCGGATAAGAGAAAAGATTTGTCCGTTGTCGGCAGGCGACCCTGGTGGCTCAAATGGTTGGAGCGCTGTCACGGAGAGACTGAGGTTCCGGGTTCGAATCCCGGCCGAGGGCATATCTTTTCTCTTTAAAATAAAAATATTTAACTAAAATAGAGCCAAAAACTCAAAAAGAAACACTATTATTTATTATAATGCAATTGGGAAAAACCACAATGCAAAGCCTTATGTTTCAAAAATACACCTACTTACCAGTCGACGTTTCGCCTATTCAGGCCTTATCAAGACACCAAAATCAAAAAAGGGGGTTATGTGAATCGCATCTCGAAGAAAAAGGTGCAATACATCCCAACGATCAACAGCCCAATCAGGCTCCAAACATGAGACAGCACCCCACCACTAAGACATTCAACATACAACTGAACGAAAGTAATACGCAACCAGCTGGGAAGGTTATAAAATCAGCTGATCCACAAAACATATCAAGTAATATTAAGCTATAAAAATGTATACATATTAGCAAAGTTAGCTAAATTTTTCTTTTAAAATATTCAACTTTTCCGAATAATATTGGTTCAAATTTCTGCAATCTGTTTTATAATTTACCGAAATGTCAATCTTTTGTGCAATCTGCATGGCCTCTAACAACTTCCTTCTAGAGCCATCACTCTCTTTGTAAATAACTTTAGCATTCTCAAAATCAAATTGATGCTTACAAGTTTTGGTATGCTGTTAGGTTACAAGTTAGGTTCCTTGCCACCAATATTTTTACAATCATATTGATGTTGATACATTCTTTTGTGCAACAATTGTGATGTTTCACCAATGTATATTTTAGGGCATTGCAAACAGCTAATCTCATACACTACATCTGATTGTTGCTGTGTAAGTATTTTATCTTTCAATGGAGAATAAAATTTACTCATCTTGTTTGTAATCTTATTCGCAAGCCTAATCTCGTAAACATCATACTCTTTAAATATATCTCTAACACATTCTGACAGGCCCTTAATATAAGTGCACGCAAAAAAGACACCATTTATATTATTTCTCTCGGCACCACCACTATCCGACAATGCAAGATCCCCACCACTAGAAGTACAGTTCATATTATTGTGAATCTTGTTATAGTTCAAGTTCCAATATTTTTTAATGAGGAATGAAGGGTACAAGTTAATTTCGAACATCGTGCAGATGGTCTCTTTCACGGAGCTTATATATTTTATATCAGTCAGTTTAATGGCTTTAAATATGCTGTTTTTAAGGTTATTTATTAACATATGTCAAGGGTGATTAGATATAAAACTCAATATACGTACGTATAACGTATATTGAGTTTTATATCTAATATGTATTAATTTTTATAGGTTAATATTAGTTGATATGTTTTGTGGATCAGCTGATTCTATAACCTTCCCAGCTGGTTGCGTATTACTTTCGTTCAGTTGTATGTTGAACGTCTTGGTGGTGGGGTGCTGTCTCATGTTTGGAGCCTGTTTGGGCTGTTGATCGTTGGGATGTATTGCACCTTTTTCTTCGAGATGCGATTCACATAACCCCCTTTTTTGATTTTGGTGTCTTGATAATGCCTGAATAGGCGAAACGTCGACTGGTAAGTAGGTGTATTTTTGAAACATAAGGCTTTGCATTGTGGTTTTTCCCAATTGCATTATAATAAAAATATTTAAAATGAAGGATTGTACCATCCTTTTAATATATATATATATATATATATATATATATATATATATATATATATATATATATATATATTTATGTATGTATGTTTGTATGCATTATATTTGAAATCAACATATGCTGAATCTTACAATTATTTAGAGAGCAGCTGTTTTTTTGGTATGTAATCATTAAACGTGAAGAGATCCCCTGAGGTATTTTGGTTAACATAACAATCTTCTGTAGCCGTATTCGCAGCCAGATAGGAGAATCTTTGCCGATCTTCGGAGAGGACATAAAATGGCGGTCCTTAGCCTGCATGGTGTCAGGCTAACTCTAGTGATCCATACCGTAATTATAACTGAATATGAGAAAAGTAGGACTGCCACTGTAGCATCGCCCGATTAGCCATAATATTTAAAATAAATAGACAAATCATTAAGCTTGAAAAATATCGAACAAAAGTTTTTTCAAGTTTTAACTAAATCATCTTCATGGCCTGCAAATGTTAAATAATAATAAAACCAATAAATATCGATTAAAAATAACTTGGAATAAGAAGATTTTACTGATCGGAAAATCGATGATTTGCTTACGTACTTTTTTTTCTCTTTGCATTTCCTATTAGTTCAATTTATGTATTCTTCATATATTTTTTCAGAAGAATTATAAATATTTTTATATTATTTGTTTATTTTGATTTGTACATTTCTACCCATTTTTCCTTTCTATTCTATATGTGGGTAAGATAAATTGTAACTGTAAAATTACTGATTATCAGGTGAGTTGTTAAAAAAATAGAAAGATCTATTAAAGATAAAACGAATATACTACAATATAAACATCATATTATTAATTTGTGTTACTTATTGGCCAAACGAAATTGTTACTAATAACCAATTACTTCTGGACTTGTTTAATTAGCTCATTAGATAAAATGTGTCTATCCACCCGAACATTGGGAATACACTGACAGCCCAATGTCAGATAATACAAGAAGTATAAATACGATGGCTTCCAGTGGAGGAGCACTCACTTACCAACATGTGTTCCATGGTTAAGTTTCTTTTCATCTCTCTACTTCTAGCAGGTAACTATAAATTTATTTCGTATCATATTACTTAAAAATTGGTTGATTTTATTAGTAATTTTGAAAGATTATCACTCAACACCTTTAAATAAACAAACATTGTTACTGTTAGAATTGAATTTGAAATATAATATAAAATAGTCATTTTATTCCGTTACATTGAATAGCAACAAAACAAGACATTTGTTTTTATGTTTTTTTTCGAATTCAGTCATAGAATATGTCATACGAACCAATAGTAACTTCCGAAAAAGATTCAACTCCGAGGTGGAGGGAAATGTATCCATGCTTAGGTTTAATTTAGTTTCTTGGTTAACTCACACGAATTTTCTTACCTCTTTGGATGGAAATACTAGTCCAAAAATTCCTGTATCTTCCCTTATAATATAAGTTTTGCTTTGTATTGGGACGGCTCAGTGTGCATAGCGCCTCTGCCCTGAAAGTCTCCGTGTGAATCAGCATGTGACAGATAAATTCACAATTATAATTTAATCACTTGCTTCTTTAGCAATGTATCGTCCCCTTATGCTGCTTTGGATAATCGAACAATGTTATGGGAGTCCTAAATTTTGTGTAGCCAGTTGTAATTAGGATGGGGATCTGACATCCCCATTAACGGTCCACATTATCTGACATCGTAGAGGATCGGGACCCTTCCGAGGACGACATCACTAAGTATTTTTCACTTCTTTAAAAAATCCTGAGACCTGCCGGATTGCGAACCCGTGACCTTGGGCATAGAAGGTTGATATACTAACCATTACACCACAGATGAACTCTCTATTAACATTTAATAGATATAAATGGATGTAAAACCCGTCTGAGGCTCACCCACCCTCTATGAATTATTTTAAAATTTTAATTTGTTCCCCCGAATTCGTGAAAATCATGGCGAATGAGCACGATCTCGGGCATGCAATACAACAGTTGTTTTAGAAACATCACTATCTATTATCTGTTCTGAACCCAACACCCTTGATGGGTTGTAATGGTATAGATTTTTTTAAGTTTTTCATGGGCAATATTTTAATATGTTTCATCGTAACAACAGTACATGGAGTTAGTTGACGAGTTATTCGAAAAAATAAAAAACATTAGTCGATTGTCAAGGGAACATGGTGAGAAGGTTTAAAAATAAAAAACCTTCTACACGGTCGGGTCAACCAATTTTTGTTTTCGTTCTACATGGTCGGTGGTTAAATCAACTTGTTAGTTCTTCTCCGGTATTCGCGATGGCTCCTTTCCTTTCAAAGCAACAGAAGATCGTTTTGGCTATAACTTTTTTATGCTTGAGTGAAGAAGAAAAACAAAAAAAACCATTCTTAAAAAAAAAACCTTTCTCCAAAATAAGTATTCTAAAATTAAAAAAACAATGCTGTACTCGAATGTGGAGGCTATAATGCATCTTATTATTAATGGGAGAAATGCAGATATGAAATAAATAAAATTTAGCCCGGATACAACCGTATACAAGTCATTTTCACCACTTCAAAGTTTCAAAATGAGAAAAATCCCTCATGCATTTAAAAAAAAAAATTATACACTTTGCTTACCAGGAGATTTTTTAATTGGAAAAAAATAGCACCTTGGAATACATATATTATCGATATTCTACAATTGGTTCATGTAAAATTAGTAACATTATAATTTTGTGCGGTTGAAATGAAGCTTTGAATACAGCTGATTTAGTCTATTTCTATGGATTTACTTTACTATTTCGGACTCGATTACTGACGAGACGAAGTGTGCTAGGCATAAACAAATATTAGATTTATAGGTTTTGAACAATTGTTTACAATATTCTAATACATTTTTTTAGAATTTTAAACATGAATTTTGTCCAACTAGCTCCTACTAATCGAAACACTGTGCGTCGGCCGAAAGCGTTCCAAACAGTCGGGACCGACCACGGACGCAGCCTGTCGCTAGGAATGCGCTCACGACCACGGACGGTTGACATCAACCAAATATTTGTCGGTCAACCTATTTCTACATTGTCTATTTTTACATCAACCCGACCAAGGCCACGATGGTCGGCGGTTGGTCCCGTCCACGTAGAAGGGGTTTAAGTTTACGATGTGTAAAATCTGTACCCTATCTAAAAATCCAATCAAAATTAATTTCTCTATTTATGAATATAATATCTTGAATAATATTAATTGACCTCATCTGTTGTGTAAAACAATAGTATAATGTATTTATTGTGGAAGAAAATGATCAGGGTGGAGGTCAGAAACATTCTCTTATTGTTTGAAGGTTGACTACAAAACAATGGTATTGTAAAAAGTACTAAATTTAACTGCAATACCAATCATGGTTTTTTTGCCAACTGTAAAACCTTGACCCCATTATAAGCCCTGGAGAAAACCTGCAATGTTGGTCGAAACGTGGACTTTAAAATAAGTAGTTCTCCTTATTAAAGAGAATTTTTTCTGATCTCCACCCGGACCATTTTATTCCTCAATTAATATATTATATTATATTATTGTGTTACACAATAGATGAGCACACGGCTCCTACCTATTTTTGTAAATAATGCATTCAGGTCTACCAATAAATTAATTTGTGCGATTGATTCCAGGAGTAGCGGTTGCCCAAGAACCACAGGAGTCGACAACTTCCAATGACTCAAACATCGGTACGCACGCTCCGCCATTGGAAAGCTTCTTCCATAGTATCTCGGAACAATACGACAGGATAAGACAGATGATTGGAAATCGCTACTTCAACTCGACAAATCACTCCCCGCTGAGAGAATGGTTGGCCACGATTCTTCAACAGCGAAACGGTACTTTGGAAATCGAAAACTTCTTTAAAAGATTGAGCGAAACTTGGAGTCGTATTTTATCAAGTGCAAGCACGACCATTCCTCCACAAAGCATTCAACTGTTAAAGGACTTGATCCAGATCAGAAACAAAAGCAATACTGCTATGAGAAATAGAATAGAAGAATTTTTCAAGAGCATTTTCGCAACTTTGAATCAAAGATTGTCAGAATCAAACGTGACCATCAGCACGACAAACCTACGAGAGTTCAGAGAACTTATTCGCCAGAGAATCGCCCAACATTGGAACAGCACTCAAGCAGGACTGGAAAAGCTCCTGCAGAGAATTGATTATATTATCAAACAGAGACTTTCTGCATTAGGAAGAACCACTCCAAGAAGTACCGACGTATCCGGTGGTGGTTCTGCCTCCATCTCTGGTTCCTTCGAACACGGACATAACCATGGAAGTGACACCACGACAGGAAACCACAAGACTTCAGGAGAAGGCTCTTCAGGTTCAGGCGCTTCAGGTTCGGCGGAATCTGGTTCTGCGGGTGTAAGTTCTGGATCAGGGGAGAGTGGCGGATCTGCATAACATGCTGTAACTTTTGCCTTATTGTTTATATAACCTGTTATAATATAGATGTTACAAAGGAAATATAACTCATTGAATGAAAATGATTTGGTTTATTCTGATTGATGTTGAGCTCTTATGTACAGAGCTGTAGTTTCCAGGTTCGAATCCAGTGGCAGAAAAACTATTTATTCCTTTTATCAGCCGTAGATCTAACCTGTGAAATTTACAGACTCTACACTCCCAGGGCTCACCCAGCTTCCATACATCTCTGACTTTAGATAAAAACTTTGGCTTAGAAATAGTAGTATCTATCATGTATTGAACCCATGAAGTACGTATAAGTAAATTGCATATTAGAAATTATCATCGCCATTTACGATTTAGAACTGGAAAAATATACTGCTACGCTGTAAATTTGTATATTTTTTATAAAGTTAATAATTTTATAAATCCGGATTTAGAGTAAAATTTAAAAAAAAAAAAAATAACTACCAGGATACTTATCGGCTAAATCGACTCCCTACATAACCATTGGCACAAACCCTTGGTTCTTTTTCATTCTGGTGGGGATGGTCTTGATGATAAAATATTGAATCAAAACACAATATATATATAATATAGTCGGATATAATAATATACAAAAATATATTTATATGTATGTGCATATATAACTATTCGTTCGAAATAATATGTTGTACAAACGATAAAAACTTGGTAGATACTAAATACTGGGCTGCATGAAGAACGTAATTTCCTAATCAATTTTCGATAAACGCTCTATGAATGAAATTTATAACTTTGATATCATATATGAATTTTAGTTTCTAAATTGTGGACAGGTCCTGTTGTAATGGTAAAAATAACTCTCAAATATTGATATATCACAAATAAATTTTTAATAGTAAGTTGCAACTGGCCTGAGGCAGGGAGACGGACTCTCGCCTTTACTGTTAAACATAGCCCTTGAAAACGTATTTAGAACAACATCAAGAGAGAATGGCTGGTGCAGGTCGGAATGGAAGATAAATGATAGATGATATAGCAGTCCTCAGAAGTAATGAATAGATATCGAATGGAAGGGATATCGAGAGACTCGCTATGGCGCTGATAAGAGAAGCAGACCAAATCGGCATACAGATAAACGATGAAAAAACGAAATACATGATAGTAAGCTGTAATCCCCACCCCAGCAACAACATCTGCGTGGATCGCAAATCGTTCCCGAAAGTAGACAACTTCAAATACTTTGGCTCCACAATAATCTCAACGAACAACCAATTAATTGAGATAGATCAGCGTATAACAATGGCAAATAGAGCATTCTTCGGTCTTTAAAGAATATTGATATCCCGAAGCATCTCTAGAAATTTAAAATGAAGGGTGCATAACGCAGTATTAAAGCTGGTTCTGAAATACAGTTGTGAGACGTTGCCTCTCACCAGCATTCTGGAAAGGGAGATGTGAAAGGAAAATCCTCCGCACAATAACCGGAGCAGTATGGAATGAGAGCCTGAACTCGTGGAAGAAAAGAAGTGCTCAAGGAAACTGGGCAGTCGCTATCTCATGATACGAAAGCAAGAAGGTTAAGATGGGCGGGGAATGTAGCTCCAAGTAATCCTTCAGGAAGCCTCTACACTGCTATGAATGCCACAATAGTTGGCAAGAGACCACGTGAGAGGCCAAAGACCAGATGGATAGACAGGGTCAACATAGATGCTGCGGAGCTTCATGTAGGAGACTAGAAATCAGCGGCCCAGGACAGGCAGGGCTGGAGAAGACTGGTAAAGGCGGCCAAAGATCTACAAGGCCTGTAGGGCCAACCGAAACAATAATTGTAATTTATTAGAGAAACATTGCAGCCCGTATTTTCTATACAGCTTTATTTTAAATTTATACAATATATATTTAATATTGATAAATGAAGGACACTTTCTCATTATCAACTTCAAATAAAGCCTTAAGGGTGCAGAACAGTCGCATCACATCTCACATCAACACTCGAAAAACCGTTAATCAAATAGGTAGAAATTTATTACATATAAAGCAACTTAATTTTGTGTAAAAAAATAAGGACTTCACTGAAAGAAGATCACTGATAACAGAACAACCTTATTTTCCGATGCAAGTGCTCCTGTTTAGGAGTTTTGACGTAAAACTGACATTTCATAACACTTGCATTTCATTAATAATAAGTTCTTGTAAATAACAACAATATATTTGTTATTATAACATTTTATATTATAAAGGACCATTCTATCCTTTTTAGCAAACTCAAATCAATGTCCTTTTCTAACAGTTCCATCCGATGGTTCCAATCCTTCCTCTCTGATAGATCTCAAGCAGTTTCTATACCTAATCATCCCCTTTCCTCTTTCCTCACTCTTTCCTCAGGCGTGGCACAGGGCTCAAGTATCTCTCCTCTTCTTTTCAACTGCTATATCAATGATCTCCCTAAATCTGTTCACCACTGTTCCCATCATCTATATGCTGACGATTTCCAAATATATCTGTCCTTTCCCCCTTCCGAGCTATTTTTTGCGTTCGCTAGTATTCAGGAAGACCTGGATAGGATCTGTGCCTGGGCAAAGCTGAACAAACTGGAATTGAACGCATTGAAAACTCAGGCCATTGTTTTAGGTTCCAATTCCCTCCTTACATCCATCCACACCCTCCCAACATTACTCCTAAACGATAATCCTATCACGTTTACCTCCTCGGTGAAAAACCTAGGCATCACCATCGACCAAAACCTTTCCTGGAAATCCCACATCGCCCAAATATCCCGACGGACAATTAGTTCCCTGAAGTTGTTCCATCGTTCTCGTCATCTCCTTACACAATCTTCCCGTAAGCTTCTCGTATCTTCTCTCATCTTCCCCCACTTTGACTATTGTAGCGTGGTATATGGAGGCCTCTCTAAAATGCTTGAAGACAGATTAAAGAGAATAATGAATTGCTCTCTAAGATTTGTGCTTGGTACGCCGAAGCGATCGCGCGTCTCCCACCTCTATAATGGGTTAAAGTGGCTCTTCCCTCCCTTCCGAAGACAATATTTCCTCTGTTCATTCTTATACCAATCCATTCACTCTCAACACCCTTCATATATCTACAGTCTCCTCCAATTCAAATCATCAGTGCAACACCATAAAACAAGATCCCGCCTTTCTGATCTCTATATACGTTCACACAGAACTAAAGCATTCGAACGTTCCTTTCTCGCCCGCTCCACCACAATGTGGAACTCAATCCCTCCTAATATCCGTCATACTCCCTCTCTATCATTATTCAAATCCTGGCTGTTTCAACATCTATTAGCTTCCCAGAAGGATAGTCTCTAGGTAGGTTAGTCATTTGCTTAGAATACAATGTATATAATAACAAACTGTGTTATCTAGTTCTTTTAATTCTGCTCTTTGAAAAGCTGTACATCATGTAAACAAATTATTGAATGCTAGCTCATGCATTCAATTTCAAAAGCTTTGGATTTATCTATTCTCTGTAATTGCTTAATATCCTGTCAAGATCTGTACTATTTATTTACTTACTATTATTTTTGTTTATATATTTCTTTTTAAAGTGTTTTCTGTCATGTTTTCACGCTTTATGATTTGTAACATTTAGCCTTCTGGCCAGATAAATATTATGTTTTTATTCCTGTTCATATCTGTTATTCTAAAGGGACTTTGTCCCAGAATAAAGTTACTTTTCTATTTCTATTTCTATTTCTATATACTCGTAAATATCTTTTCAAATTGATCACGTCTCAATCTCTCGCATATCGCAGAAAGAAATACAGAATGTAAAAGTTTTGCGAAATGCTAAGTTATAGTCGGATCACTATCTATCTAAAATCAAAATTAAATTGATTAAAAAAAAAAAACCACAGGAAGACTGCCGTAAAAAAGATAACCCGCTTTGATACTGAAAAATTACGATCATGCCCTGAATTTGTTCAAGAACTGGAATCCTTGAGTCCTGAAGATTGGGGCGAACTGCAAGAAGCCTTAGTCAAAACTGCAAAGGAAACCGTCCCATTGACAAAGTCAAGGAAACATATGTGGTGGAACAATACGTGCGATACAATAGTAAAGCAAAGACAGCATGCATGGTAGAAATGGAATTCTGCCAACTAACCAAGGATATTTAAACAAAAGATCAATGTCCTGGAGTACCAAACTTTGGCATTATTGCACAGTTGTACGACCAGAGGTCTTACATTCTGCAGAATGCCTGATAATGAATAAGAAAGGCCTAGTAGAAAAATTGGAGATCAAAGAAAGAAAGATCTTAAGGAAAATTCTAAGCCCTTGTTAAAGAAGAAGGTGAATACAGACGACGACATAACAGAGAGCTGTACACTCATGCTCCGAAAATATCGGACGTTATGGGAAAAAGGAGAATATCATTCTATGGCAACCTTTTAAGAATGAAACCCACTAGACTGGCGAACCGTATTTTTACATATTTAAAGGAAAAGAAGACCAAATATGCCTTCTTCTTCTGATCGAAGAGGTGGAAAGAGATATACAGGAGATGGGGATTACCTGTTGTTATGGAAAGCAAACGTCTCTGGATGAAACTAGATACTCCAGTGAGTTTTCAAGAAAAAACAAAGCTAAAGACAGGAAAGAGATGGACAGAGGAAAGAAGGGAGTAGCGCCGGTGACGAATGAGGGAGTGTTCAGAAGAAAAAAAAAATTTGAAATGACGTGGTCTTTAATACGCCAATACAAAAAAAAATCTTATATATATATATATATATATATATATATATATATACTTTTTAATTATTTAATTATAATTTAGATTATATCAACAGACCAATTTATCGATATAATATCAAATATTTCCTTATAAGTCCTGTTTGTAATATTTTGAGTATACATGTTTTCTGGGTTAACGAATTTGTATGAGTGGTTAACAATTTTATTACTTTAAGTGCAAATGTTATAAATAATTAACAAAGATGGCAAACAGAAAACATACACCAACCCTAACAAACCTATCCTCATATATTGAACGATTTTATTACTTAATGTGCAAAGCGTTTTCTAAATCAAAAACAAAAAAGAACAGAAAACACATTTAATGTGCAAAAGTTAAGTAATTATATTATAAATTTATTTAAAGAAAAATAAAAAAGACGGAAAACAGATAACGCATACAAACACTAACCAAGGTCAAATGATTACAACATTGCTAAATCAATCTGCTGATAACAGTAGGGGCTCTCCTCTAACAGAAAAAAAAAACCTGTCCCACTACTATCCGTGAACGGTTCTTGGTTTCAGTACTTCGTAGATACTGTACTGTTTTATGGACAACGGTTGTGCAGGGAGGTGATTTGTCTTATATCACGCTCCATCGCAAGATTTCCCCTCTTATTATGGGTACCCACCCATCAGCCAAGATCCTAGATCCCATATGATCCATCTCAATAAAAATATCTTGCCAGAAGCGGGATTTGAACCTTGATTTTCGGCATGGTAACTCAGTGTTCTACCACTGAGCCACTACCCTCTGACAGAAGAGTACCAAAAATACGTTACTTCAAAGCTCTTCAATAAATTTACCAATTTTATGAACAACATTAAAATATTTTATTCAGAAACTCTACAGTTTAGTTTTTGTGATAAGTCTATATATTATAAATTCTAATAAGCTTTGGTAAGTAGCTTTGGTAATTTTGAGTTATACAGGTAATATTTAACAACTTGTTTTCCTTGAACAAGAGTCAATTGTGAAATTCACCATGACATTCTATATTTAGTGAGAGGACGTGTGGTTGAAATTAGATATTTATGGTGGTAGGAACAATGGAAAGGTGGTGACGTCATAATTCACCCCTGACTAATCATCATCAGGTTTGCAGGATTCGCTTTGGGCTTATAGAATATCATTTATAAATGATTTCCTATTTGTGAATTTACTATTCGGACTACTCATGTAGATCCTAAAGTCATCATGAATAAAAAAAAAAAAAAGGTAATTATTATGCAGGTTGTCGCTTCGAGTTGAATCCTATCAATTTTTAACTTTTCATTCGTTTCCCTTTTAATTATTATTGTTATTATTTTGACTCTACGGCCCTGAAAGAACCCGGGACTCCACCACAACAGCCAATCAACCTCGGCGATTCCCTTTAAATATTTTCTAAAAATACGAATGTTGTTGTATACTCCCGTAACCATTTCATCTATAAATGAACGTTTCAACAAACACTGTATAACTTATAACATATAACTATATAACTTGTATAACATATTATATCATATATAATCTATTTTGTTACGGGCTACTGGGTTTGAAAATGAATTAAACTACTCCTAAATTTGAGATACTAATATTTATTAACAAAGTGACAAAATGAATACATTGAAGTTACAAACAATTAAATTATTAAACTAATATAAATTTACAATAAAAATATTCTAAATATTTATTATAACCTAGGCCTATTTAATTACTAAAATATTATACGATATTACTAATACTGAATAGCTTAACTATTTACATAAATGTGTACAAATACAATAAAATTACGCTAGAGCTTATAACTACAAATTAACACTTACAGTTCACTTAAAGTCCACCGACCGTAAGAATCTCCAAATATAACAAACTGAAACACAGTAAGAAACAGTTTATAATACTCACAAACTACACAGTTCACTGATTCACTTATTACTAGTTCATCACAGTACCTGGTCTATTCTCTGACTGATTTACTCGCGGCTGAGGGGGTATTTAAATAGGAGAGGCCGAACATTATTTCGAGTCGGTGGGGAGACCGTTCTCGAACCTCCCAGAACCATCTCCTTAATCTCTTCAGGCGACCGGCTTAAAACGTTAATCCCTTCCGCCCGTCTTTCTCTCTCTGATCGTAACACTATATGTTATTCGAAAGTTTTATTTCTCGATGAAATGATAATCAAATCTGCTCCTTGCCCATAATTACATTCTCTTTTCCATACTAAACAATTAAAATTCAAATGGAAGCGACAATCTGCGGAACAGATATGAACAGTATTTATAAAGGTTTAAGTTATTTACTAAGGCTATTCAGACTATTCTACAGTGGGAGGCTTAAATAAATGCCTAGCCAGGTATAATTATTATAATTAGGAATTTTCTTTAGGGACTTAATGAGTCTTTAAGGAGTTCATGTAACAGAACAGGCTCGGAATCGCCATTTTTCGTTCTTTCTGAAGGACGGCTTAACCAAGAATTTTTAACTCCCTTAAAAAAATCCTAAGGCCAGGCTGTGAATCTGCAGCCTTAGGCTTAGAAGGTTGTTATGCTAACCACTACACTACTGGTAACCCGTAAATCATTACATATTACTTATTAAAGAATACTGAAACATATAAATGGCAGCTGATACGATTACTAAAGAAACAAATGAATTAGACCTAAAAGTCAAAACATTTTGCATTAACAATTCAAGCGTTTGAGATTGCTTGACTGCACTAGTAGGAAATATGAAAAAGTCAATTTTTGAAATTGATCCTGGATGCCACTATTTTCCTTTACTGCGTAGGAAGTAGAACTCTGAACAGATAATTTTTAGCAAGGGTTACTATTAATATGAAGGTACTTCTTTTACTTATTAGGAAGTAAAAATAAATTAGTTATAACTTATAAATTTTATATATAAAACGTTAATATTGGTGGTGCAGGGAACGAGATATCACAATGTGTAGAGCGCTTAGCTGCTATCTATGGCTCGATCCGGCTGTGCCAGGTGAATTATTCATTAATTGTTGGTTAACAGTAGTAGATCTACCCCGTGGTACATGCAAACGCTTCTTAGGCTCACTCAGTGAATTGAAGTGAATTATTAAGTGAAATTAAGTGAATTTCTTTTACTGGGGAAATATTTCGAAGTTAAGTGTAATCTCGGCCAAGTCAACTGCTCGTACTTACAACATATCGCACAGTATCTATCATGTTCTGAACCTAACATCCTTCTTTATTAGCTGGTTTGATACTCTTTTTTTATTCAATAATTGTTGTTTAGCAGGAGTGGCACAAACTACTAGAAAAATTAGGGTGTTAGCCATAAGTACAAACCAAATTGAAGAGGTTGCCACGAAGTTTACATTTTCACAATGTCACAATTCTGGGGCTACAGGCGCACGTTATAAACATAATACGATAGTATCAAGGCCAACTACTACCGGATAACTAAACTTCATTCAATACACGCTTACGTATTTAACGATTTTAGATTTTTATAACAAAAATGAACTACTTATATGATACAGTAGTTTAGTTTAGTAGTTGTCTTGTCTTAACTTCATAGTCTTAAAGAATAAGGATTTGTAGGAAACTTTGCTAGAATGGGACTTCCCAGCTTGCAGGAAACTTCTAGTTTACGATATTATATCAAGGCAGTTGGATTCCGATGGTTATTGCCATGAACATTGTTACATTAGCGAGCAAACTTTTTAAACCTGGAATGTTCGTTCTTAGTTGTACCCAGGAACTCAAGCATCGGATAAGAACCAACGAAATTCCTAGTTAAACCTTTCAAAGAAGTAGTTGAATTAAGGCGTTGACTGCGAGAAGGCTGTAAGTAAAAAATAAAATAATTTTTTCATTGAAAATGTAGTAATTAATCATGCCAATAGCACATAAATAGAAGTAAGTCAAAACTGAGAATGGTATTCATTTTTGTAGGGAGTATATTTGAGTAAATCTGCAGCTCTAGCAAATAAGGGGTTAAGTCGAATTATGTCTAAAGAGGGTTAACTGTATTGAGAGATAATGAATTGTATCATTCTCGTAGTTTTATGCTTGAAATTGATTTGATGTAATATAAGTAATAACTCCTTTTCATACCTTAGGCTTTGCCCCTTATTCACTACGAAAATAACACGATTCCACTTCTCTAAGTACAAGAAACTCTTTATGAAGAAAATTCAACTGTTGAGTTTTCAAAGTTCAACAAATGTTGAGTACTTTGTAAGTAAATAAAAAACCAATTGCATACATGCACCCCAAATCCGCTGTATGTGGTGTTACGTACATTCGATGCTTTATTATGGGATGGATTTGTTGAAGTTGAGAAAAGCAGATCTTCAGAGATCCGAAAGATTGGAGCTGCGATTGTACCGTCCCATGTTGAGGATACCATGGGTGGGGAGAGTTACAAATACCAAGGTACTAACACGATTTAAAAAGACAGGGATGTCGTTCTAGCATCCTTTTAAAGAGGAAAATATAGTAAATGGGGCAACATCGTAAGTGGGTAGGGGAGCTAAACAGTTTCATAATTGAGAGGAAAATCAAAAGGAAAGAAAACGGGAGGTAAAATAAGGCCCTCTTGGCATAAGAAACTGGGATATTAGTACGCCTCCAACAATAAATTATAGAACTTAGTCGTGCCAAAAGTTCCAGTCGCCTTGCTGATTTCTAACAAAGATGGCTCTGGAAGAAGAAGAAGAAAGAGGTAGCATAAGGGAGGCATGAATAATTCTAAATTGTGTAAAAAACGTTTAAAGGTACGGTGTAATAAAGTGGGTACCATTATTGGGCGGTTGAGCGTGATCTAGGAAATTACCTCCCTGCACAGCTGTCGTCCTATAAAAAGAAGTCTCTACCATGTCTTGAACTCAAGACCCATCTTGGGTTGTAGTGATAAATTTTTTAAAAAATAGATAAAATAGATACTAATTGTACTCAGATCGCTTCAAGAAGAATTTCTACCTAGTACAATAAGCAGTTTTTTAAGTGCTTCCTGACATTATGCTTTCCTTCAAATAAAGGTAATGCTAACAAACATTCTTTCAGTTCCTCTTTTTCATTTGTTCTTGTCTAATAGATTTCCTCTCTTACACCTTGACCGAACAAGCTTTCTTCAACATTTTTTAGCCATCTTTTCCAGGGTTTCCCTGGCCTTTTCTCCCTTAAGCATTTTGACTTGATTACTGAAATAAATTGGAAAATCTTTTCTCTTTCATTCTATGAAATCCTATTCCCATTCCAATCTTTTTTTTTTTCAACATTTTGATGGGCTTTAATTTTCTCGCTGAGTTGAAATAGTTCCCTTTTCAAGTAAACTCTGGCAGCTGTCCTCCAATAGTCCATTCATTGGTAAGTATCGTTTTTCCTACAGCAGCGCTTACCTTCAATGTCTCTGCTCGATAAAGCTGTATGCTTTCAATTATGTACACGTAAGTGAGCTTCTTGTTACCTTTCACCATATTATTGCTTCAAATGAGCTTATTTATTCTTCTTTTTATAGATTGCCATAGAGA
Source organism: Arma custos (assembly GCA_037127475.1). Classification (NCBI taxonomy): domain Eukaryota; kingdom Metazoa; phylum Arthropoda; class Insecta; order Hemiptera; family Pentatomidae; genus Arma; species Arma custos. The sequence continues at coordinate 176,658,213 of CM073759.1, forward strand.
AAGATTAGGATAAAATAACCTGTGGGTCTATAGAGTTTCGACAATATATCTACTATACTGACAAACATTTTATTAAGTCTAAAATTTTATCGTTATTATTAAGTCATTCATTTTCTCAGCATGTTTTTTTCTCTCTCAATTTGATGAAATCTGCATTGCATTGAAGATAATCTACACTTGTCAGGTGCTTAGACACCTAGTCACGTGACTAACTTCACATTAGAGCTATCAATTCTCCACAACCCATCAAGTAAATTACTCTCCTTCGGGGCTCAAACATATGCATCTCTTAGACCGGCAAATTGACCTGTCTAAGAGAAGAGAAGTGCAGGTAAAAAAAGACACCCTTTATTTAAAAAACTGAGACACTGGTACAACGCTTCCAACAATAAGTTATATAAGGAAGTTGTGCCAAAGTGTCTCTTTGCTGATTGCTAACAAAAATGGCTCTTCAAGAAGAAGAAGAAAGAGGTAATAAATTAGGAATAAATGTAGAAAAATCGTAGAGTGGTTTAAATTAAAATTAAAGAATCGGATGGTCTGAGAATCAGAGTGTTATTTAATTTTAAAACATTTTACATGCTTCTCCAAAAGAACAACATAATTATATTTATTTTATTTATTGGATTATTGTGTAGCTATTGTATTGGATGAAGCTTTCAATTCAAAATCTTAAAGGATGTAAGAGGCAGGCGACCAATACACCTTGTCTCCTTTGTATTCGTTTTTGAAAATACTTCATTTTCAAGTACACAGCTGTAAACCCCAAAACTGACTCTAATTTAAATTAATAACACCCTATTTTTAAATTATCGCTCATTGTAGAAAAATGCAAAAAAAAATATAAAAATAATAATAGTAATTACGATTAATAAAGATGTACAATGTACAATAAAAATGAACTTTGTAAAATGAAGAAAGGCGATAGATAGAAAATATTTTACAAAATTCTAATACTTCCCTTACAAATTAATAAGAGGTAATAGACGGAGTTTAAAAGTATTAGTTATTTGCATTTATATAAAAATTAAAATAACTAATTTTTCAAGAAGACGAAATGAGCCTGTGATCGCATAACGGCGGACCAACTCCCGTTTTACAAATAATACATATGTTCGTTTAATTTTTCTACAGTAGGTATTTTTATTAGAGGTTCATTACTTATTTTGTATCCCCTACTGAACCTATTTACATCAAGTAGGTACTGTTTTGAGATATTTAGTATTTTTGATTAAAAAAAACAATAATTTTAATTATTTATTGTAGGTTTACTTTAAATTAAAAAAATATAATCAATATTTCAAAAGGTCTTAATATTATTTCACTAACTTCTTATTATTAAAAAAACAATGCTATAATCGAAATATTGGAATGAAATATATGTTACAAAAGACTTTGTTGATTTCTTCTGGTTTAGATCGTGTTGATAAATTTTTCGCCGTTTCGCCAGCCATGCTGCTGACATCTATAGGGCTGATAATGAGAGAGAGCTCGCTGGCGAAACATTGGCGAAAAATTTATCAACTAGATCTAAACCAGAAGAAATCAACAAAGTCTTTTGTAATAATAGTGGCCGTGGAAACCTAAAAGAGTATTAAAATATATGTTGTTTTAATTATTAAATCGATGCATTCCATTTGTTCCATTTGAATTCAAAACCAGTAATATATTTTGTGTTACGGCTTAACGAAGTACGGAACAATGGGTTTGTGATTTACCAATTTTTAAAAACGTGCATAGATACAGCACATTAACAAACTAAACAAAATGAATTCCTCGATCCATTGGTAGGCAAACGAATATATGTATATATTTATGATCTTTTTACTTTTTATATTAATTTGCATTCTTTGTTATCTTAAAAGAGAAAATTGCTTGGAAAGTTTCATTTTATTACCACATCTACAATACCTATCCACTCCTAGTAAAATAGTTAAAAGGACAACACAGGCAGTATCTAATATATATATATATATATATATATATATATATATATATATATATATATATATATATATATATATATATATAAACTTGATCCTAATAGATCAGCACTATTAACTTTCCAAAGCGCCTGTTTATAATTACAAGTTCACTCCCATCAAGTAATAATATCCAGTGACTAAATATGTAGCAGGAACGGTATTGAGTTTCCGATAACATTAAATATTTTTATAAGATAAAAAGTACCACTACATCTCATAAAGAGTCCTAGGTTCATTGCTTGATAGAGACTGTACTGTTTCCAAGACAACGGTTTTGTTGAGAGGCCATACTTCCGGGATACCACTCAAACACTAGGTTTTCCTCTTATTAAGGGTAAAAAAAATAGAGGAAAGTAAAAAAAAAAATGAAAAATTAAGAATTAGGACAGAATTATAGTTAAAAAAGAGTTATATTTATTATTAATCCTTTTTTTTTACTATAATTCTGTCCTAATTCTTAATTTTTCTTTGTTATGTTTTGGGGTATTTTATTGAATAATTTTTCATTTTTTTTACTTTGCTCTATTTTGTTTTTTATTTTTCATTCGTTACTTTGTTGGCTTTTAAACAGTACCTCTTTAACGGTCACCTGTGGTCTAGTGGTTAGCGTAACAAACTACTAAGCCCAAGAACGCGGGTTTGTAGCCCGGCAGGTAGTCCTAGGATTTTTTTAAGGGAGTAAAAAATCCTTAGTTACGCCGTCCTTCGGAAGGGACGTAAAATGGAGGTCCCGAGCCCGCACGTTGTCAGGTATCCGTTAATCCCCTACGTAACTACGTAAATCCCTATCCTAATTAAACATGGATATGCAAAATTCAGAGCTCCCTCTGGAGTATCGTCCGATTAGCCATAGCAGCATAAAGTGGCGTTAAATGAACAAACAAAACAAACAATAACTCTTTGTTAATATATAGTACGTCTTAGTCATTAAATTACTCAACCCCCTCTGTATTTTATTTCCTCTACTTACTACATAATACATTATTCTATTATACCACATATGTATATTATTCTGTGCCATTTATTATTTTAATTTATTTGAATCTTGTATATTTAGCCTTGAAGAAGACCTGCAATGTGGGTCGAAACGTTGGCTTGCCAATAAAAAGTTGTCCCTGTATAAGATAATTTTCTTGACCTTTACCTGGACCACTTTCTTCCTCATAGTTACACAAGGTCAACTGTATTATCAAACAGATAATATTTTATGTTAATGAATCTGTAAAAAAAAAAAATTTTGCCTGATATCAATTCTAGTATATAATTATTGTATTAGTTAATAGGTTATAAAAGTTTTAAAATATTGCTATTAACATAATTAACGTTACACTTTTCCGAAGAAAATCGCTATTACCAATGCATCTTAAAAATAATTTAGTTCTGACCTTATTAAAAAAACTACCAAAACACAATTAATTTACAGTTACGACACATCCGCATGTTACTGATAAGCTGCTCAATGTACTGTCAACTAGCACTCAATGCAATGGAACAATTATAATTTGATAAAACTAATTTGGTTACTTCCGTCAGAAGCAATGTCAATGTGTCTTATTTATGTAAGAACTATTACCATCATTAGCGATAATATCGTACATAAATACCGAATAGACCTAGATTGTGTTCAGAAAAGTACAGGCAGCAGAATGGTTTCAACAGTGCAACTTCTACTGGCTTTCCTTGTTGCAGGTAACTATTGTTTTTATTAGCACATATAATACCTATAATATATATATTACTCCATTCCTACCAGTGATAAAATTTTATTTTATTAATTAATACTTATTACTTCCGCTTATCTAAGGTATTTACGGGTTTAAATGGGCTTATTTTAATTACCTATAATCACTGATAAGAACTGGAATAAATTACTAAAGCTAAATTTAATATCTTACCTTGAATTGATTAATTACTTCAAAAAACTACTAATAAACCTTTTATAAACCCTTTGAATATAAATATGGATAAACATCAGGCAATCAATAGATAAGGCAAAATACATTTCACTAACATTAATTTATTATTAACCACAGTTAAAACAATAACATATACAAATAGATTTTAATATAAAATAATATAATGGATAAATCCATCTCAATAGAAAAATTATATAATAAACAGATTAATATAATATAGCGCTTTGAATTTTATTTAATTTAAATATTATGAGCTCTAAAAATTGTGTAGCTGTCGATGTATTCTGCAGAATAATGATATGTTAGTACTTGCATTTTACAGACGATATGATACTTCCAGCCGCGATGGTCAATCTTCTTCCATAGCCTAAGGTCTTGATGTAAGGGTTGAAAATGAAGTCTCCTATCTTACTCGCTGGAAGGGTTGAACGGAAGTGGCTTCTAATGTTGATAGGTCGAAGGGCCCCAGTGATCTGTTACTTGGGGGATTTTTTGACTGAAGTCCCTTTTATCTATGGAGGGGATAGGTTTAGCTGCCGGCCCCTACCGGCATTTTATTTAAACTCTTATAGGAATGATTATGTTTTCTTGATTAGACGATAGCTGCGTCATGTATCAATATATATATATATATATATATATATATATATATACTCAATTAACAGGTATTTTTCGACAAATCGTCCGTGCCATCGCAAAGTATCGAATGTGAAAAAACACAGTTTTCGTTTTCGACTTATAGCAGTTGCTTTAGCTTTGATAAAAGTACCGATTCTCCTCAAAAGTACCGATTTTCACATTCTACAGTTGGAAATGGCAGGAACGAAATTTATCCATATGGTAAATAAAAAAAAAATCATTAATAAGTAATGTTTAAAGAACATTCGTTCTCGTGTATACATCGCAAACAATTGCGAGAACACGTGGACATGGGATCAGATAAGAAAAGAGATTTGTCCCCGGCTGGATAGCGACTCCGGTAGCTCAAATGTCTGAGCACTGTCACGGATAGACAGAGGACCAGGGTTCGAATCCCGGCCGGGGGCTTATCTTTTCTATTCAAATAAAAATAGTTAAAAATCTTTTATTTTGTTAATTCCTCAACAGAAAATAAATGTTCAATTAAATATTTTACTTATTAATTATATTAAAACTTATTTGACTTATAGAATCAAATACATTTCATTTATAAATATGAGGGAGTGAATTGGCACAATGCTAGAGCTCTCAGTGACTGTGCCGAAGGTGCCTGGGTGATATCTGGCTGCCGGCAGTTTTATTTAGCCGGCAAGAATGGACCCTTTGGGTTCTTGGATCCTCTGAGGGCCCACCCAACCTCTATAAATTGGTTACCCAAAATAGGGAGGAAAATACGGTGGTTGGGCATGATGTAGGACAATTCATCTCCCTGCACAACGTTGTCCAAGAAACGGTATAATCTCTACTATGTACTGAAGCCAAGCTTATCATGACTTTTAGTGGTGCAGATTTTTTTTTTTTGTATTCATAAATAATATGTATAATAGTCAAAAGTACTAGCTTAAAAGAGTTTGTTTTATTTTTATAGGAGTGGTTGGGACAACCTCAGCCAATGAAAGGGCAAAGAGAGACATCCCGGTGTTGCAGCCACTAGTGACAGGAATAAGAACGCCAGTTGTAACAAATACAATCCTCCCTCCAAAAATAGGTCTGCCGTTGTTGAATCCCCAAGTACCTGTCAATCCAAAACCACCATCCATAAATCCATCATTAAGTGCAGGTGTCGTAGCAGCTTCTGAAGAACCAGGAGAAGGAAGCCTTCGGAACCGCTATCTCGGATATAATCCATATCACAAGAAAGGATCACACGAAAAGCACAGTACAGGAAGTCACTCCGCCGAAGGTAAAGGGAAGTGTAAAACACATAAACCTCAATATGGAGTTGTTATGTACCACGGCAGCCACTCCGGAGAAGGAAAAGAACAACCCTATGCTCCCGTGGTACACATCGTTCATCCAGCTCATGGTGGTAATACCAAACCTGGGTCTTACCATCATAAACCTTACTCCAACAAAAACATTCACCATGGCGGTTCGGGTTCTCATGAAGGACACAGTTCTTATGGAAGCAGCAGCAGCAGCTCTAGCTCATCCTCCGACTCGTCTGATTAAATTAGCCCAATTTATTTCCTTTTCAGTACTTTTTGTTCAGTTTTGAAAGTCCTATAAATATAACTGAAATTATATCGACATTTATTAATAACTTTACTAATTATTAACTTTACTAATTTATTAAAACCTACTTTATTTCCCAAAAATTTTAAAAAAAGAAAAGAACCAAAATGACTTTTACCTAAAAAACGATACAAAAAACATATGGTTGGAGTAGGGTAAAAGTATACTACGCAAAATTATCTGGAATAATGTGAGGAAGAATTCTGTATGGCCTTACAGAATTCTTCCTCACATTGCATAGGACGTTCAAGAAACAATAAAGTCTCTACCATATAATGAACCAAAGACTCTTTACGAGGTTATTTATTATTTACAGATTTATCCCACCATTCATCCCACCGAACAGCAACGTTAGACAGATCTTTCCTTATCCGATCCTCGTCCCTTTGGAACTCTGTACCTTCTTCCTCCTTCGTCGTTCCAATAATCTTCCAACATTCAAATCCTGATTAGTCAATCACCTAACGTCCTTAAAATTTCCAAAAAATAGTATATTCAGTTTTGAAATTAAAATGATCTAAATGTTGTATGAATGGTATGTTTTAAGGTATATATACGAGCCTGTGTGTATATAAACCTATAGCCTATAACGATATATATATATATATATATATATATATATATATATATATATATATATATATATATATATAAACCTGTACCTACCATTACATGGGTTGTACGGGCACGATTTTATCATCAGCGGAATTTGAACCCAGGACCTTCGGCATGGTAAGTCAGCGCTCTACGACTAAGCCACTCCGCTCCCCAAACTTTTAAGATTAATATTTTAAAATTCAAACTTGTTTTCTAAGTATGGCAATGTCTATTCCTCCATGTATCTTACCTGGGGAATCATTTAAAATAATTGAGTGTTCTAATAATCCAAATTCTACTATATTCATAAGGCTTTGACTTTTTTTTTTTTTTATAATATTTTCGCAGAATGATATTATCGATCCGTTAAATTCTTATCTACTCATTTTTTCATCTAAATTCATATAGCCCCTCTCCTCCTTAATTGTACAATCCCCCTTAACAAAAGGAATCCGACAAAAATATAGCATTTTTGTCTTATTGTAGCACATATCTGACGGATTTTATCTATGGCTATGTAACAAATCTTTAATTACTGAAGTTGAGGTAACTTTTATTGAAGTTACTAAGTTAATTCTAGAACCTTTCTTCTCTCTTATTTTTTTGAGACTTCTTAATCCTCTCTGATTGCGTTTTATACAATCAATTAAAGTTTTATATAAAAAAAAATCCAAGCTAAACCTCGAAAAAATGGAAACTTTTTTTTAGATACATTGGTATGGCGATATTACAAATAAAGGGAACTAATAAATGAATTAAAACTTGTGCAAGATAAAACATTTCTGTCCCCTCAACTAATTATAGTATTCATGGACATAACTCCTTCAGCCAGGGCAAATACATTCGAAAACTTTTGATTATTCATTGAACAATTCCATATTAACTCAAATTAGATTAGTATCAAATTTATCTTAACACTCAGAAACTTTCAGGTTTATATCTCTAGCTTCATATAATTGCATATCAAATAGAATAGGTTAATCTAGCTCCAAAGCAAAAAATTGTTAATAACTTTTTTTTAAACATTAAACTATGTTGCATTGAAACCTATTTACCAAATCAGATAGTGTCCTATCCACAACGTGCTATGGATGTTTTCCAAATGAAAATATGGAACTGTATAATTCATTAAGAAGAGTATAAAATGGTCAGGGGATGCAGTCAATAAATTACACAAAAAATTTTTTTTTAATACAACAAAATAATTTATTGATATTTACAATTGTAATTATATTACATCAAGTAAATCTGCTGTATGAACAAAGGACATGGGAAAAAAACACTTGTGGAGAAACTATCAATTGTTAGCACTCCAATAAAATTCTATAGCAGAAGGTCTCGAGGCCATCTTCCTTTCAGATCAGAGGGTTATCAGGAATATTACGGGAAGCAAGTTGAGAGGCAGCGGATTAAAGTGTGTATGGAGCTTTTCATGGAAGGATAGGTATCTAGTTTGGGTCAAATCACCAACATATGGGATATTAAGATCATGATGGATGAGTTTGTTTGAGACATAATAAGGAGCAAAATTAAACAAAATAAGTTAGAATTATTTTATTGTGCCTACGTTTCGACCTAACTTTAAGGCCAACTTCAGGGCTGAGTATATTGGATTAGTACAGATATTTGTGTGATCCAATATTATTATTTGATATTAGGGTGGTCCAAAAAAGGCGATGGTAATAGGTTCCAATCACCTCCTTAAAAAAGTTCCTCGTTTCCCACCCCTTTACTTAAATAATGTTCCCGTCAAATTTTTCCTAACAGTCAAAAACCTCGGAATCACTTTAGACCAATCCCTCTCCTGAAAAAGTCATATTTCCAATATATCCCGCCGTACTTTTTCTATCCTGAAGAGATTAAATTATTTCCGTCACCTATTTCCATTTGAAACACGTAGACTCCTAGTTACCTCTTTAGTATTCCCCCACTTCGACTACTGCTGCGCTGTATATGGGGGTGTCTCTGTGGAGCTCGAGGCCAAAATAAAACGTTTGATGAATTGCTTTGTACGCTTTGTCTTCGGGATCCCCAGGGACGCCCCTGTCTCCCGATTTTATGAAGAGTTGAGGTGGTTGTATCCTTCCTATCGCCGTAAGTATTTCCTTGCATCCTTCCTCTATCAAGTTATCCAATCCCGCCGTCCATTATACATCTATGAGCTCCTCAAATTTAAATCCTCCATCCATTCCCGTGATACCCGTTCACACCCTTCCGATTTGTATATGGAGGCCCATCGAACCGCTGCTTTTGACAGATCGTTCCTGATTAGGTCTTGTTCCCTGTGGAATTCTATCCCTTTTTCCATTCGCTGTTCCAAGACCCTTCCTATCTTCAAATCCCGCTTATTTGATTACTTCCTATCCCTCCAGTTCCCCGAAGGACATACATAAAATTATCAACAGAATATTATTTATATTGTTTATTCATTTTTATTTTTTTTTGTGTGAAAAGTTCTTTTTAGTAATTATTCTAATTTTATTTAGGTTCTATTTCATTATCATAAGAAGTTATTTTTTATTTATTTATTATTATTTAATCAGCTTTATAGATTGACTTATCTGCTTGTTGTTTTTTTCTTTGTACTCTAAGGCTCTAAAGCCCACAATAATGTACAACTATGTTATTCTAAAGGGACTTGTCCCAGAATAAATAAAGAATTTATTATTATTATTATTTTAATTTCCACATTACTTGTACCACATTACTACATTACTTGTCACCATATTCTTGTTACTGCAACGTTTCTTATATGTTTTTCTGTTTGTTTCTCTCTCTTAGCCCTGAAGATGGCCTACATTGTAGGCCGAAACGTCGGCACACAATAAATAAGTTACACTTATTAAGGTGTTTTTATTGACTGCACCCCCAACTATTTCTTCCTTATATAAAAAATATATAAAATGAAAGTAGTAAATGACTGTGCTGAAAGAGTATTGCACTGATTCAAAAACTTAATACATGTATCACCAAGAATGAAGAACAGTTTCAGTATCTTCTCCAGTTTGTTCAACTGCATAGACACCAATTTCCAACGTCCAAGAAGGCGACGCTGATGGGCGATGGTGCGAGTAAGCTTTTGTAAATATTGAGAGTCTTGCAGGTAGAATTGACATTCCAGAAACTTGAATTATGGCTATTGTAAATGTAAAATACCATTCTTTATAGATTTATATCCTTAATATAGTTATTTTAACAAAATATCGGAGATATAAGGAAGAAATAGTTGGGGGTGCAGTCAATAAATATATTGACTGCACCCCCAACAATTTCTTCCTTATATTAGAAGTTACAGTCAACCAATTCTTCTCTGACAAAAATATCGGAGATTTATTGAAAATTCTGTTTTTGACCTAAAAAGTGTTAAGTCATAGGAACCTCTAAATATTGACCAAATAACCTGAATTTTTTTCCTCAGTTGTAAAATGCCATATGGAATAAGGGAAGGCTTGTGGAGAATATGTTTTCCAAAATTTAAATTTTGGCTAGTAATAGGTCGGATGGGGGAAAGGACAGATATATTTAGAAATCATCGGCGTAGATATGGTATTTGGAATGGTGGATGAGGTGGGGAAGGTCATTTATATAAATTGAAAATAGAGTAGGGGACAGAGATGAGCCCTGAGGGACACCACAGGAGAGGGGGAGAGTCTTGGATGGTGGTTGGCCTGGAACGACAACAAACTGAGATCGGTTTGAGAGGAAGGATTTGAACCAGTGCAAGGCACTGTTGGATAAAGGAAGGTTTTGAAGTTTGGTCAGTAGGATGTTATGGTCAACTGAGTCAAATGCTTTAGAGAAGTCTAGAAGGATAAGGATAGTTAGTTTTTGGTGTTCGATGGAAGTCTGGAGGTCATGGATTATTTTAAGGAGAGCGGATTGAGTTGAATGTCCAGAACGAAAGCCAGATTGGAGAGGATTAATGAGGCAACGTTCTTCCAGGAAGTTTGAAAGTTGGTTCTGTACTAGGCGTTCTAGCGGTTTTGAAAGGTTAGAAAGAAGGGAAATAGGGCGGAAGTCTTGAGGTGAGGAAGGGTTCGAAATTTTGTTTATTGGTTGGACCAGGACCGTTTTCCAAGAAGAAGGGAATGTGGAATTTTGCAAGGAGAAGTTATCGATGTGATAGAGTATGGGTATAAGGGTGGGAAGACAGGATTTTACTAGTTTTACTGGAATGTTATCAGGACCATAATCATTGGTGCGGGATTTTAGGATAGCGGTAAGTATTTCATCATATGAAAGGTGGGAGAAAAATAAGTTTTCAGGATTGAAACAATGATATTCGAAATCGGTAGCAAGTGAGGAATTGGGTGCAGAGGATATAAAGTAGTTATTGAGATCATCTGGGGTTGATGGGAGAGAACAGGTGTGGTTAGATTCTGGTAGGGATAATTTTCGGAGTATTTTCCATTTGGATTTGGGGTCAGGTGCGGTAGAAAGGGCGTTATGGAAGTAGAGGGATTTAGCACGTCGAACTGCGGCTTGGGTTTCATTACGTAATTGTTTGAAATTCACATAATCGCCTGACATCCGAGTTCTCCGAAATTTGCGTCTTGCTGAATCCCTTCTCTTTATCATTTCCTTTATTTCGGGGGTCAGCCATGGCGCAGTAGGACGGCATAGTGTTCGGGTTTGCAGAGGAGCGTGATTGTCTAATAAGGTTTATAGGTTTGAGGTGAGGGTAGAGATCATAGGGTCTATGGAGTTGTAGGAGTAAATAATGTTCAAATGGACAGGATCTAGGTCAGGTTGAAGCGATTCACAGGAGAGGAGGTCCAAATTTCGATATGATACGATTTTTGGAGTAAAGAACTTAACAGGTAGGTCATATGAAATCTGGATGAGGTCGTGTGATGAAAGGAAAGGCACAGGATGCTGTGAAGAGGAAAGGATTTTCTTGGAAGAATCAGTGACGAAGAGGTCAAGCCAGGTGTCGGAAAATTGTGTGTGATGGGTAGGAGAATAAGGTACGAAGTAAAGATTGAGGGAAAACACCAAGTGCGTAAGGAAAAGTTTATAATTGGATTCGCGGAGCATGTTAATATTAAAATCGCCGGAGATAATGATGCTGCTGTAAGTGGAGACAAGTTGGACAAGGGAGGATTCAAAGAGATTATCGAATGGAACATGAGGAGGTCGGTAGACAACGGCATATAAAAGAGGAGAGGAGTCAGTTGAGATCTCTACAAACAAGTATTCTAGGTGAGGAGAATCGGGGGAAGGAGATCGCAAAAGGATTTTAGACTTAAGGCTGTCATGAATATATAGGCCGACTCCACCTCCCACTCGATCAGATCGATCATGGCGCAGAAAGGAGTAATTGGTGAGGGAAACTTGAGAGGAAGGAATATAGGGTTTTAACCAGGTTTCAGAAACAGCAACTATTTGATAGAAATTGTCAAGGAAGTATTGTTTGAATTCATCATAATGGGCCAGAAGGGATTGTGCATTAACGTGACAGGTATTTAGGATGTTAGTCATAACTCCAGGTAAAGGGAATGGAATCATAGGGAAAAGGATCTAGGTTGAGGAATGGGATACAACTTTGTATATCATATTCAATTTGTATGTGCATTATAATATAATAATAATAATACACTAATTGAAAAAAATCAATTATCGGGTCTCTAATAATTTTAACAAAATTAAAAATAAATCACGGTGGAGTATTATATAGCAAGTAAAGAATAAGCACAGATACCATGGTTCATAACTCAGATAAGTGAAAAGTAAATAATTATCCTTAGTGTAAACATTAGGCAAAAAAGAACTATATGAGTAAATTAAATAATGAAATAAATAAATTAAAAGTAAATAAAAACAGAGGATGAGTAAAAATAAAATTAAAATGTCTTTAACACAAAGTAATAGAACCAAATCGATGTGACCAGCATAATATGTTCATCTGAATAAGTCCAGGTCGCTAGGCTTGCTTATGATGACCGCTGGGTAGCCGTCTGACTGCCGGCATCTAACTTTACCTCCACTAAACCAGACATATTTAATTTCTGCTGTTCCCTTCTTCTGTCTGGCTAACCAGTAAAGGTGCTTATTGGCGGGCGTCATGGCTTCACTCACATATACATGGTGAGATTCGTTTTCTCCCCAGCCGAGGTGACGCGTTGAGAAGTCTCTCTTGATTCTTCTCTGTCGCACAAGTTCACTCATCTTAACGCCCAGACCTGCGCCGACGCTTAAAATAGTGCCAATCAGGGTCTCTCCTTGCTTCTCCGGGATGCCTCTCATCTCAACAGTTCTTCCTAGCTGGGCCTGTTCTGCGTGATTTAAACGACTAGTGACTAGATATGATGAAATAGTGAATAGATATGATGATTAAAGATAACGAATATAAAAGTGGTTACAGAATAAAATATAGTCAGTCTTAGAGTATCCCTCGTTGAGTGCAGTGCTTCTAGTGTTTCCTCTATAATTTTTCGTCTCAATTTCCTTTTATAAACTTATTAGTGAAAAAGTATCAATCCGTAGTTAATTTATTAATAGCAAGTAACGTGTTAAAGAATTATTAGTGACATTAAATTTCATAAACAATTAAGGAATTCAACAACATTGAAGTAGTGAGAGTTGTTACGGGTGCTAATCCTACTAGTCTCCCAGTAAGTAAACAATCAGATTGGAATTATTCCCAGCCTTTTAAATTTACTTGATTATATATATTTTTTTTTCTTCATCTCTTCGTTTTTTAAGATGGTTACTTGCAAAATTTGTAACAAATCAGCAGGCCGTGATGAGAAGGCAAGAGTAGCTTGCGTTACGTGCCTTCAGTCGTATCATATCAAGTGTGCGAAAATTGATTCTATGGACTCCGAAATTGCTAAATTATGGAAGTGCCCTGAGTGTTTATTAGCGACCAATACAATGCCGGTATCCGAACCTAATCTAATGTTGAATATGCTAAGATCACTCACAGAGGAGTTCAAAGAGATGAAAGCTAAAATGAAATCCTTAGAAGAGCTGAAAGAGATAAAAGAAACAATTCAAAAACAGTCTGAGCTATCTTTTGAAAATAGTGACAGACTTCATAAAATTGAAAACCTGCTTGAAGAGCAGAACAAACAACTGGAAAGAGTAATGCTAGAGAACAAATTTTTAAAAGAAAAAGTATCAGTACTAGAGGGTCGCCTTAACCACGCCGAGCAGTACCAATTAAAAAACACTATTGAAATTAGGGGCATCCCTGAAAAGCAAGGAGAGACCACTGAAGGTCTAATACTAAGCGTCGGAGCAGCCCTGGGCGTTAAACTGTGCCCCGAAGATCTGGACCACGCCGTACGGCTCAGGGCAAGACAAGAAGGAACTCCTGGCCCCATCATCGCCAGATTCGTGCGACAAGCCCTAAGGGACGAATTGGTTCGTCAGAGGAAAATAAAAAGGGACTTTTCCACTCGACACCTAGGCTGGGGAGATAATGAGGCGCACCACGTCTACGTCAGTGAAGCAATGACTCCTACCAACAAGCATCTTTACTGGCTATCCAGGCAGAAGCAGCTATCTGCAAAAATTAAGTATGTTTGGTTCAGTGGAGGCCGAGTCAGATGTAGACAGTCGGACGGTTACCCAGCAGTGACAATTAGCAAGCCTAGTGATCTGGACGTTTTCAGCTGAGTGTCGTCCAATAGTCACCTTAACTTTTCACTTTTATTTTTTTATATAGATTTGTACTCTTTTATAGTTATTTTTCATTTCCTTTTTCATTCAGGTAGAGAAGAAGTGCTTCTATATTTGAAACTTATTTTTTATTTAAGCAGTTTCCTTTTTTTTTACAACAGTTATTTATTTTTACGAATTTCTTTATTTTCATTTTTCTCAGAAAAGACAATTTTCATATCACTCAAAACTATCTTCGCATCATTCACTCATTATGATCATCGTTTAATTTATTCTGTGCCCGAAAAGTTTTCATTTTCTATCCCTCAATCCGTATTCCGTTTACCTGTCATTTCTCTCTCTCGTCCTTAGTTATGACTAATTTACTGAACTGTTGTCACATTAACGCACAATCCCTTATTGCACATATTGATGAGTTTCAGAAATATTTCCAAGATAACTTTTACCATGTCATAGCGGTCTCCGAAACTTGGCTCAAACCTATCATTCTTTCCTCTCAATTGTCCCTTCCTAACTATTCTCTCATACGTCATGACAGATCTGACCGCAGGGGAGGTGGAGTTGGTATATATATCCATGAAAGCCTTAAAGCTAAAATCCTTCTTCAATCTCCCGCCTCAACCTTTCCTCACCTAGAATATATATTTGTTGAAATCTCAACTTCCTCCTCTCCTCTTCTATATGCCGTAGTATACCGACCTCCTCGTGTTCCATTCGACAACCACTTCGAATCCTACCTACACCAATATAATTATATGTGGTGACTTCAATATTAATATGCTTTCGAATTCAAGCAATCAATCCTTTTTCTCAAATCTAATATTCTCTCTCAATCTTTACCTAGTTCCCTACTCTCCAACCCATCACACCCAATTTTCGGATACCTGGTTGGACCTGTTTATCTCTGATTCACCTCTTAAAATTCTTTCCTCGTCCCAACATCCTGTTCCGTTTCTTTCATCATACGATCTCATTCAAATTTCATATGACCTACCAGTCAAATCCTTTACTCCCAGAACGGTGTCCTATCGCAATTTGGATCTCCTTTCCTTCGAATCACTTCAATCCGATTTAAGTTCCATCAACTGGGACGTCATTTACTCCTATAGTTCCATCGATCAGATGGTTTCCACCTTGACTTCCAATCTGCAATCCATATTAGACATCCATGCTCCTTTAAAAACCCTTACCTTATGCCGTCCAACGGCACCTTGGCTAACCCCGGAAATAAAAGAAATGATGAAGAAAAGAGAAGCAGCAAGGAGAAAATTTCGTCGCACACGTCTATCAGTAGACTATGCAGGTTTCAAACTACTTCGCAATGAAACACAATCTGCAATACGTCGTGCAAAATCAAACCACATCCAATTCATCCTCACCAATGCAACCGATCCCAAATCCAAATGGAAAATACTCCGACAATTATCGCCAACAGTATCCGGTAAACTCTGTTCCTCTTCAATCACGCCAGACAATCTCAATAACCACTTCGTACCCATCACATCTCCTAAATCCTCATCCGCTACCGACATTGATCACATAAACTTTAACCCTGATAACTTCTTTTTCTCCCATGTATCATATGACGAACTATTAAACGCCATTCTGAAATCGCGCACCAGTGACTATGGCCCCGACAATATTCCTTTAAAGCTACTAAAATCCTGCCTTCCTGTCTTAATGCCCGTATTACATCATATTTATAATTTCTCGTTACAAAACTCCATATTTCCCACGCCTTGGAAAACCGCGTTAGTGCGCCCGCTAAATAAAGTTGAAAATCCCTCCTCTCCAAATGACTTCCGCCCTATCTCCCTTCTCTCTAACCTCTCAAAACCATTAGAACGCCTAGCCCAAAACCAAATTTCAAATTTTCTAGAAGAACGTTCCCTCATTAACCCTCTCCAATCCGGCTTTCGTCCAGACTATTCAACTCAATCCGCTCTCCTCAAAATCACCCATGATCTCCATACTGCAATTGAACAGCAAAAATTAACCATTCTGATCCTTTTAGATTTTTCCAAAGCCTTCGACTCAGTAGACCACAATATCCTTCTCGCCAAGCTACGAAACTTACCTATATCCAACAGTGCTCTAGGATGGTTCAAGTCTTTCCTCTCAGATCGCTCCCAATATGTTTTGGTCCCCGGTCAACCTCCCTCCATAACCCTTCCGCTATCCTGTGGTGTCCCACAGGGTTCATCACTATCCCCCACCCTATTTGCCATTTACATAAACGACCTTCCACTTCTTATCCGACATTCCCAGTATCATCTCTATGCCGATGACTTTCAAGTGTACCTATCCTTTTCCCCTTCCGATCTAATATTAGCCACCGAAAAACTCCAAGATGACCTGAATCGAATAAATCGATGGGCAATGGATAACAAGCTAAAGTTGAACGTGGACAAATCCAAGGCAATAATAATAGGGTCAAACTACTTCCTTAAAACTATTCCCCATAATCCAATCCTCCTTCTAAACAATAATCCTATCAAATTCTACCCAACTGTCAAAAACCTTGGAATTACTTTTGATCAGACCCTTTCCTGGAAAAACCATATCTCTGAAATTTCTCGTCGTACCTTCTCCACCTTAAAGCGTCTCAATTACCTTCGTCACCTGTTCC
This sequence comes from Arma custos, assembly GCA_037127475.1. NCBI lineage: Eukaryota > Metazoa > Arthropoda > Insecta > Hemiptera > Pentatomidae > Arma > Arma custos. Next base: position 176,675,180 of record CM073759.1, read on the forward strand.
CTTTTGAAATCCGTAAACTCCTAGTTTCTTCCTTAATTTTCCCCCATTTTGACTATTGTTGTTCGGTGTATGGGGGTATCTCTGGGGATCTCGAAGCAAAATTAAAGCGGTTGCTTAATTGCTTCGTTCGATTCATCTTTGGGATCCCTAGAGATGCCTCGGTGACCCGATATTACGAAGAATTGAAATGGCTCTACCCTTCCTACCGCCGTAAGTACGTCCTAGCATCTTTCCTTTACCAAGTTATCCAATCCCGTCGACCATCTTACATTTTCGATCTCCTTCAATTCAAAACCACAGTCCTCTCCCGCAACACCCGTTCTCGGCTCTCTGATCTATATACAGCATCCCACCGAACTGCAGCTTTTGACAGAGCTTTCCTGATCCGATCCTCCTCCCTTTGGAACTCTATACCTTCTTCCATTCGTCGTTCCAATAATCTTCCAACCTTCAAATCCCGTATATTCCAGCACCTATTATCCCTACAATTCCCAAAAAATCGAAAACAGTAGGGGATCAGTATTGACTTAATGCTCTCTTTATTCGATGAATGAATGATGTTTTTAGATGTACATTTGTGTGTGTTATTTTGTATTCATATATTTGAGTGTGTGGAATTTAAACCACGTACATATGTATTATTAATGTCATATAGATAGATATTAAAAAGGACAAAAAGGGATGAAAGGTAAATCTCGGATAATCTTGTTTAATCTTTCTTTTTTGTTTTTTTTCTTGGCATAAATTTGATATATGTGACCATAAATTTGTTTCTCTTATATAATTATTGTAAACTTATTTTAATTTTTTTCTTTCTTTTCTTCTAATATGTTTTTGAAATACTGTTATTGTAATTAATTCACATTTTTTATTTGTTCATTTTTTTTATTCGTTCTCAATAATTAAATTAATTGTAATAATTAATTAAAAGTAATTATTTAACACTCTAAGATTTAATAGCTTACAATGCCTGTATTGTTATTCTATAGGGACTCGTCCCAGAATAAATAAAGACATTATTATTATTATTATTAAAAAATTAAAATAGTGACAGATAATAATAAAATTATAGATGATGAACAGAAATAAAATAGTGACAGATATAATAATTAAAGAATACGAATATAAAATACAGAAAATAAATGTGCAGAAATGATAAAATGTAAACATAATATAAAGGGAAAGAAAAATGAGGAGGTAAACGGAAAGATACAAAATGAGAAGATTAAAATATGAAAAAATATATAAAAAAAGGGGTGGAATATGAAGGATTTAGAAAAACTAGTTTAATTATAGATATAAATGGAATGATACCAGACATCTAGAGGTCACATAAGTATAATGTAATAATACAAGCATATGTAGAAAGAAAGGATTGATAAATTTGAAAAATTAGAAATTAAAAATAATGTTTATAAATATGAAATCTAAAGTATGAAAAGAAAATAGAAAATATAAGTAAGGGAAGTTAATATTATAACTGTATACAGTTAGAAAGAAATTGTATTAATATAAAATATGATGTGAATATAACATAAACATATAGAAAAAGGTATAGAAATTCAGTAGATGTAAAAATATGAGGCTAAATAATAATGAACTCTATGCTATTAACATATGATGGATGCCAAAAATGGTGTGAGAAACAGGTGCGAAGAAAGGTGAAGGTGAAAGGATGGAGGTAAGATAAAGATAATGATGTGTACTAACCAAATATAGCAAGCGGCGGCGAGAACGATCAACTGCCAAATAAAAATACGTTGGACCTGTCGGAAGCGCTAACCACGATCTCTGACGGCCAAAAAATATCTAAGAAAGGGGAAGGGGAAATGCAATGATGCAGTGAATATAAGTGACACGTAAATAATGTAAAAGGCGTAAAAAAATTAAAAACCAGGTGAAGAAAGAAAACCAAGAGAAATAAGGCCTAAATTAATGGGAAATGGTGGAAAGATAAAAAATAAAATAAAAGTCGATGGTCAAAATGTGTATATATAGGTGAGATGATAGGAGAACAATATGGTAATAGATAATGGAAAATAAAATATGAATATAGATAATATGATAATGGAAAATAGGTGATAAATGTGTATATAGGAGATGACATATAGACATGTAAGAATTCTAGAATAATTTAAGGATTTAAGGTTATTTTAGTAAATTAAAAATTTGGGAGTAGGTTAAGGATAGGTGATGTGAGTCGGTCTTGACATTAACAGTGGAGGAATCTAAATTGATGTGGATGTTTTCGGAGAGGATGCGTTTATTATAATTAGGAACGGAAGCTAGGATAGACGTATTTTCGAAGTCAAAAATGTGGTTAAAAGATAGGGCGTGTTCGGAGAGTTTTGAAGCGGTTGGGTTATGGGAGGGAATGGAGTATTTATGTTGGGTAATGCGGTCTTTAAGGGGTTTTTTGGTTTCGCCGATGTAGGAAGAGTTGCAGTTAGGAGTAGAGCAAGGGATACGATAGACGACCTGAGAGCGTTGTTTTAGGGGAATGGGATCTTTTCCTCGGGTATAAATATTGGAGAGTTTGTTATCGGATTTGAAGGCGATATGTAAATTGGGGATCGAGGAACGTAAGGATTTTTGAATGTTATTAGAGAGGGAGGGTATATATGGCAAGGATCTGTATATAGGGATATATGGCGGATGTGGAGACCGGGTGTGGGTGGGTGGGTTATAATGGTGATGGATGAGTTTATTGATAACGTGGGGAGGAAAATTGTTTTTTTATAGGATTTCTTTGATGCGGTGGGTGTTGGTTTTATGGAAGCGGGAGTCGGAGAGGGCTAGGCCACGGTGGATGAGATTTTTGGCGACATTAATAATTTGGTGGTGCGGATGTTGGGAGTAATAATTGAGGAGGCTGCCAGAATAGGTGGGTTTCGTATACCAATCTGTGGATAAGGTGTGATCGGGATTTCTAATGATGCGGAGGTCAAGGAAAGGTAGAGATTTATTATGTTCTAGTTCAACGGTGAAATGTAGGCGGGGATGGTATGCGTTGAAGGATGATAATAAACCTGGAATAATGTTGGGATTTAGGATAAGGAGGAGGTCGTCCACATATTTTTTAATGAAAATGACATCGTCACGGAACTGGGGTAGGATGGAGTCAAGAAGGTCATTTAGGACAATATTGGAGAGGTCAGGAGCGAGGTGATTTCCCATGGCCAGTCCAGAAATTCGGTTAACGAACTGTCCATGGAAGGTAAGGTAGCCAGATTCGCAACAGAGTTTTAGGGATTGGAGGTATGAGGACCGGTTGAGAGAGGTATGAGGTTCTATGAGAGTCCAGTTGTTATCTAATATGAGGAGGGCTGTATCTAAAGGTATGTTGGTAAATAGACTTTCTACATCGAAGGAGGTGAGAACGTGATGATCAGGTATGGTGAGGGATGCTAATAGATCACGTAGGTGAAATGAGTTTTGGATGTCATATGGGTTATTACGGCTTAGGACTTGTAAGGATGGAAGTAAGAATTTGCTAAGTTTGGATTCTGGTGAATTAATGTTAGATGTAATAGGACGGAGGGGGTTGTTGGGTTTGTGAATTTTGGGAAGGCCATAAAAACGAGGGGCTACGGAATTGTAGGAAATGAGGTTTCTGTAAACGGGATATGTAATTAATTTAGAATTGATAAGGCTTTTAAGGTGGAGGTTGATTTGTTTTTGGAGAGAAGAGGTAGGGTCTCGGGGTATAGGTTTGTAGGTGATATTAGAAGTTACAGTCAACCAATTCTTCACTAACTTGTATACTTTTTCTTTGAGTGCAATGAAGTTGGGATCAGAAGGCCACAACATAGGGTTTTTTCAACGGAAAGAGGAAGCTTTTTCTTTTCCGTTTTTAGGAGAATATCAAAAAGCTCTGTTGTACTGTGTAACATATGTTTCCAGAGGTCTATCATGCTTAAACTGTTTACTTTCAACTCTCTTTAGAGCCTTACCCTTTGGTGGGCGCTGTAGGATTTTGACCATCTCAATTTTGGTGTCGTCACTGACACAGGAATCAAAGAGAGCCAGGCCAATCAATTGTTCAGGAAAGAACCACAGGTGGCGTTTAAATGCCACTAAAGCAGACTTCTTCACATCACAATCGGGGTATGCTTCGACCTGCTTCAAAAGAAGGAAATCATTCATGACTGCTTTTTCGGTGCCACATTCCAATGCCGGCCATAAATCAAGGCTACAAACAAGCTTACTTCGGTGATTCCCTTTTTTTCCCCAGCCATAAGGATAAACTTGTCTTTGAATAAATATACTTTTAGGGAATAAATGGCCTTGGCCATCTAGCGAGCGTTGTGCAGACCTCCTGGGGCTCGGAACTTAACTTTTGACCATGGGCTTGTACCTGCAAGAAAGACATTGCACAACTGCAACATCTCTAAGTAGTCATCTCGAAGCTGCTTTGACTGATCTGGGTCCTCTAAAATAGCAGTTTAATAGGCCTTCATTTCTTCTCTAAGCTTTTTTGTTTGGTTACCAGAGTCAAACAGATCATTACTGCATGGAGAGTATATTTCCTGGTTAATCTGAGGCCAGTGTTTCCTGAAACGCTTAAAAATAGCAACATCTGGACCCCCTCTTACTCCAAAAGCTGCACTGAAAACAGACGAGAGCACAATTTGAAGTACATGGTGCCTACATGGAATCTGTTAAGGCGTGATTAGACTGAATTAATTTAATAGGAAGCAAATGGAAGTACCACGGGAATTTGAATGAAATCTCAGATATTACCAAAGCGTTTGATTTATTAATTTGAATAACATGCGAGATTTTCTTTAATACTATCAAATATACATGGAAGAAAGGATAAAATTAAATAATAGCGTCTACAAGAATAACTTAAAACTAAACATGCAACTTAGCGATCTAATGAACAAATTAATTTTAAACAAAAAAGGAAGAACAAATGATTAACATGAATTGGAGCGATAATTACCAATAACAGAAATGCTCCATGCTAGCATAATGGCCAAAGATATAATAACTACAAAATGAAATTGAACGATGTAATGCAGATTTCAATAAGGCGCGAAGATGTGCGAATTATTATTATCTTCGCCAGTGATCACGGCATGACGGAACAATGAGTATGATATCATTAATTAACTTGAACTTTCCGGTTGGTACCATGTGATACGTTGATCATCAGGAGAAAAATTAGTTGACAATTTGAGGCCTTATGATAATGAAATGTGACTTACAATTTGCGTAATGTATACTCAATTATCATCATCTCAGCATAGCTTCTGGCGAGTAACAAACTTTAAGACCTCTGGACGTTCTCATATGAAGAGCGGCTTGAAGGCGGAGTGTGCGATGGTCGTAGCTGCGAAGGTCCGATAGAACTGCTCCGCTCGGTGATTTTACAGCAAGTGAAGTGACTCAATAGCGTCGCTCCCCCTCTCCTTGGTTTTGGCGGTACAGTATTCCCGATTTTAGAGGCAATGATCTGTCCGTTCCATCTGGCGGGCAGTCCAGGTCCGCGACTAAACAGAATCCATACAAGATCTTTATACCCACTTCTAGAATAGCAAACGCACCACTTTTCAAGCCTGTATTGGCAGCTGTTATGTCAAAAACGAGAGCGCGAACATTTTCCCTCAGGTTCCAATCATCAAGTGCGTTTAAGCAAGTTGTAGCCTGTTCCTGGCCAGTCCCTTGAATAATCTTTGGAACTCCTATTAACTTCTCTATTCCATTTCCAGTGACGAGTATCGTTACTCTGTCTACTTTTTCAATGCCTCGGCAATCTGCAAGTAACTTGCCACCCCAGTGTAGAAATATAGGATCTTCAGATGAAAAAGTTGTCTTATAATTGTGGTGATCTGTATGAATTATTATTATATTATTAAAGAATTATGGTGAACTTATAACTTATAAGAATTATTATAGATTTAAGCATTAACAATTGTAACATTGACCTGCGATGTTTTTAATGTTGGATCTGCGACTGTTGATTAAATAACAATATGTCATTGGTCGGACGAAGCCAAGGAGAAGAGAGGGGGTAATTTTGGCGTATAACAGCGCTTTTTAATTCGGTCACTCTCGTATCTGCCCTCAGCCAAGAAGTGCCCTCTATCTTCTCTCCAGACTATTGTTTCAGGCTTGTATCAGAAATTATATAATTATTTGATGTATGAATATTAATTGCATGTGTATATATATATATATATATAATTTTGAAAATATATTGTATTTTGGGTCCCTTATTTTTTGTAACTGGCTTATTGCTTCTCCTATTTTCGGTCCACGAACCTTTTGAGCCCATTTAATATTTTCAGGGAGAAGGGCCATTACAAATTGGTAGTAGAGCGTGGTTCCTAAAAAAAAATTAATTAACGTGGTGTTTAATATAAAATAATTGTGGTGATTAAATTTGTGAAAATTATTTTTTGTGGGTAAAATTTTAAATATTATAATATGGCAAATTTCGAAGAATTTAAAAATCAACTAGTGAAATTTAAAGAATTGCGAGAAGAAAATTTAGAATTAAAAAAACGACTGGCCGTATTAGAAGAATTAAGGGACGAGATCCAACAAGTTGATGAGGGGATGCAATTAGGAAAACAGAAATTAGTAGAACAGAATGCTGAAGCATTAAAATTTAAAGAATTAGTGTATGAAAGATTAAATAAAATCTCGGAAAAAATTAATAAATCAGTTAAACCCCAAAGCGTCGGTAATGAATCTTGTGACTCGGGCTTAAATAATATTAATAAAACTGAGAGAGAGGATAATAATAATAATAATAAATTAAAAGAAAACGATACAAGCCTAATAAACACCACTATAAAATCGCCCAATAATTTAGACAATGTAAAATTTAACGAAGAGAATTGCTCGTCAAATAAATGTTTGAAAGAGAAAGATCGACCTATACCGCTAAAGCTTAAAGATAATTCCAAACAGGTCAATACTAGGAATCAGTTAACTGTGTTTAAACATAATAAGCCTAAGCTTTATGAGTCACGTTGACGAAATAAAAATCACTTTAATAAAATTAATAAAAACGTATTTTACGGAATGAATTATAAAAATTAAAGAAAAGAAATTAATTATAAAAATAAAAGAAATTATAATAATAAGTATAATCATCGATTCGGGCTAACTACGATTAATAGTCACAAATCTAACATGGGGCATAATAATAAAAATTATATTAATGGACATTATAATAAATATAACAACGGGCGAAATAAAAAGATTAATCGCAATTATCATAAAGGGCATAATAATACAAATTATATTAAAGGGCATTATAAAAATTATAACTACGAGCGAAATATTAAAAATAATCTCAATTATAATATGGGGCGTAATAATAATCATAATTATTGTAAGAAGGGACGTCTTAAAAATAATTATAATAATAATAGGAACCCATGGAAAGAGGAAATTTATAAATTCTTAGCAGACGTAAAATCTAAAGCGGCGCCCCCCCCCTTCTCACGTAAAATTGCCCGATAAACTAATCACGGCGATCCCTGCGGCGAATACGGTCAATAATTAAACTACGTCTAGGAAATTAAAAAAAAAAGGTATATGAACCGGGCCTAATTAATGTTTATGTTAGAAAATATAATTAATGTTTAATGGGATTATTAATAATAAGAAAAAAATATTGTCGTCGTGTAACTATTAATAAAGATTTTGAAATTTAATTAATATTATAATAAAAATAAAATGTCGTCGTTAACTTTTGATAAAGAATTTGAATGTTTATATGGGACTCTATTAATAATAAAAAAAATAAATTAGCGTCGTGTAACTATTGATAAAATTTTAAAAAAATAATTAATAATTTTATGGGACTCTGTTAATAATAAAAAATTAAATTGTCTTCGTTTAACTATTGATAAAATTTTTTTCGAAAAATAATTAATATTTAAATTGGACTACATTAATAATAAAAAAATAATTATCGTCGTTAAGTGTTGATAAAGATTATGAATGATTATAAGGGACTATATTAATAATAAAGAAATAATTTGTCGTTGTTAAGTATTGATAATGATTAAGATTTAATGGGACTATATTAGTAATAAAAAATTATGTCGTCGTTAAATATTGAGGAAGATTATAAAAAATTGATGTATTAATTGTATTAAGAATAATAATAATTTATCGTCGTTAACAATTGAGAATTGAAAGTATTACTACGGATTAATGATATTATTGTGTTGAATTATATTATAAATATTCGGTCCCCATTTGAGTCCCAAGTTTATTACCGACGACGTCTTCTATTAATTGATTATCGACCATTGAGTCTAATGTATTTGATATTAAAGTAAATGAGTCCATATGTGTCCCGATTTGTGTCCCAAAATTAGTGTCCCAATTTAAAGGTAAGAGTAAGAGTAATATTGAAATTGCCCGTGTGTCCAATTAAAGCGAGTTAAAGATTGATAGGAAATATATATATATATATATATATATATATATATATATATATATATATATATATATATACATATAATTTTTTTTTTTGCATTTGAGAATAAGAAAAATTTTGAAAAAAATTTAAGGAAATAAATAGGAAATTTGTAGTAAATAATTAAAAGAATCTCATACAAGCCTGTTTCCATTGTGTATCCCAATGTTGCACTGAGAGAGCAAGTATATTTTTAAAATAAAGAATGTTTATACTAGTGAAAGTGATTGCTATCTTCAGAGAGATGAGAGATAATCTTGAACTTGGCTGACTATTGTTGTTCTGTATCATATGAAATAAATACTGTAATAGAGGTTAAATATCTTGAATTTGAAATTGATTCTGTTTTTTAAGTTTCAGATTTTTTTTTAATATATATATATTGATATATATAACCTGTTGTAAGAAGATAATGATACGAGATGAGAGATACTTTATTTTGGTTTAATTTGAGAGAAATATTTTATATATTTTTTTATTTGTAACCTTGATTTATTTTGTTGATTATCTATATATATAATTGATGTTGTTTAAAGAAATTATATGTTATCTCGAATATATGTTGTATGAAAGGAATTTGTGATTTATGTTTGTAAAGTGTTGTAAATTTGTAATGGGCAACGAAGAAAACAAAAATAATAATGGCCAAGTTTCTTCGAAAATATTATATTGGAGTATGTTCTGGATATGTAATATATGATATTATTAGTATGAATTTATGAATTATGATTATGTTTGGTATAGAAAAAATTTAAGTAATTGATTGGTATTATGATTAAATTTTAATTAATTGAATGATATTATGATTATGTACAATTTATGATTATGTTTTGGTATAGGAAAGAATTTAATTAATTGATTAATAGTAGTACAAATAGGCGGGTTGAGCCGGAGCCGTGACCTTGAGGTCATTGTCTGCTGTAGCAGGGTCGTGGTCGTGACCTTGAGATGACCTTGAGGGTGGGAGGGGTGTAAGGCAGGACGAGGGGGTGTTGACCTTGAGGTAGGTCCAGGTGTGCAAATTAAGATTTAGCAACGTCGCATATGAGATGTGGCAACAGCGCAGTAGAAACTAGGTCATGGTTTGTTCTGAATGGATGTTGGTCATTTTATGAATGGAAGTGTTGAATGGGCGTGTGACGTCATCTTATGAATGGGAGCGTGACGTAATTTGTCTTTGTGAATGGGATAAGAGTTATGAATGAACCACAGTAGTACAAATAGGCGGGTTGAGCCGGAGCCGTGACCTTGATGTCATTGTCTGCTGTAGCAGGGTCGTGTGCGTGACCTTGAGATGACCTTGAGGGTGGGAGGGGTGTAAGGCAGGACGAGGGGGTGTTGACCTTGAGGTAGGTCCAGGTGTGCAAATTAAGATTTGGCAACGTCGCAGATGAGATGTGGCAACAGCGCAGTAGAAACTAGGTCATGGTTTGTTCTGAATGGATGTTGGTCATTTTATGAATGGAAGTGTTGAATGGGGCATGTGACGTCATTTTATGAATGGAATAGTTGAATGGGCGTGTGACGTCATCTTATGAATGGAAGAACTGAATGGGAGCGTGACGTAATTTGTCTTTGTGAATGGGATAAGAGTTATGAATGAACCACAGTAGTACAAATAGGCGGGTTGAGCCGGAGCCGTGACCTTGAGGTCATTGTCTGCTGTAGCAGGGTCGTGGTCGTGACCTTGAGATGACCTTGATGATGGGAGGGGTGTAAGGCAGGACGAGGGGGTGTTGACCTTGAGGTAGGTCCAGGTGTGCAAAGTAAGATTTGGCAACGTCGCAGATGAGATGTGGCAACACCGAAACTAGGTCACAGCATAATGAAAGAGAGTATATTGTTTTTCCGAATGGGAGAGTGTCATCATTTTGTCTTATGAATGAAGCACGTTGTTGCTTCCTTTATCAGTTAGTTTAGTATGGGTCGGCTAAGGAGCAAGAACCTGAGGTACGAAGACGGAAGGTTGTCGACATTCGTCGGCTGGTCGTCACCGGTGAGTCCATTGAAACTAGCGGCTGCTGGGTTGTATTACTTGAAAGTGTCTGATAGGACAAGATGTCCATTTTGCGGAGTAATCTTGCATGAATGGAAGGAGTATGACGACCCTTTTGCCGACCATAAAAAATGGTCTAAAAACTGTTCGTTTATCGAGTATTGTGAACAATTGAATGAGCTGCAAATCATAGTGTCTGACGAGAATGATAGCGAAGAGACGGTATGTTGTTAAAAGGCTTCACAATTTTCTACATCGACTCAAAGATTTGCAATTATGCATTTCCTTGTATGAACTAAAAAGAAGGGAAATAAATGATGTGATAAAAAAACTAGAACAGCTGCAGCTTTCTCCCCTCCACTCCGTTATACCACACAGTCTTGTCGTTGATGATACGCGAGATGGATCGTCGAATGGACCTTGTGACCGAGTACCCACTCACCAACAGTAAATGTTTTCGGATCGGTTTGTGTAACTTTGTGCCGACTATCGCCATTAGCGAAAAGAAGAAAACTGTCGTTTACATGAATGTTGAGGAATGGACATATATTACCACCCGAGCTCCGAAAATTTTGTTATTGCTGCAGAAACGAAAAAAATCCTATGAAAAAGACCGATCAAGATGTCAAAACGTGATTTGTGAACTTACTACAAGAGGACGCACTAGGGTGATGCGGATAGAGCAGGTAACGCAATGGTTTGCAATGTTTAATCATGAGACCCTTCCACCATCGTCTGCATCTGCATGTTTCAACAGGAACGAGACGGTCAAACTTTGCGCAAATATAGAAAAAATCAACGATTCACTAGCATTGATAACAAAGATGGTTGAACTTTATAATAAGAATGAAGCAAGTGTAGTTAGCGAACCAATTGATTTTAGCATAAATACAAATACACTGTTTTACAACTTAAATGAATTGAATTGTGATGATAATCAATAAAATAAGTTTCCTTTAATATGTTGTATTTTTTATTTGTCCCTTGAAAAATAAAATAGGAAGAAGGAAAAAAAAAACAAATACAAATTTACTGAAATCAAATATTTTTATTTTATGTAAATATAAAATTTAATTAAAAAAAAAATTTAATAAATCTGAATCAAATACTGATAAGGTAAATATAAAATTTTTAACAATTAACAATCTTGTAATGATTCTGATAAACAGCTGATCTGTGGGTTGATTCCAGGATAGGACTCAGTATCTTGGAAATATGTTGAATCCTGTTTTCGAATCTTACTCTGTCCCTCGCATGTGTTTCCCATGGACTAATACGTGCTGCACGATGAGCATAATTCCATGTTACAAGAGTACGAGTTTCAACAAGGTCCACATCAGGCTTGAAAGATACCTAAATAAAAGATATTATTACTCGATATTTTGTATTTTCCGAATCGAGTTCTAATTCGTTTATTTTTTTGGTTGTACGTTCATTTTACATATACTTGTAAAATAAAAAGAAATTAGTATACTCCTCTTCTAACAACCACAAAAAAACAAACAGAGAGTCAGTACAATTTACGGACCAAACCCGTTCCCATTTCATATTCTATTATTTTATCATGTAAAATGAGACAGTAAGCTTTAGTATTGGCTGGAAAGTTTTCTTTCGCCTCTAATAGTACTCTGATATCGATAGTCGCACTTTTGATTGCTTCAGATTGCTTAGAACAATCTATAATCACTAGAGGCGCTAGTTTCTCGAAATCGGATCTTGAAAGCAGGGGCTGAGAATGTCTAACGCCATAATAACTCGTTTGAAATTCGTTATACATTTCATACAACAATGCTACTTTTCCTTGCTCAAAATCTAAATTTAAGTCATCGTACGGATATTGTTCACTATTCAAATAAAGTTTCAAATTTTTTAATTTGCAACTATCGAACAGACTGCTATCTTTGTTAGAGGTTCTATTTCGATCACTTTGAAATGCAAAAATGAGATAGCGCGGTTTTTCTAAATTTGTTGAAGTTTTGACCGACCAATTTTCCTGCTGCGTCGCAGGTACATTGGGATATTCGTAAAGATCCCATGATCTGAATGGAATAGAAACGACCTTGTTCTTGTCTACTAGTTTTAATAACCTCAGACGTTCATAATCTGAAACACGAACATGAGGCATTCTCCACACCAATTTGTCAAGTTTTATTTGTACATCATCGTCACCTAGCACGCAGTTTAGGTCAGTACTTGATCTGATCAAATCGAGCTCTTGCTTCAGATTGATTAAAATTTTACGATAGTCCTCGCAAATCCCAAAAAGAATATCAAGTGGTAGGCATACGCTAAAAACACCGTTTTTATCCAAAGAAAGAGTTTTACCGGGCATTGTCCACCCCGCATTTTCTAATCCCATTACTCGATTAGGCGAAAATGATGCATGCCCTTTAAGAGTAGTAGTTATCCCCGGATTTCGTACTCGATCGACTTCTATACCGTTTAGTTCATATCTAATTTCGTCAAACAAAAACGCGAATGCGTTTGTTTAATGTACATCCACGCATTGTTCCTTGCTCTCCTCTACCTCCTTGCCACAGAGGCAGTGCCCTCTATCATCCCCCCTAGGGCTGCTCCTGGTAGAGAAAGGCCCAGTTGGATCAAGAGCTTGTACGAGCGAATATGTGTTCCGGCCACATGGAGTAGATACAGAACAGAGGGCCGGCAGAGCCGGGAGTATGAGGAGGCCGGTAACCAGTTGGAGGGCACGACACAGCCACGCAGATAAAACCATCAGTAAATTCCTAATATGTAATGTTCTATATAATTATTATAATATGTGTAAAGAAAAGGCCTTTCATTTTATATTTAAAGTAACATACAGTCCATTAACTTTTACCAGAAGCACCATATCCGTACCCAGAAGCACCACCTCAAACGTAAACATGGTCCTCCGATTTCTATTTTAAACATGGTCCACCGGGCCTAGATAAATGCCAGTCTTTATTAATTTACGGATAAATGCAAGACATGTATGTAATATACTTTGTAAAATTTACCCAGATAAATATCAGTTTTTATTATCCGTAAATGCCAAGTCAAATCAAAGTTTTTCTTTGTATAATTTAATATATCATAGTACTTTTGTTTCATCAAAATATTTTTCGCCTGTATAATTTATAGCTATTCCTATTAACAGTAGCTTTCTTTCACTGTTTTCGCCTTTAGATGGGCTTTAAACTGTTTTTAAATCATATCAGTGTTGTTATCAAACTGTATCAGTGGGCATTAACTATTATCAGGAAACAACAGATCATTAGACTGAAGTTCACGTTTACCTATAAAATAAACAGTGTTTAGGAAGAATACTTAAGCAAAATTTCAGTTTTCAGTATAACACACTCTGTACTGTGTTATTATAAAAAAAAATTAAAAAAATCTGGCTATCAAATTAGATTAATAGTGTATGTTTTTTTTTTACATATGGGCTATTTTCATTTGTATTATATTATATTTACAATTTCTATTAATTACCAAGGCCATTAATTAATTACTAAATGCCAATTATTGTAATGTAAATTAAAATCATGACCTCATAATTTAAATATTTTGAAGTTGAATATTATCAGCCACTTATATTTATAATCATATAAGTATTCACCACCATGTCGCTTATATTAATTACCTGTTGGTGAATAATCAAATTGATTGTTGATTATTTGATAAAATGAAAATCTTAACTTCACAACTCTGGTGATTTACAAATCAATTATTTCATGATTTCATGTATAGCTCTTTAAATAATTGTATCAAATCAATCAAATCAATCACTTTAGATCAAATAATTGTATTTTAATGTCCAGACAAATCAAGTAACAATGAATGAATCACGTAACTTGTATTCATCATATGATTAACATAATTAATTTTATACACATTTATATTTCAGGTGTTAAACAATTATTAACAAACATTTAAATACTACACTAAATGTTTTTCTATCATAATGTATCAAAATACAGCATTCCAGATAATTTTCAGCAGAGCACATTGCACAGTCTGTTATCAACATGTAACCTACACATCGTAAGGTTCTATACTGCCTCCCCACTCCCAGGGCGCGAGGCCCAAAGAGGTTCCTATACACCTCTGCTCCTCTAACTTACGTTTAGAGTTGCGTAAACATGTCGTCACTCAAATAGTACGCCTGTTTACCTTCACCATCTTTCGGTGATCTCTTTCTCAATCTTTCTTTGTATATTTATGCCTGCTGTAAAATTATAAAAGGTTGATTTATATTTTTCCGCTACCTCCAACTCACGTTTAGAGTAGCATCATGACGTCACCCTATTTCACGTCATGTACAACCTTCACCAGTCTCGATGTCTCCTTATCACTATATTTCTATAACATTTCTTTTATAAATCGTGATTCCTTTGTTGGATAAAATTGATTTCGTTTGTGAGCTGGTATTGCCATTTCTAGATGTTCCTCTTTGGTTGGCTGGTTTATCCGATTCCTCTCTTCTCTGTTGGCTCTCGTACTCCCAAATATCTATATTTATTTCATATAAATTATATTTATATATACATATATATTGTTTACTCATATATATTGTAAACAAACAATTGTAATGCCTGACTCTTTACCAGACATTCAGACCTCTTGTCAGGTCTATGAGAGGAAACTACGCGGGCTAAAACGAAATATTTTAGGGATCACTAATGCCGGGAAAGAGGCGCTCAGTGACTCGAGCAAGATTCCAATTTTCAAGGCGAAACTTGCTTGCGCCCAGGCTGATTGGGAACAATATCAAAGGGTATGGGATGAAAGAGATTCCATTCAGGTACACGTGGAACATCCCGGCTCTTGGCCTGATGAGACATGGTACGCGGACTACGATAGAGTGCGGGATGAACTCTGTGAGGCAGCTGCTATCCACATACAGCTGGACGAGAACCAGGCTCGCATAAAGCTCGAGATCACAGCGAATCAAAGTCGCTCCGATCCTACTTCAGTTGGCACATCCTTGGCTGAATTGCACCTGCCCAAAATCAACATACCGTCCTACTCGGGTGATCTGCGCCATTGGATCAGTTTTAAGGACACATTTATGTCGATGGTCCATAATGTTCCGACTCTTTCGAACATCAAAAAATTCCATCATCTTCGAAGCGCTCTGAAGGGTGATGCGGCCATGTTGATCAGCCGTATCCCAGTTGGCGAGGACTCATACAATCAAGCTTGGGCAAAATTGATGAAGGCCTACGATAACCCGCGCACACTCGCAAGCTTGTATGTCCAAAGGATTTTAGATTGCGACACGAAGTCATGCAAGTCTGATCTTCAGCGGTATGAGGCCTTCCTTAACAATGTAGCTGATGGAATTGAAGGATTTCGAGCTCTCCTCATTGCCGACAAAATGGACTTTCTTCTTTCGTACCTGGCCCTACGAGCCTTGGACGTCAAAACGCGCAATGAAATTGAGATGTCGCTGACATCACAGGATACAGCCCCTACAGCAGATATGGTAATTGAATTCGTGCGCAAAAGGATGAGCGCCATCAAAATGTCAAGGGACTCATTCTCTTCTGGCTCATCTCCTACCTTTATGAATTCCGACGTTTCCGCCTCATTCCGCAGACCGAAGTTTCCAGATAGTTCCTCACGCAAATATAATCCAATCGCACTTCATATTACTGGCTCGAGAAGGTCCACGAAGAACTCCAGCTTTAAGAATTCACCAGGTCTTAACGCGACGCCTGATTCATCACCGACTCACCCTGTCCGACTAACTTCTCACTGTCCGCTGTGCAAAGGTGTTCACAGTTTGAGCAAGTGCCGGGAGTTCTTCAATCTCCCTGTTGATCGTCGGGTTGGATTCGTTAATGGTTGGAAAGGATGCAGGAACTGTTTATACGAAAGTCACAAGGTGTCCGATTGTCCATCTCGATGGAATTGCAGAAAATGCAACAAAAGGCATCACAGTCTTCTGCATCAACCTGCTGGACCGGTCAACGATGCCACGAAGACAGAACAGGAACATTCTAATGTAGCCGACAGCTTTAACGCATTCGGATCGTCTGTTAACGGGACGCCGCCTCAAAACATGGTTCTCCTCGGCACTGCACAATGCTTCATTAAAGACCGTTACGATGGCCTCCATCTTGCAAGAGCAGTAATCGACTCGGGCAGCCAGCAGACGTTTATGTCCAAATCTCTGGCTGAAAGGTTGGGCTACCCTATCGAAGCTTATGAAGGACAAATAATGGGTCTCGGTGGCGTCGCTGTCGTCAAACCAGTAGGATCTATCACCAGTACCATCAATGCGTTTCGTGGCTCTGCTGAAATAGTGACCACCGCAGTTGTAGTCGACCAGATAGGTCCGAGTTTACCCGCCTATAAATTGCCAGAACAAACGGTGAAGAAAATGGCTCGCCTGGAACTAGCAGACCGATCATTTGATACGCCAGGCACGATAGACTTATTGATAGGCGCTGACATTTACTTTAAAGTCGTAAACGGGGCGCCATATTCATCACCTGTACCCGAATTATTTCTCCTGCCAACGGTGTTTGGTCTGGTGGTCATGGGTAAATTGACCAACCAACCTTCAAACGAAACAGTAGCTTTGTTCACGCAACCCAATAACGCCATCGAGAAGCAACTCAAACTATTTTGGGAAATGGAGGAACCCATCAACGTAAATAGATCCCATCCTGACGATTTGCAGTGTGAGGACCACTTCAAAGCCACTTACACTCGCACCCAAGGAGGACGCTATATGCTGCGTCTCCCATTTAAATGCATCCCTACTCCACATAGGGAAAACCGGGAATTGGCCACAAGGCGGTTTTTGAATTTAGAGAGACGATTGATTGGCAATCCCACACTGCAACAGATGTACTTAAGTTTCATGAACGAGTACAGGGATCTCGGGCACATGACGGTTGCCGAAAGGCCTGGTGACTACTTCATTCCGCACCACGGAATCTGGCAGGGCTCGAAATTGAGAGTGGTTTTTGACGCATCTTGCCCTTCTTCCAACGGAACCAGTCTCAATGACGCTCTCTTCTCTGGTCCAAAGCTTCAACAGGACATCTGCCTTGTGCTTGCGCGCTTTAGGTTGTACGCTGTTCCTCTGTGCGCCGACCTGGTCAAAATGTATAGGCAGATTCTCATTCATCCTGAAGACCGCTTACATCAACAAATTCTCTGGCGCGAGAACCCTGACGCTCCTTTGATGGTCTGGGACCTCAACACTGTAACATATGGCGTTAGATCCAGCCCCTATCAGGCATTGAAGGTAATCAAGCAACATATTCTTGAGGAAGGTGCGAACTTTCCCCTAGCTGCTGATCGGGCATCTAAGGACATGCTAGTGGATGATATAGTATCCGGAGCAGACACTGTCGACGAAGCTCACGTCCTCAAGCAGGAGTTATGTGATTTCTTCGCAAAGGGAGGATTTGCCTTAAGCAAGTGGGCGTCCACCGAGCGATCGCTACTTCCCAGTGGAGGAGAGAAGATCTTGGAAGTGGTTCCTATCAAGCAGGGTAGGAGTCCTTGGGTTCAGTCATTAAAATCCTTGGTCTTGTGTGGAACACCAAAAGTGACTCATTTTCGTATTCAATTAAGACTCCTCTTCAACCTAGGCTCACAAAGCGCGTTGTCCTCTCGGCTGTTGCAAGAATATTCGATCCACTAGGATTCTTGTCACCAGTAATTCTTTTGGCGAAGATTCTCCTTCAAGAAACGTGGAAGGCAAAACTGGACTGGGATGATCCTCTCCCTCCTAAGCTGATACATCAGTGGAATGTCGTCTTCGACGAGTGGCCATCCCTTTCGTCGATATCTATTCCTCGCTACATCACATCGATCGGCGCACTTCATGTACTCATTGGATTCTGTGATGCAAGCACTAAGGGATACGCCGCAGCTGTATATCTCAGGTCGGAAGGTCCCAATCGGAACATTAAAGTCTCCTTGATCAAGGCCAAAACTAAGGTAGCACCAGTGAAATACGTTTCCATTGCTCGCTTGGAATTGTGCTCGGCACTTCTTCTCGCTAGGCTTCTCTCATCAGTCGTCGATGGAATTCCCCACACAGGGTTCAGATGCTTCACCGACTCCAACACCGTTCTCGCATGGCTGAGGCTTCCCGCTTACAATCTGAACGTGTTCGAGGCCAATAGAGTCAGCCAGATTCTGACCTCCACACCATTGGAATCATGGAGTCACGTGCGATCCGAGGAAAACCCATGCGATATTGGATCTCGTGGATGCTCCCCATCCGGAATAAGGGAGTCTAAACTTTGGTGGCATGGGCCTCATTGGCTTCAGATGCCAATCAGTTCATGGCCAGAATCCAAGCCCCCTATTGTGGTCAATTTGCTCGCTGACACTGCCGGCAAGGCTCAGGACAACCCTTCTGATGGTTGGACATCGCGATTTTCTAGTTATTTAAGCCTCGTCAGGACCACCGCACGCATTCTCAGATGGAAGGACGCCAGGAAATCCGTAGGGCTTCGTTTGTCTAGAAGTCTCGAT
Organism: Arma custos; assembly: GCA_037127475.1. Lineage (NCBI taxonomy): Eukaryota > Metazoa > Arthropoda > Insecta > Hemiptera > Pentatomidae > Arma > Arma custos. The sequence goes on from CM073759.1 coordinate 176,694,115, forward strand.
ACCTCTGACCTGAACAACGCTAAAACTCAGCTCATCAGGACGGTTCAACGAACTCACCTTCCCGCGAATCTATTTTCTTCAGCCTCTCCTACTCCTGCGGAATTTCAACAGCTATCTCCATTCCTCGACAGGCACGGGATTGTCAGGGTGGGCGGCAGACTACAAAATGCTCCTGTCCGCTACTCCACAAAGCACCCCATATTGATTCCGTCGCGCTCCCACTTCGCCAAATTAATAATTAGGGACGCACATGAAAGGCATTTTCATGCCGGACAGTCTCTCCTCTTGGCAATCCTACGGAACTCATACTGGATTCCGCAAGCTTCAAAGGCCATTCGCGCTTGCATTCTTCGATGCGTACACTGTCGAAAGGTAAAGGCCAAACCAATGACTCCTATAATGGCACCCCTTCCGAAGGATCGATTCGCCCAATCAAGAACGTTTATGCAGGTGGGCGTCGACTATGCAGGACCCTTCTGTATAAAGGAATCTTCGCGTAGAAATGCCTCACAAGGTAAAGCGTACCTCTGTTTATTTGTTTGCCTGGCCACAAAGGCTTTACACTTGGAGACAGTAACATCTCTCTCTACCGTTAGTTTCTTGGCTGCTTTCGAACGATTCACATCACGTAGAGGCCTTCCAAAAATCATGCGGTCAGACAACGCGACCAACTTCGTCGGAGCTTCCCGATTCATAAAGGACGTATACGCCTTCTTATCTCGAGAAGAACGTCGTTTCACTGATGCTCTCTCCCCCCTTGGAGTCGAGTGGAAGTTTATACCACCCCGCGCTCCCCATTTTGGAGGTATATGGGAAGCGGGAGTAAAATCAGTCAAGTCACTCCTCATCAGCACTATGGGCAAACAGCCTTACACATATGAAGAGCTGTCCACTGCTTTCACAAGGATAGAGGCTATACTCAACTCAAGGCCCCTATGTGCCTTAACTGATGACCCCGAAAACTTCGATTTTCTAACGCCTGGGCATTTCATCATCGGCGCTCCTCTCCTATCTCTACCGGAGTCATCTGCCACCGAAGCACCTCGCTCTGCGCTGGCTCGTTGGGAACTTATGAAGACCCAGATCGCTACTGTCTGGGACCGATGGAGGAAGGAGTACCTCCACAGCCTTCAGCTGAGGAGGAAGTGGAACACCAACACTCCTAATCTTCAAGTAGGCGATTTGGTCGTCCTGTTGGAAAAAAGGTTCGTAGTCGGGGAATGGCCGGTGGCTCGAATCGTTGAAACGTTCCCAGGCAGGGACGGTGTCACTCGAACCGTCGTCGTTCGCACTCCCTCCGGTACTACATTGACTAGGGCAGCCACGTCTCTTATTCGCCTGTTTTATGACGATTCGGATGGGCCTAACCGTTAGGAAAATATCCTTCTGTTCACACACCAATACAAGATGACCTTATTTGTTAGATATTTATTACATCTCTGTCATCTAATTGTATAATTTTGAACCCATATTTATATTTATATAATTTGTTTTTGCTAATTCTAATCTATCTATAGATTTATGTAATTGTTTATAATTCTAATTAACTTATTTATTTATATAATGTTTTAATTCTTATTCATTTATCTATTTATAAAATTTTGTTGTCATGTATCATCCAGTTGTTTGTGTAGTTCACTGATCATTGTGTGTTTGTGAGTGGCTTCGTGAGTGTTTAGTGCATACTGTGAAAGGTGCATATCACCTCGAACTGAGCGGCCATACTCTTAAATTGATCACAATCAATTTAGGCGGGCGGTTGTTTAATGTACATCCACGCATTGTTCCTTGCTCTCCTCTACCTCCTTGCCACAGAGGCAGTGCCCTCTATCATCCCCCCTAGGGCTGCTCCTGGTAGAGAAAGGCCCAGTTGGATCAAGAACTTGTACGAGCGAATATGTGTTCCGGCCACATGGAGTAGATACAGAACAGAGGGCCGGCAGAGCCGGGAGTATGAGGAGGCCGGTAACCAGTTGGAGGGCACGACACAGCCACGCAGATAAAACCATCAGTAAATTCCTAATATGTAATGTTCTATATAATTATTATAATATGTGTAAAGAAAAGGCCTTTCATTTTATATTTAAAGTAACATACAGTCCATTAACTTTTACCAGAAGCACCATATCCGTACCCAGAAGCACCACCTCAAACGTAAACATGGTCCTCCGATTTCTATTTTAAACAGCGTTATTAGTCAACTTTGGTGTGGCACCGATAGTGCCATCACTTTTTAAGATCCTCCCTTCGAGATAAATAAAACTTTGAGAAGGAAAGGTATAAATATCTTGTTGATGAATAGGAATTCTAATCTCGTCGGATTTGTTAAAGGTATTTCCCGTATAAGGCTGGTGCGAGTGATATTCAAATTGTGTAAGAGAATCGACGAATTTTATATCCGTCGTAACGTCTAGTATGTCATTCATAATGTTTGTTTAACCGAAAACCACACTGTTTTAAAAATATAGCGTTCGCAGTTGTTAGCGCTCTTGTTGATTTAGGTTTACTGGTTTTAACCGTTGTTTGACATCTCCTTTTATAATAATCGATGCAACAACTATCTCTAGAAGAAAAATCAATCCCCATTCTTTTTTAAATGTAATCTCAATGTAACCGTTTCTCCTCTAAAGTCGATAAGCTCTCCGTTCTGATCTACTAATCGAACGATGATATTGTCTACAGTCCTCACGTTGGTTGGAAAGTAAATGACCGGATTCGTGATTTCTATTATTTTATATCCTGGGTCTACACGCGGAAAGAATTGATGAATATTATGATCCGGTTCTCCGTTCACATAAGACCCCGATGCGATGTTACATTGAATTGAAATAATGTTTACGCTGAGAATTTTAACAATGTCATTTGATTCAGTATAGGAGCGATTCGGAGGAATGACATGATCGGATCGTGTAAAACCCAAAAGAGGACCAATAGAGTGAGGCTTCTCGGAATAGTTAAAGTATACTGCATGAGTTGTTTTAATTTCCGTTTTTAGCGTGTTGGAATTTCCTCTTATTATCACTACAGCGGTAGGGTCAAGATGAGAAATTTTTTCACGTAAAAAGGAGGCTATAGCATCGATATCGTACGATCCTTCAGGTATTTGGATCGAAAAATCACCAAAATAAAACATATCATTAGCGCCCTTTTTTATATTCGGAATAGTATTATATGTCTCAAATGATAACAACCCAACAGTATATATTGACCCCAATTCTAACGGTGGTAAAAAGTTTGCGGAAAGTACGCTAGAGTTGCCCGTAAGCGTTACTGTATAGCTCATGATTAACAATGATCAAACGCTTTGAGAAGCATCGACTAAATACTGTAAGCAGAGATGTCCACAAACCGACGTATTCCACTCCTGATAACGCTCTCTATTATAAGTTATTTTTAGCCCCCTAAAGTACTCGAGCAACTGTGGTGGTGGTTTTAAGTTTCCAAAGGAATCAAAGTATTTCACAAAATTATTTTGTTTTACATAACAGACCCAATGTGAACCAAGTTCTGAGCTCGGCTCTAAATTTACAATAGCAGACTCGTGTTTGTTTGGATATCTAGGAAGTTTATCAATCATAAACACTCCTCGAAAATGTTGGATATTTAAAACTTTGGCCAAATAATTTAATTCTAAATCCGTCAATGGCTTATTCGGTAGTCAGATCTTTCCAGATTTGTTTTTTTGTCGAGTTATAAACAGGCCGTAGCCTTTCCGATATGGTTTCAAATAAAGTCCATTTCCGATTTTCTGACTTTCCATCGCTAAATTATGCCTCTTTTGCTCATCTAATTTATGTTTAGCTTCTTTCGCCTCGTAGATAGCTTTAGCCACACTCGACGCTCCTCCCGCTAAAGATCCCACTGCAGAAAGCCCCGCCATTAACGGCACAAGAAATGGAAGAAATCCTCCCTCTTTTGGCAAAGGAAGAACTCTGGGAGGCAAAGGTTTTGTCTTACCACGTAAATGCATTTTAGCCTTTTTGTATGCCATTTTTGACGCTTCGAGGATCGATGATACGTTAGCAATCTTTAGCGATTTAACTAATTTTTTGAAACTAATCTTTTTATTTTTCTTCTTCTTCTTAATACCGGCACCAATTTTACCTTTCGCTTTCATAGTATTTGTAACTAACCAAGCCGCAGCTTTTTCTCCCAATGATGAATCCGAAGCTTTAACTCGTTTCCAAGCGTTTTCAACCAAAATCTTGTCCGCTTTTCTACGACTTTGCATATCCTTATCTTTGCTATAAGCAATATCGTGTTCTTTACAAGCTTTATCAAGCTGGTTTATTCCACTATCTCCTCTATTTAGTCGTTTTTCAAGGTTTGTACCGGGGCCACAATACTGGTATCCTGGCAGGTGTAATTCAAACGGTAACTTATTTATGAGACTGTTTATCAAGCCTCTTCCTTTGTGAGTCTTACGAATCATACTGTAGTGAAAAATGACAATCGGCGATATATATATATATACAGGAAATGAATGATTTTGTCTGCATTCAAAATGAAATTAGTCCAACAAGAACAACGTTTTTCTACTTTGAAGTGTTTGCCTGACGAATCTACTGAGGTGAAACATAGCACATTATTACCAAACACCATACGAGCGTCGATATGCGGATCAAGCGGATGTGGAAAGACGAATATTATGATTGGACTTTTATTAAATCCAAATGGTTTAAAATTTAAAAATGTATATCTATTCGGAAAAACTTTACACCAGCTCAAATACCAGTATTTAAAAAATGTTTTAAATATGGTTCCTGAAATAGGATTTTACGATTTTGAAGATGCAAAAGATATGCCTCACCAAGTTGAATCTAATTCAGTCTGTATATTCGATGATGTTACGATGGAGGATCAAGATATAATTAAACGATATTTCAGTTATGGAAGACATATGAATCTAGATTGTTTTTACTTAACACAAAGTTATGTTTGCATTCCTAGACATCTGATCAGGTGTAATTTTAACTTTTTAATAATATTTCCTCAGGACGAATTGAGTTTAAAACATATTTACGATGAACATGTGAGCACTCCTGCTATCGGTTTCCAACTTTTTAAAGACATGTGTTCATTATGTTGGAAAGAGCCTTTCGGTTATCTCGTTATTGACAAAAGTAGGGATTTAAACAATGGTCGTTTTAGAAAAGGAATCGATACATTTATTGTAGATATATAAAGGGCTTCCAGTCGTTGACGGAGCTCAGTCATGGACCCTAAAGTCACCCGTGAGATTATAAAAACTAGCGAAATTTTAAAAAATAAATTTCGGACATTGAAACGCGGTCTTCAGGATGTTGATGAGGTTCGTCAAGCATTCTTTACACCTGTATCACAACCTTTAGAAGATATTAAAGAGTCATTAAAGTTGCAAAAAGAAACCAAATCGGAGCCGTCAAGTAAAAAGATTAGAAACAAAAATGATGAGATTGAGTTTACAAAAGATATTTACAAAAGAGCAACATTGACACCAGAGTTAGCCCATTCGACTCATCCGACAACTCCAATACTTTCATCATCTAGATTGGCGTTTCCTGAAATTAAAGTAGAAAATGAACATCATGAAACTGAAGATTCACTAGTAGAAACAATTAAACAGTTTGGAAACCAACAAAGAAAATATTTGGAGAAATTGTTGAGAGGCGATAATAAAACCTTCGATTCACGTTATGGCATTAGAGTCATGCCCGATGGAGGATTCGCAATAGGTGACTCAACTGATATTCAACTACATACAAACAGCGATGACATAACAATTAACGGGGTAACTTATGAAGGCACAGAGGGATTGTTGCAGTTACTTTACTTGAAAAATCCCGAAAAGTATGAAAAAAAAGACTTGGAAATGTATAAAAACATTTTAATCTCGACCAATGCTCACAAAAAAGGCTATAGTGAAGAACGAGGGAGACAAGGAATCAGATCAGAAAAATATAGAAAAGTAATAGCGATGCTTTTCACACCTCGTCATACCACACCCCCTCCTAGTAAAATAGCCACACTTCGTTCGCACAAAGGCACTGGTCTCATGAGAGCCGATAAACCCATTTATGAGTATTGGGATGATCCTAATGAGCTAGTTGATCGGCTGAGGTTGCTAATATCTTCGGCGAATGCAGGTCACGAAGGACATGAAAACGAAATAGGATCGATAATTGAAGAGCTACGAGAAATAAATATATTATATTAAGTGAATATCTTTTCACTGTGTGTGTGTGTATCTCGGTGATGCTAATAACGCTCGGTTATCTTAAAAGATGAATGCATCGTTGTTAAAAAGTGCTGTCGTAAATGAATTGCACAAACCAGCTCGAAGAAAATATCCACGTCGGAAAACTGTTTTGAAAGGAATTAACGATTTATGGCAAATAGACCTTGTGGAAATGATACCTTATTCTGGAGAAAATAAAGGAAATAAATATTTGTTAACGGTCATAGACTGCTTTTCGAAATTTGCTTGGGCTGTGCCATTAAAACAGAAAACAGCGGACAACGTGAGCAAAGCAATGGAGAGTGTGTTTTTATCGAGTAAATCAACTCCAAAACATATTCAAAGTGATCAAGGAAAAGAATTTTACAATTCAAAGTTTAATTCTCTAATGAAACAATACAATGTTAATCATTATTCAACTTTTTCTAATATAAAAGCTTCCATTGTAGAGAGGTTCAATAGAACATTAAAAGAAAAAATTTGGAGAGCATTCAGCCTGCGAGGAATTTATAAATTTTTAGATATATTACCCCAAATTCTACAAGAGTATAATTCATCATTTCATAGGACTATAGGTATGAAACCAATCGATGCTCGGCATAAAAAGATGGAGAGATACTTGCTAAAAAATGTGTATTCTACAGTGACTAAATCGAAAGTACGAAAGCAGAAATTTATAGAAGACGATTTTGTAAGAATATCTAAACAAAAAACAAGTTTTTCAAAAGGCTATAAGCCTAATTGGTCAAGTGAAATTTTTAAGGTAGTCAAGATTCAGAAGACATATCCGTACACATATTTGCTAGAAAATCTAAAAGGGCAGCCGATCAGTGGTGCATTTTATGAAGAAGAGCTACAACAGGCTAAATATCCAAATATATACCTGGTAGAAAAGGTTTTAAAAAGGAAAGGCAATCAATTATATGTTAAGTGGTTCGGTGTTAATGAACGCAGCTGGGTTAATAAAAAGGATATCGTATAATGTTGAAGAAGAAGAAAAAAAAAACATATGCTCTTGCACTAGACATTTATTTTTATACATATATCATATACTTAAAAATGTTTGTTAATTATTGTTACTTTTCTTGAAAAAATAAAATCTAATAATCTGTTCACTGGTCTAATTTTCTAACCTCTTTATTAATTTAAGTAAGTGCGACGTATTTTATTTGTCCCTTGAAAAAAAGAGGAATAAGAAAAAAAAATTAACTGAAAACATTTATTTTTTTATAAATGAAAAATTTAATTAAAAATCATCTACATCAATATGTAGCAATTATAAGAAAAACATATTACAAAATAAATCTAAATGAAATACTGATTTAGTAAATACAATATTTAACATATTTTAATTAAAAAGACTCCTCAAACCATAAACAATGCGGGCTACACGCCCTATGGTAATTGAGAGGGTTTATTAACGAATCGGTGTCATACAACAGTCCACAGTATACACATTTAACACTATTTTCGACTCCACGTATAAATCCAGCAAATGACAGCATATGATGAGGAGAAGAAGAATTGTCTCTATACGTTCGTTTACGAACGTCTCTTTTAGTGAAATCTACAGCTTCACTATTTTTATTTACCCATGCAGCCAGACGATGAGCTTGATTTAAAGAGCAAACGAATGAAGTGTCTAAATGATAATGACATGCTATCTTATCATATTCCAACTGTTTCAGATTGGGACATCCAAAGTCGTGCAATTCATAAACAGGTTTATCAATAAGGTCTTCTATAAACTTACACTTTTCTATTCCTTTTCCCCATAATACGTCATAGTTTTCTGCAACGGATAGTAAAACATTTTTCAAAGATTCATAATTTACATCACCATAGTCCCATTCCAGACCATGAAGATGTTTTTTTACCCAGAGATTTGTCTTTAGCCGATCAGCATTTTCGGCTTCTTGAGGCGGTTTAAAAATCTAATGACTAGAGTGCTCGTAATTTAAGCTAACTACTGACAGTTCTTTCACTATCAGCTTGTTCGTCTCCAAGCGATAAGCCTGTAAATCAAGAACTGCTGACGACATGTCTGGAATAAGTCTACTGACTCACACTCTACTGAAAGCGGGCCCAAATACCGACTGACCTGATCAACATCTGACGCAGCTCCTTATTCTACATATAAGCCCTCGCCTTTTCTATCTTCTCATCAGTCAGCCACTATGCTAGTATAAGTTCGTAGTCTCAACGTCTTCAGTTTCCATTACAACTGCAGTAAAGTAAGTTTTTTTTTTTTTTTAATTTTACTCGAATATCTGTTTACTAAGTATATGATTTTAATTTTATTTTTTTTAGATGTCCCTCCTGAAAAAATTAAATGAAATTAAACCCGCATATAAAAATATTGGAGAATTAATTATAGGACGGACGTATCAAATTCTACAACTTTCGAAGAAGGAGACGGAGTATGGCCCATCAATTGAAGTAATATTATTAGATGAAGGAGAAAAAGAAAAAATAAGAATCTTTCTACCTAAAAGATATGTCTACGCATTTACAGAAGAAGAAATATTCAACTATGAAGGTACATTCTTGCATTTTAAACATATAAAGAAAAAAAGTTATATTTTTTTTTTTTTTTTTTACTTAGCCAAGTGATTATTTTCTGTTTTAGGACAGCTAAAAATTCAATATATGGGAAAGAAGAAAAATGCTTATGACATAAAGTTTATGTAAACAAAAAAAAAAAAAAGTTTGAATCAGGTTAGGCTACAATTGTTTTTTTTTTAATATTACTTTTAGGGGATAGTGTATATATATTTTTGTATTTGTTTGACCAAGTAAGTTTTTAGATTAAAAATGAATAATAAAAGTAACGGAAATAATTATTTATGTGCTCATTGTGGATTATTGCTTACAAACTGGCGACATAGATGTCAATCGTTGTTTTACTATTGTCGAGGCTGTAGGTAAGAATTTAGCAAAAAGTTTAACTTTGAACGGCATAAATTAACTTGTCAATTTGGGGTTAGTAGTAATAACACACCCGACGTGAACACAATGGAGATACCAATGAAAAAAAGAAAATATAGCATTTTTAGTAGACAGATGCGAGGGAATACGGTAGCTCAAGAAAATGGGATTATTAAAGCTTCCTTAGGAAATGCGGTTGAAGATGTTTACATTCCTAACGATAATAAAAAATTATTAGCTTCAGAATTTTTTAATAAGAAAAAAGAGGTTTTAGTAAAGTTACTAAATAGTTATGTAGATGAATGGAAAAATCTAAAATTAAACATAATGTTAGAATGTACATATATTAAGAAAAACGAAAATACTATTAGTGAAAGAACAGATTTTAATTTTAAATCGAAAGTTAGTACGATAGATGTTTCTATAAACCTCGAAAATTACATTGAAACAATTTTTGATAAAATTTTAGAGGAACAGGATGAGTTTGAAAAAAAAGGTTCCGGTTGGATGTATACCTCTGCAAACTATATCTGCCTACATTTAACTAAATTTAAGCCTTTCGGAGGGTCTCAATATATTGAATTACCTAAAAAAATACGAGACAAACGTTGTGTTATAAATGTAAAAAATAATACTAACGATTGCTTTCGTTTAGCTTTACTTAGTGATAATATTAGATCAAATGACTTTAACGCGTACAAAAATATTCATACTCCATATTCTTTTGATTCTATATCGTTCCCGACTCCAATTAGCGATATCAATCGATTCGAAAATTTAAATAACCTGTCTATTAATGTTTATGGCTTAGATGATAAAAATAATGTTTATCCAATTAGAATCAGTAAAAAGGATAATTATGATAAAACGTTTGATCTGTTGTATTTACAAAATGGAGAAAATTTTCACTACTGTTTGATCACAAATCTTTCACGATTAGTAAGTTCTCAAATATCTTTGTCAAAACGCGCTTATTCAATCTGTCGTAGATGTCTGACCGTATTTCCAAGGACGTACGTAAACAAGTATGGGAAAAAAGGCGATGAGCGAAAAGACGAATACGAATTATTTTGCCGTGATCACAAACCAATTCGATCTGACTTTCCGAAAGAAGAAAAAATTGAATTTAAGCATGTGGAATATACACAATCCATTCCAATCGTAGTTTATGCAGATATTGAATCTCTTTTGATACCAATTTCGGGGCCTATTCCTAATCCGTCAACATCTTGGAACAAAGCTGTTCATGAGCATCGTGCTTTTTCAGTTTCACTTCTGGTCAAGTCAAAAATGTTTGAATGTAAACCGTTTGTTTATACGGGAGAAAACTGTATGCTAGCGTTTTTAGAAAAACTCGAATCTATAGTTGTTGAAGCGGATAAAATACACGGTAATACTATGCGAATGGAAGAAATGAGCAAAGGGGAAAGTAAAATATTTTATTCTGCTAAAGATTGCATCTTATGTCAATACCCTTTAGACGAACACGATCGAGTACGACATCACTGTCACTTATCAGGAAAATTTGTTGGACCAGCACATAATGCTTGTAATTTAAGAGCAAAAAAGCCCGATTTTATACCTGTTTTTATGCACAACTTACAGGGTTACGATTCTCATTTTATAATCCCTTTCTTGGGCCGTTGTGAAAATATCAGCGTAATTCCTAGTAATTCTGAAAAATTTATAAGTTTCAGCATAAAATTTAAAGGATGTAGTACAAAAATACGATTTGTTGACTCGTTTAAATTTCTATCATCAAGTTTGGAAACATTAGTGAACAATTTGCAAAATAAATCTAAATCAATTACTGATATATTTCCACATATGGCAAATATTATTAATGATGAAAACAAAATTAAATTATTGACAAGGAAAGGCATATTTCCTTACAATTATTTTAATTCTTTTGATCGTCTAAACGAAACTCGACTACCTTACAAAAATTCATTTTTTAATGATTTAACAAAAACATCAATTAGCGACGTGGACTATGAGCACGCGAAAAGTGTCTGGAAAGTCTTCAACATCCAAACACTAAAAGATTATGCGGAATTGTATATACAAACAGATGTAATTTTGTTGTGCGAAGTTTTTGAAGCCTTTCGACTTCTCTGTCAACAAATTTATCGACTAGATCCTGCATGGTTTTTTACTTTGCCACAGTTATCTTGGAATGCAATGTTGAAATACACGAAAATAAAATTAGATGTAATAAAAGATATTGATATGGTTCAGTTTTTTGAAAAGGGAATAAGGGGAGGCATTTGCCAAGTTGTTTCTCGGTATGCGAAAGCTAACAATAAATATCTAAATGAATATGACTCGACTAAACCCAGTAATTATTTACTTTACGTAGATGTCAACAATCTTTACGGTTATGCCATGAACCTTCCCTTGCCGTATACAGATTTTGAGTGGGTTGATGAAAAATTAAATGTATTAGATGTTGAAAATGAATCAGAAACCGGTTATGTGCTAGACGTTGATGTTGAATACCCCAAAGAAATTCATGATAATCTTTCTCAATTACCTTTTTTACCCGAAAAAAATAATCCACCTAATACTAAAACAGTTAAACTATTGACGACTTTGATGCCCAAAACACGTTACATAGTACATTATGTGAATTTAAAACAAGCTCTGCAACTCGGGGTAAAGATTTCAAAAATTCATAGAGTGTTGAAGTTTAAACAAAAAAATTGGTTGGCTCCATACATAGAAATTAATTCAATGATGAGAGCATCAGCAAAAAATACATTCGAGTCAGATTTTTACAAATTGATGAATAACAGCTGCTTCGGCAAATTTATGGAAAACGTGCGCAACAGAATCGATTTAAAAATAGTAACAAATGAAAAATCATTATTTCGTCAAGTCAATAAACCAAATTTTAAAGGCAGGATTATATTTGCAGATAATGTTACAGCGGTTCAGCTGGAAAAAGAAAGCGTTATTTTTGATAAACCCTTGTACGTGGGATTTGCAGTGTTGGACTTGAGCAAAGTTTTGATGTATCATTACCACTACAATGTGTTTTTGAAAAAATATGGTGTAGAAAATGTTACATTATGTTATACCGACACCGATTCATTTTTATACAATATTAGGACTGAAGATATTTATTCCGATATTTCTGGAGAGTTAAATAAATATTTTGATACAAGCAATTTTCACACTTCTCATTTCTGTTATTCTGAAAAAAATAAAAAAGTCGTAGGTTTGTTGAAAGATGAAACTTTTGGAGATCCTATAGTAGAGTTTGTCGGATTGAGGCCCAAAATGTATTCGTACATAACAAAGAATGATATAACGGTTAAAAAGTCAAAGGGAATAAAAAAATCGGCAGTTAACGATTTTACTTTTAGCGATTACCTAAACACATTTAAAGACAGCAAAAGTCTATATTCTTCATTTTATACAATTCAATCTAAAAAGCATAACGTTCAAACCACACTGATAAATAAAAAGTCATTATGCTCATTTGATAATAAAAGATATACATTACACGATGAAACCACTCTCCCTTATGGCCACTATAGCCTCAATGAAACAACGAATCTAACATTGTAAATGTATAAGAACCAATTAATGATTGTATACTAGTATTATTATTGTTTACTTAAATTTATATTTAGTTAGAAAAGACCTGTAATTAGAGTACTAGATTTATTTCAAGAATGTCTACTTGTAGTATTATTATTGTTTACTTAAATGAGAAAATTAGAGTACATGAAAAGTAACAAAAAATATGTTTAAGAATATGATGTATAAAATAAATGTTTTGTACAACTGTATTTTTTTTTCTTTCACATATCCTTTTCCAGCTCCTTCAATAAAATGTCCTGTATATTACTAAAGTTCAGGAGGAACACATACGTCATCCAAGCTCATAAAAGCTAAATAATCTAAATCAATGAAACGTCATCCAATAGCCTATCTCAAAAGCAAGCCTGATCCCATTCATAAAAGCAACTCCCGTCTCAGTCATAATCTCAAAAGCATCCCATTCATAACTCATTCATAAAGACAAATTACGTCACACTACCATTCAGTTCATCCATTCATAAGTCACACGCCCATTCAACTATTCCATCCATAAAAAATGACGTCACATGCGTCATCCATTCAGAACAAACCATGACCTAGTTTCTACTGCGCTGTTGCCACATCTCATCTGCGACGTTGTCAAATCTTAATTTGCACACCTGGACCTACCTCAAGGTCAACACCCCCTCGTCCTGCCTTACACCCCTCCCACCCTCAAGGTCATCTCAAAGTCACGCCCACGACCCTACTACAGCAGACAATGACCTCAAGGTCACGGCTCCGGCTCAACCCGCCTATTTGTACTACTATTAATATTATGATTATTATGATTATGTACAATGTAATTGAAGATGTGGCGGACATCTTATATTGTCAAACGACAAAAATTATCAAAGTTTAATTTACAGATAGACAACATTGTTCGAGCTATGTTGCAGAGTACACTACAAAAAAGACTCGTGCGGAATCACAGTAAACTACATTTTGATTCTCGATCCTCAATCATCAATCCAGAGATAATCCAGAAATCTTACAGGAACGTCTCAAGAAAAGGAAAACTGCGAGCCAGAAAACGTCGAGACTGGACTTCAGCGACCACCACTTCACATCAAGAAGACACAAGTATTTGTAAATTATTTTGTATTTGTATAAATTCAATAATTAATATGGGGAAAGTTAAAATAAGTTTTATTTTTACTAATCGATAAATGTAGAAAATTGTAAAAAATCTTTTTAAGATATTGATTGAAAATAATATGAGAATCATAAAAAAAAAGAGAGAAAGAGAAAATAAATAAAACTGAAGTTTTTTTCACATGTATTTAAGTTGATTTTCGGCTTTGGCAAAAGCAAGATCAACTTATATAGATGTTTTTTTGTTTCAGTAGTAAAAAAAAATATAATAAAATCAAATATTAATTAATAAAGAATAAAAGGGACTGAATTATATAATAAATTGAAGTTTTGAATTATGTATAATTGAATTGAATTTATAGATATTTGGAATTTAGAATGAATTGAATTGTCTACGAATATTGATTAAAATTTGGTAAATGGATACTTTATTTTGTTGAGAGTTGAAAAATTTTTTTTTGGAAAATTAAATTGAATATGATGAATATTTTGAATTTGAAATTATTTGAGTATTGGTATATTAAGTATATATTACAGAGAGATCTTGATTTGTAAAGAAAAATTTTGATGATGGATTTTAATTTAGTAATTGATTCATTTACGTCTTCGTGTTAAAATGTGCAAGTGGTCTCTAGATTTAAGATAATTTTAGTACTATTAATTTAGAATGATTTGTGTTTGTATTGGGTGATATGTATATATAAATCAAATAATAATTAGAAATCACCACATATTACACCCCCACACATTCTATTTTATGGGCAAAAATTTTGATGGTTAGTTTCCATAAATTAAGGGTCCCACATTTTACTCCGATGTGCTTCTTCCTGCATTTTTGATTATTAATATGACCTTGGGTCCCTTCAGTGGCGTGGAAAGGATATGTGGAGTACTTGTGTCTTTCCTTTAGATGGCACGGGCTAACTGAATGAATGGCAGACCCATTCATGAGGTTAATCCTGTTGGCCTGATCCTGTCGGAAGATGGTGCTGGTCTATGGATCTGGTGGCCATTTTCCATACCCTTCCTGGGGTAGGCGTGAGACACAACTCCACCCTCGTCCACCCTCGATATTGACACACATTGACGACATGATAAAAAAATTTTATGTTGGGATGATATATATAAACATATTTTTGGTGTGTGTCTACCATAAATATAGAACTTATTGCATATAGACAAGACAATTTGCACATCGTATTTTGGTTGCTGCCCAACTTAGCTTTGTTTTCGTAGCGTTCGTTCTATCAAAAATTGAAGTCATCAATTTTTTTTCTCAAGAGGGGGGTAATGTGGTGATCTGTATGAATTATTATTATATTATTAAAGAATTATGGTGAACTTATAACTTATAAGAATTATTATATAGAGAGAGAATATTAATTGCATGTGTATATATAATTTTGAAAATATATTGTATTTTGGGTCCCTTATTTTTTGTAACTGGCTTATTGCTTCTCCTATTTTCGGTCCACGAACCTTTTGAGCCCATTTAATATTTTCAGGGAAAGGGCCATTACATAATTTTCTTAACTGCGAAATCTTAGAAACGAAAATACAAAGTCACAACTTTCAATTCATAGGGAGTCCTAAATATTATCCAATTTATCCAAATTTTGGTTTGGTGTTTCAGTTTACATAGTGGAACGAAGGCAGCGGTGTGGAGATAGATATTTTTATTTTTCCCATATAGTTATGGACCACCCTAGTAGATATATTATTATTTTTAATTTTACTAATAACATTGTATTCATTAAATTTTATAAATAAACCATTCTCTTGTTATTTACTAAGTTTTATTATCTTCTTTCCATTATTATTGTTTCCCATCAGTTATTTCATAGTTTATCTTTTTCTCTTTGTATTTCTTTTCATTGCTATCATTTCTGTTTATGTAAATTGCTATATACTCTTTGGTACTGTAAAGTATTAGCTAGTTATATGCATTTTTTTTGTTTTCTTTTAACCCTAGAAAGTACGTCTCCGCTGCGTGTGCTTCTAAGGAAAATCGGTCACCGCCATTTTGTTTTTCGTAGTTTCAAGTTCCCTCTCCAATGTAAGCCTCTAGTGTTTAGTTAGACGCAGGTTGCCGTGAAGAAAATATTGTTATTGCGCCATATTCAGTGCTATCCATAATGAATAAGTCACTAAGTCTTTAATACGTACATTAGTTGGTGTAGAATATTTTTTACACGTCACTGAAGCCTACATTAGTAAGAGTGTATTATCATTGTACACGTCTCCGATACGTATGATACTAATAGTAATTAACTGTAGTTGAGACCATAAGAAAAATAAGAGAGAGTTACCAGAAGGATTTGTCAATTTAAAATTCAAAAAAAGGGGTGTTAATTCTTCCTTTTTTCTATGATCTGACAACATAACAATCGTCTCTTACAAACCGAAAACAAAAAAGTTAGTTACCATAGTATCGACAATGCATCATGGAGCTTCAATTAGAGAAAGTAGTGCTAAACCGGAAATTATACACACTTACAATGAAACAAAGGGAGCTGTTGACACATTTAATCAAATGTGTCAAAATATGGATTGTGGAAGAAAGAAGATTATCGTTACCAACTTCAATTTCAAATGAGCTGAGATTGGTTATCAGACAAACTTTAGAAATTGACGACGATTGCTCTACACCACAACAGGTAGAAGAGAGGACGAATTTGAAAAAAGATCATAATGTTTTAGTGCCCCTACAGTAAAAGGAGGATGACAAAGTCCTATTGTGGCACCTGCAACAATGCAATATGCGGCGAGCATAGTCATAAAATATGTTCTCAAGGTGCGAACAATGGAAAGTGATTTTACAACTTTTTCAATATTTTAATCTAGTTGTATTATTTTATTTAATGATATTTCTGTTTCATTCTTTTTTATAATAATTATATCAATGTTATGTAAAATGAAAATTCGGTTACTTTTTAAAAAAATCAAAAATTTATTGATCAACTTTTTAATACATTTTCTAGTTTTATTGTTTATTGACCTTCTGTCTCACTTTTTTGTGATGATTGTATTTGTAATGTGCTTCGTGAAATAAAAACCTGTTAGCTTTTAAAAAATTGGCCTTTTTATTTTACCTTAAATGAAAAAAATCTTGTGTACGTCACCAATACGTACATTAGTATTAAACGACTACTCTAAGAACGTTAGTATTCCAGAGTTAATCTCAGCCCTGAAGATGGCCTAAAACTTAGGTCCAAACGTAGATACAACAGAATAACGTATTTTCTGTAATTTATTAAGGGGACCGCACTCCCCTCACCATTTTAGAATCTTCTTGATTTTTTTTTTATTCAGCACCCCGAGGGCTTTTGTTTGGGCATGATAACAACCTTTGGCTTCGAATCGAGGTTGTTACCTAGTGTTTTCTACTTACCTACTTGTGCTAGAATTGTTCCCCAATGCTTTGGTTGTTATCAGGTGTTTGTTGCTATCATATACCGGACCAGGATAAGATAGATCTGGAGTAGAATACCACAGCGGATTCCATTGTATGGTATCTCATGTTGGTAACCGTAGTTTTCCGATTGTTTATTCTGTCTGTAATAAGCAACGGCATGGACGAAAATAGCCATTGGAATCATTACTGATTGCACTTTAATTGTGATAATATACAACAGATATCAATTGCTAGAACACGGTTTAGGAATGCGATAGAACCAATTCAAGATCCTTATATTGGTACTAATGTACGTTCCCTATATTCCCCAACAGTTGGAGTTAGATTTAATTGAGTATCAGCGGATAGTTTAAGAATAATATAATATCGTATTGATCGCTCATCCATATAATAATAAAGACTTTATTTATTTCTACCCCAGGCATATTGTAAATAGTGTATGTTATTAGTGTATTTTATTTTATTTCTTTTTTTATGTGTTTTATGAAATGATGGTAAGCTATTTAGCACTATTACTTATTGGCATATAGTAATATTTCAATAAAATGTATTTCTTGGTATTATTATTTATTCTGGGACAAGTTCCTTTAGAATAAAAAATACAGGAAAAAAATATAACTTAATATGCCTTAGAGTATAATATAATATTTTAAATAATTAATTACAATTAAATCAATAAATGAAAGAAATTAAAAAATAATTGAAATTTTGGAATTACCTCCCATAACAATACTTAAAGAAAATTATTTCCTATAAACGATGAAGAAAATAAAATAAAATAGAAATAAAATAACAATTATTATAGAGTGAGAAACAATGGATAGATACATATATATATATACACAAATTTTATGAAAAACAAATTAACAACAAAAAATAAAATAGTGAAAGAAAAAATATATAGTTATTTAAAAAAAATATAAAAAATATGTGACTGGGATACAGCCATATTAGAAGAGAAAGAAAATATAAAACAAACCTCACACACACGGGTATGCACACATATAATTAATTATACAGATACACACATGTACAACCATATATACAGATATACACACACACATACATATACTTACTAACAATTTAAAGTTAAAATAGTAATCTATATTACCCATCATTATTTTTCTGTTAATTAACGTGATAGTTGTTCATTTGAAATACAATATAATTAAATGAGCTCTAAATAAGAAAATGCTCGTGAATGGACAACTTAGATATTCATAAATTATAATTATTTTGAAATAATAAACGATTTACAGCGTTACCAGGAAAATGAAAATTGACGCCTGAATAGAACCATGTTCAAGGCAGCCATCAATATTTTAAAAAATATAGCCATCACTGACGCCACCATTCCTGTCATGAGCTTTAAGTATATTACAAATAATAAAGCATAACTTTTTTTTTTTTAAATTTATTTATTGATATCTACAACTGTATTACAATAATACAACAAGTAAATAGGCTAAGTGATATATAATGACATGATAATGACAAGTAGAGAAACTACCCACTGGCAGTACTCAAATCAAAGTTCAAGTAAGAAGGTCACGTGGCCATCTTCTTTTCAGACGCCTCGGAGGATTATCGGGAATCGAAGAGGAAGCTAGGTTTGAAACTAGAGGTTTTGAGTGGTAATGAAGTTTGTTATGAAAGGATAGATACCGGATTCGAGGCAAATCAGCAACAAAAGGGACATTAAGGTCGTTATGGATGAGTTTATTCTTAACAAAATAAGGAGCATTGAGGATTTTACGAAGGATTTTGGACTGTAAGGATTGGATATGAGAGGAATTCGATGGCTTAGTGGAGCCCCAAAGCTCTACTCCGTAAGTCCAAATAGGCCGTATGATGGTCATGTAGATGATTCTTTTGTAGTTAATTGGGAGCTTAGAGCGTTTGCCTAGTAAGTGTTGAAGTAGCCTGAAACGTCGTGCGGTTTCTTGTCTTTTCATTCTTGTATGAGGATTCCAGGTTAATCGTTAGTCAAGGTGCAACCCTAAGTATCGGATCTGTTCTACAGGCACCAGAGGGATGTTATTAAAGGATACTGAAGGGCAGGAAGTCATTGGTTTACGACGTAAGGTAAAAGTGATTTGATGCGATTTTTGAGAATTTATTTTAATTCTCCAGTTTTGACACAATTCTTCAAGATCAGTGAAATGGGATTGGAGGCTTTGGGATGCAATAACTGGATTGGTGTTGACTGATAATACACATGTATCATCAGCATACGTGGTAAGGATAGTATTAGGATGAGTTGGGATGTCAGCTGTATAAACTGTATATAGGATTGGACCAAGGATACTACCTTCAGGAACACCAGCAGATTGGGAAAAGAGGGACGAATAGACATTGTTATGGTTTACTTGGAAAGTTCTATTTGTGAGACAGGATTGTAGAATAAGAAAGTATGTAGAGGGTAGGAATTTGCGGAGTTTGTAGAGCAAGCCCGGATACCAGACTCGTTCAAAAGCCTGTTCCACGTCAAGAAAGACTCCCGAACAATATGATCCACGTTCTAATGCAGAGGAGACTACATCCACCACACGATGGCATTGCTGAATGGTGGAGTGGGATGCTTGGAATCCAAACTGGTGATCTGGTATTATGTGATTTGCATCAATGATGGGGTACAATCGTTTAAGGATGAATTTTTCTAGGATTTTACCCATGCAAGTTAAAAGAGAGATAGGACGGTAAGAGGATGGGTATTCTGGTTTTTTTTTAGGTTTGGGTATCATCTTTACAATGGATAATTTCCAGAGGTCAGGAAAATATGTGGAGCGGAGTACAGCATTATATATATATAGGTAAGGAATAGAATGGCTTTTCTAGGAAGGTGTTTTAAGATATGAATTGTGATGAGGTCGTGCCCAGAAGCTTTGCGGGAAGGTAATATGTGAATAATGTTGGCTATTTCAGAAGGATGGAACGCTTTGGGTGGAAGGGACATTTGGAGGGGAACATCCAACTCTTCTTTTATATATTCAATGTGAGTTGGGCTAATGATATCAGAATGCGGATGAAAGATTTTGGAAAGGTATTGACCGAATAACTGTGATTTTTCTCCGTCAGATCTTGTCCAGTTATTTGATTCAGTAAGGAGTGGATGATTAAATTCTTTGAACTTCAGGAGTTTTTTTGTGGTCATCCATAATGTTTTGTCGGTGGTTGTAAGATTTTCAGTCCAGGTAATTAATTTTTGAATTTTGAACTTCTTGATTTCTGCTTTTAGTTTGTTAGTTAATTTTGTATAGATTGTTTTATCTGCTGGATATCGAGTTCTATGCCACTTCGATCTTGCTCTGCGTTTTTCTCTTAATAAGATACGAATATGCTGTGGCAAATCAGTCTGTTGATAGTTATTAATTGTATGATTTGTGATGTTATCATGCAAACAGTTTTTGATTGATGTTGTAAGTTTTTCTATGGCTGTATCAATGTCTTGTTTTGTCTTAAGTGAATTTTTTAAGTGCAGTTTGTCCTCCAAGTCATAACAGAAATCGCCCCAGTTAACACGTCCTGTAATCAATGTGGGAAGGGAAGGCTTGAGAGCGAAACTTGAGTGCAAGAAAAGGAGGACTGGACTATGATCTGATGAGAGGTCATCCAATGATTCAATATTGGCTTGTGCGGGGGAAATCTGGGATGTAACAAATATGTCCAGGATATCGGGACGTTTTTTGAGGGATGTAGGCCAATAGGTAGGATTTTTTTGGACATGGATTGAGTAGCTCTTTGAGGATGTAAGAGAAGATAGAATATTTCCGCGGGAATTGGATGTTCGACAACCCCATCGTTGGTGTTTAGCATTGTAGTCTCCTCCAGCAATGAAACGCGGCCCAAAAGATCGGAATAGGGAATCTAAAAGGTTATGAGAGATGGAACTACCGGGAGGACAGTATACATCTGAAAGTGTGATATGGAAAGGGCGTGATGTTATGGATACTGATGTTGATTGAATAGCATCAGTTGGAGTGGAAGGAACAAGGGAATGAGATAGAGTTTTGTGAATGAGAATGCAGGATCCAGCATGTGAAGTGTTGTCAGGGTGGTCTGATCTGTAAGTGACGTAGTCCCGTATATAGAAATGTGTACGTTGAGTGAAGTGAGTTTCAGTCAGCAAAGCTATATCTATTTGTTTGTCATGAAGAAATATGTCTAGTTCGTCACGGTGATTGAGTAGGCCATTTGTATTCCACAAAAGGATAGTTAAGGGCTTTATACTCATCGTGGGAGATTAAGTGGAACTTCGTTAAGAAGTCTTGTGAGTAGGACGATGAGTGGTTTGATGGTGTCCTGAAGATCTCTCAGGAAGGAAGAAAGAATAAGGTTTATGTCTGTTGGATGGTGGACTGAATTTACATCTGGAGGTTGGGGTCGATAATTTATCTGGAAAGGAGGCGTTGGCTGGGAGTTGAATCTGTGGAGCTGGATTTATTTTTGTACTATTTTGATTTAGGGAATTCATTTGAGGATTCTGACTGGATGGGACCGGATTTTTTTGTTGCGGCGGCAATTAGACCCGTAAAGGTTGATGATAGGGAGGAATTTGCTCACGTGGAGGTTCAGCTGTAGGATGGGATGTTTGGAGCTTGGATTGGGAGGTCTGAGTTTTGTTAAGGGAAGTCTGAGGCTTGAGTTGAGAGTTTTGAGGCGCTCGACTCCGAGGCTGCTGCAGATTAGTTGTAGTGCTGTTGTCTTTTCGTTTCTCTCTGGACATTGTGTCAGTAGTTTGTTGTAGTTGTAATGACGCTTTTGGCAATTCAGGGAAGATTTTGACGTTGTCAACTTCAGGTGCTTGAGTAGTAGTCCTCTCTAATCTACTATCTTTTATTTTAAGACTTCTCTGGCGATGAACGTTTTTATAGACCGCACAGTCTCTATAGCTAGATGATGGATGATCTCGGCCACAGAGGGCACATTTTGCAGGTTCGGCGTTGGATTTCTGGCAAGTGTCAGTTGGGTGTGGACCTGCACACTTGACGCACCTGGCTTCGTGGTGGCAATACCTCTTAGTATGGCCAAAATTTTGGTTGTTCTTTGTTTCGGCTGTTCGAATTGAACAATAGAATATACGAGTCTTGAGACTTGAAAAATTTCCTCATTATTGCGAGCTGGTTTCAAATCCACGAAGAATAATGGTAGTGGATATTTCTCTATGGGATGTAATACGCATGAGACATTTCTCACGTTGTGACCTATTTCTTCTAGGTCTTTCTTAATTGCTGACGTAGGAGTGGATGAGTGCAGCCCTCTCAACACCACTCTGTATGATTTGTCCTGTTTCAATTGATAACAGTGAAAATCATATTGTTTCACAGTCAGATGATCTATGAGATTTTTGTAAATGTCTTTGTTATTAGTGTTTATTTTGATGTCATTCACTCTGGAATAACAACTAAAATTTGTCTGGCCAATCAATTCAGCAATTTCTTGACCGAAGGCATAGAAATTATTTATTTTTGATACGTAGATCGGTGGTGGCTTCGGGTCAACGAATCCCTGGTTTTCCTGTTTAGGAGCTGGATTATTTGTAGAATTACCACTAGTTGAGGCTATTGGTGGTTTATTTTCCAGACTGTTTGTAGATTTTTTGGCTGCAGTTGTTTTACTGCGAGTTTTAGGGCGCACTGATACCTCAATGTTTTGTGCGGGTGTCTTTTTTAAAGTTGTCTTGTTTTTTTTTTATTGGGAGAGTTTCCGGCCGAGCCCGGTGCAGACTTTCTCTCCCTCTTCTGTAGGATTCGTCTTGTTAAATACTGTGAGTCCGTCTCACTTATTTCAGAGAAAGGAGTCTCTTCCTCCGACACATCACTACACGATTTGTCAACATCCATTGTCTATTAATTAATTATAAAAAGAGAGAAAGAAAAAAAAATATACATATAAAGATATATATAAATAATTAAAAATAAAATCTTAACCCTAAAGCATATACATACATCCTGTACTGTACTGTAATTAAATAATAATTAAATTAAATTAATTGATTTGAAAAAAAAAGTTGTCTCTCGTGGGATTCGATCGGAGGAT
This sequence comes from Arma custos, assembly GCA_037127475.1. NCBI lineage: Eukaryota > Metazoa > Arthropoda > Insecta > Hemiptera > Pentatomidae > Arma > Arma custos. The sequence goes on from CM073759.1 coordinate 176,717,397, forward strand.
TGGAAGAACCAAGCCTTGGCCTTGATCTTGTGGCGACTTTGTTAAGTCCTGTAAGGATTAGTTGCCACGTTGCTGCCTTAGCAAACGCCCACCAGTTAATAAATATCTATTTATAATAGTCACTCACCTCACAATCCTTGATTAATATATGTTCATATTGTTAATAAACTATAATCCTACACATTTTCAGATGTAGCTGTTCAATTGTTCATTTATAAATGGTAACAAATGCGGAGCATCATTAACAGTGAACTGTGTATGTGGCCATGACACTTGATACTTGTTAGTATTTAAAAAGATTGTTCATTTATTAAATATTAACAAATCATTTTAAATAGTAAGAAATATTTGTTTGGAGCGAAAAATAGTCTCTAATATATGATTTGTTTATTATTAACAAATCTCTATCAAATCCTTGCCAGTATCTATTAATTTTAATTTTAATTTCTTGAATTTATTTTAAATTATTTCATATGAATATTTGATGAAGTATTTTAATTTTTATCAGGTTCATTCAATATATTTAATTTTATTTAGGCCTTCAGTCATCTTCACAAGCTGAACTGCACTCTGAGCCGCCGGAAAAAAATTAGTAGACTGCCGACAGATGTCATGCCGAATACTAGTAGGGGTCCAGGAGGGGTTGGATTTAATACGTTTATCGTTCAAAGTGGCGAACTTATATCCGAGTAAATAAGTAAATAAGTATTGTTACAGAAAAAAATCTCCATCGAAAGCGACTAAATGCGGAAAGATGCCGCAGATATCGTTGGAAATGCAAGCGGCTAAAATCAAGGCACGAGGGGCAGTGATACGAGTACGATTCGAGATACAAGCACAAGTCGAGGATTAGTTGTTGGTGCAGAGGAATTCCAAAATTCGTCAAATCACGATCAAGATTTTTCCAACGATAAATCCTTGTCGCAGGCTCCTGAAAATACGACTGTCGATGCAAACGACACAAATTCAGCACTCCTGCGGGCGTTTACTGTCGTCGGTACAGAGAAAGGTTCAATGCACGAAGAACACTAGCAGAAGAAAATCCGTCATCGATCTATACGTTGTATAGTAGACATAATGGAGCTCATAATCTATTCGAAAACTTATTTGAGAATAATCCATTTGGTTTTGCGTGCACTGTTTGTCAGGTTAAACGGAATTTTAATACCCTAAATCGAATAATTTTCCAAAATTTTTTAGTTAAATGCCTACAAACCGAAAAAAACAAACACGTATCGTGATTTCATAAAACTACACAATTCTATTTTCCAAAATAACTCGATGATCATGTTGAAAAGCGAAGAGAAAGACACTTCGATCAAATTTGCAAGATCGCGGAGGTGCAAATGAAAATTAAATAATAATATATTATTATTTATATATTATTTTTACCTTAATAAGTAGAGATTTCATTGTATTTTTTCAATTTTCCCCCTCTGAGATTCTTATGGAATGACATCTACAGTTTGTGGTATTAAGTATCAGAACCCCAATGAAATGTGTGTAGGAGTCACTAGCACAAGATTGATTTAAACTCCAATAGAAATCCGTGGTACTTCCTATTTTTTTTTGGTTCTAGTATTCAGTAGGGTGATATCAACACTTGGGGGCTGCTACTTCTATGATTCAAGTCACTTTATTTTTATTTTTATGAATCACTGTAACGTGCGACATTATTATTTGATCGTCCCATTAAATTTTCGTATCTTTAATTTCTAAAAGTTTTTAATCTTTGTATAACATTACTGTGATAGTAACTGTACGGCACATAATGCTCACCCAATAGCCTCAATATTCTTCCCATACATTGGTAATTTATCTTTGAAACGCTATTATGCCTGATTAAGAAGTTTGTTCTACCCTAAGCTTCTTCTAACCATTTCCTAAGCTTTATATTCCTGTATTCTATGCAGAAGGGCTCTGGGCGACCATTAATGGATATTGATGAGGTTCCACAGGAAGCTGATGAGTCAAATCCATCTACAAGTACTAGCGAACTTGCCAGGAAATGTGGTGTGTCAAAAGATACTGTTAGTCGCCATCTACGCTCCATTGGGTAGGTGAAAAAGTGCTGTATGTATACTGGTCCCTCACGTACTTGCTCCTAATCAATCAGCTCAATAAAAAAATAAGTTAAAAATTTGTGAAAGTTTATGGAAAACCCCTTCTGATATGAGATTTTACTGGAAGATTGTCACCTGTAATGAATAATGAATAAGTTGGTTTACTGGCGAAATCGGAATACCCGCGACCAATGGTTAGATCGTGGTCAAACTACTTTTCCGGTTGCTACAAGAGAGAAAGTTTTCGTTTTTTTTTTTTATTTCGATGGTGTTATTCTTCAAGAATTTTTTCCTGATAGATGTTCTATATTCTGAACTATACTACAAATAACTGGAAAAATTGTACACGAATTAGTCAGAGCGTTATCCTCCTTTGACCATACGAAAAGAAGTTTTATTCCAACAAGATAATGCTTGTCCTCGAACTTCCCTTCGAACCAATGAAACGTTTAAAGAACTTCATGGTTCAAATTCCTGCCTCATTCACGAGTGTAGTCCAGACTTCGCACCGTCAGATTATTACTTGTTTCGACCAATGGCGCATTTTCTTCAAGGAAAAAAAAATGATAAATCTGCGGAAGTTAAAATAGCGTTACAAGAGTTCTTTGACAGCCATTTCAAGGAATGGTATTAGCGTGAGATCGAGCAATTGGCTGGCAGATGGTTAATGCCGGTAGATAACAATGGACTTTACTCTAGAATTGATTTTATTTTACATCAAAGAGATAATAATACAAATATTTGGTTGAAATATGTTAATTTTTTTTTATACACCTTATTATTTTGAATACAAATGTTTTGATTTCTTAAAGTTGATTAACATAATAACCTTCCATTTGCAAACTGGCATTTCATTAGAAAAGACTCGATTCTCTATCCTATTGAAGTGAGATGTACTCCTGCAGGGGGTAGGACGTCGGGGTGGATAGAGACGCAGCCAGCCAGCGAGAGGAGAGGGGGGAGCGGGAGGTGGCAGCGGAGCGACGAGGAGACGGGCAGTGGACGCGGAGCGCCGTCATGATCAGGTCGGTGCGGCGGGAGGACGGCTGGCTCCAGTACCTCGTCCTGCCCGAGCACCGGCGCCGCCGCAGGCACAGGGTCGCCGCGGTCCTCGTTGCGTCGCTACTCCTCGGCTCCCTCCTCGTCGCCGCCGCCGTCATCCTCCCCATCCTCTTATCAACCTCCCTCGTCGCCCTTCCTGCAAAGCTAGCCGTGGCTAAGGGCCTCCAGGGGGTCAGGTACTTCGCCATCCTTCCTGTACGGCAAGCCAAGTCCGAGTTCAGGATACAAGTCGCCAAGCCTCCCGGGGCCTCCCATGTCTACGACTGGGCGGTAAGTCTGTATGAATAACAAAACCATGAAACATGCATGATAAATGGAAGTGACAATTTAAAAAAAAAAATCTTATATAGAACTATTATATCGATAGTCTCGGTAAATAAGTGGTTAAGTTGAATTTTCGCCTAAATAATTGTCTTGTATCTTTTAAAACGAAATCGTACTATTTTCATAATAAATGAGGGGCTGAATCAGGCATTGCCTAGAAAAGGAATTATTGCTTATTTTGCAACTAATGCAGTTAATTGTCTCTCGAGAAAATTCGACTTCCGTCGATCCCTTACCCTCCGGGCTATAAATATATATATAGTTCTATATATAGGCTATAGATAGAAATAGTTCTGCATATTATAACAATAACTAATAAAATTTTAGGACTATTATTATTGGACACGCGTGGTGTGTTATGCTACGAAAATTTTCGTAAAGGTTTAGATAATTTTTTTGTTTTCCAACAGTTATCCAAATATATTACCTTCCTATCAATAATTCCGAGATGTAGCAATTTAAGGAAAAACTACACAGCGCTATGAAGATTCATGTAATATACAAATTTCTTAGTAATGCTTAATTTACGTTGAAAATGAATGCATACGATTATTTTCTACTTTTACTGTTTCCTATTAAAGGGTGTTTTTTAAACTATTTTTTTTGTTGTTAAAAATATAAGAAATCCTCCAGTTAATCATGCCAGTAGTCATCACCTTGCCTCAAAGACTAACAATGTATTTGCATTACACACTTTAGTACTTTTCACAACACACTAACCTAATCCTGAAGATCCTAGTCAGGATAATAAGACAAATTTATTTAATTACTGTACTGTAATCGGTCCTTGAAAAGCTTGCAAAGTTTCAATTTAACTAGATGTGGCCGAAAATCGAGTTCTAAGATTTCCTTACCTACATACATGCGAAGCTAATAAAATCGTGTTAAAAATTCATGGCACATTAATGCTCCAAACATGTTTTATGGTTTTCCAACCGTATAATTTAAGAAATATAACAATCTCAGTAATATAAAAAAATACTATAGGATGTTGCAAAAAAAATTGTATCATTCAAAAATGGAGAAGAATAATGTTAAAAATTATTATTTTATAGGACTAATATATAATTTCCTTATTATATAAAATGAATAAAATATCTGATGTATTGCATGAGAAACGCAGGCACGTTCTGCTCCACACCTGTTCTTGAAGGATTAGACAATTTAATGAATGTAATATTCCTAATGATATTGTGAATGAGTGATGAACAAAAATAATTTAATTAGATGTTATATAGTTCCCGAAAGTGGAGTTAACATATTCTGTTACATACATACTTACATATAGGCGAATAAAAAAAACACATGTTAAAAATACATGATACTTATATATGTGCTCATCTTTTTGAAAATGTTAGTTAGGTAATTTTATGATTTTTCGGTTAGAAATATATTTCAACTAGAAACTATGTAACTATGAAATTCTGAGTTATAATTATAAAAGAAATTGTTATATTTTATTACATAATCGAACAAATGAGAAGTTCAGGATCAGATACGGAGAAATCTAAATTTAAAAACTTGACTTTTTCAAATTCGCTCGCAATCGTATACGAATATAATCTCGAAACTTCAAATTCAGAAGCATACTATTCCTTGATAAGCAGGGGGACAAAGTGTCATGCTAAGCAAATTTCTTGGCTAAACAATCGAAAAATGAGAAATAATTAGTTTTTGAAATTTTGGAGTCTTCCCCTTTGGATTTTGAACGCTTCAAATAAATATTTATAATACAACTTTGATTTCTTTTAATTTTGACCCATAAAGAAATGTGTAACATTAAAAAAGTGGAGGTGACGAGAAACAAAAATATATATTTTTTTATAGAACTATTTTATTGTTCTATTTATTATAACAATAACTAATAAAACATCATGTATATTATTAGCAGAAAATACAAGCCATGTTATTGACATGCTCTCCGATATTATCACTCCAAATATAAATTTCCTTGGTACAACTATCGGCGACTTATCCATATCATCGGAAATTTGCATTCCTGGTATTTATTTTATGCCCTTACCCGTGGCCAGTCAAATTATTAGATTTTCTTAACACTCCTAATTCCATTCATATTTTTGGTTAGACCTGAGGTATTCTTTTTCTGACAGAATAGTCTTTGCTGCGTTAATTTTCATGTTTAACTAATGTCTAGTTCATGAATTTAAAATTTCATTAAGTAAGAACTGAAGACGATCTGGTCTATCTGCTATAATAACTGTTAAGTTTGTGATGCCGTTAATTTGTATTTATCCTTAGAAATCGTCTAATGCTACATTGCATTAGTATTCCATCTATACTTTAGTAATGTTGGGAATTAAATGCAACCTAGTTGTACAATTTTTTGGATTTGTCTGCACTATTCTTATGGATGTTTCATGAAAAGAGTCTTGGGTTATATACATAGTTTTTAGTTGGTACATAGTAATTGTCAATTTCACAGGACACGAAAGTGCTTCGATTTTGTGGTGTTGATTTTGTTTTTCGAAATATGGAACCAATTCCTTAATTAAATTATGATTTGGGAGGGGTTTTGAGGATATAATAAAGTCTTTGTTGTAAAAATGAATGGCTGTATCACTAGCAAATCTATAGATGGTGAAAGAGTGCACAGAGATATCAGAGGTGGAATAGAATAGGGCTTAAACACTAGTTTGTGGAACACCCTTGTTTTAAGGATAGAGTAAGGAAATTAAAAAAAGTGAAGAGAACCGGCCAAATTTCAGCATAATCTTAAAATAAAAATTATTCCATCTTTTGCATTTGAAGTTGCAATAATTGCCAATTACTAAAAGTGTACTTGGAGGAATTGAAACATTTGGTATCGCTGAAGGTGATTAAACATTCTCTAACGTTTAACCTTTATGATTTTTTTCTCAATTTTTATAAATTATATATTAGTATATATTTTCAGTTTAGTGATTCCAAAATGTTGGAAAAAATCACCGTATTTTGAACGTGTTCTTTTTTCGCTAATCAATCACATGATTGTTTTAAAGTATTCATTCTTCCTAAAATTTTAGCGCTGGTATATTATTTCATAAAATTTTCTGTTTAACAATACCGTTATAATAATGCTATATTAGTATTTTAAATGTAATTAGGGGTCAGTTTAGTTAGTTTTGATTTTTGGCCATGTTTTCATGGTGTTGTGGTCAACAAGAAACAAGACCATCTTGTGGAGGCGAAAAAAATAGGATGATCGTATTAGTCTTAATTGAAGGGATTAAACAGTACAATCTTTATCATGACATTTCTGATTAATTAATTACTCAAAAACTTGCCAACTAGGCCGATTATTAATTCTACAACGTACCCAATATTAAATCCTTGGATAAACTAAAACTGGGGAAAAACAACTTTTTCTCAGGTTTTGACAGAATATATCTTTTAGAATTCGAAATAATAATTATAAATAGGAAGTAAAGGGAACGCTGACCTTCTAAATAGCTGTTCATTCATTTTACACATAGTTATTCTGCTATGGTTAATCGGGTTGTGCTACAGCGGTGATTCTAAATTTTGCCTGTCCGTGTATTATTAGAGAGATCTTTAACAAGTAGGACGGCATAACACGGGGGATTTTTAACTCAAACTTTAAATTTACTTAATAACTTGACTTAAAATATTCTAGGAACAATAGCCGGACAACGCACCTGCAACCTTTGGCATAGTAGGTTGTTATGATATCCACAACACCACAGGTATCCCTCTGATTCAGTAAGTGTACCTGAAAAGATATGTTAATTAAAAATAAAAAACTTCTTGGCTTCATTATTGGTCATTATCCTACAGTAATAAAGAGAACAAATATTCTTTAGAAATAAGTTTTTAATAACAGTCGGAGTGTAAATATAAAAAATACCTCTGGGTTGAGAGAGCTTTATTTAAAGCCACGAATGATCGTAAAGCTTATTATAGCTAAGATTAATGTGGCTACACGCAGCACTCTGCTGATGGAACAAGGACGAATGCTGCGGTGTAATTTAATATCTGGCATGAGAGTGTCAGCTAGTACTCATGTTTGACACAGCTTTAACCATGTGGGTACTCATAGGACTTCTGGTCGAGTCGTTTATGTTCTTTATTGGATTATGTAGGACATAAATTAACTTCCAGGGAGTGGGATAGCTCAGCTTGTAGAGCACTGGGTTGATGCGCTGAAGGTTCTGGACTCAAATCTAGCTGTGGTAAATAATTTATAAATTATACTACGAAATCTAGTTTTTTTTCCATGAATAAAAAAGAATTTATAGCATAAAATATAAAACGCTATATTCAAGAGGCAATGGTGTTAAAATGATAATTTATTCACTGCTGAAACCGCATAAAATAAAATTTTACTGATTTGTTTACATGTAAAAAAACAAAAAATAAGCCGTTGCGGGACGCCTGTTAGATGTAAAACGTAGAAGTTGGATGTTATTGGAAAATAATCAATTATTTAACTACAAGAAAATGGAATTACCCGTGATTTTGGCTGGAGACTTTAATGTAAATTTCGCAAAAGATGAATCAGCACCACTGACGACGTTTCTTCAACAAGATTTTTAGTTGTATATCAATAATAATCCAAGGGAATCTATAACAAGATGTGGCACAACAATAGAGACAGTTCTATGGATAACAACAATTGATGAACCCAAGGAGAATGACCAAAAGAGATTCCCTTATATCAAAAAACTGAAAATGACAAAAACATGGATAGACATGAATAGCAAGAACATGAAATAGACAATGAACAGCTCGAGGTCTCCATGGATGGCATTGAAGGATGTTCTTCCCTTAGGAAAGAACTTCAGGAAGCTCAAGGCTTTCAAGAATGACCAAAAAGAAAAACAGGCGCATTTGGGACAGTAGAAAGAAAGCGACAATACAAGGCAAGAACGACAGAGATATAGAAGAGAATAAAATAGGAAATATCAGATAAAACAAATGTAGAATTTCATCCTGTATATGAGAATTACTACTACAGCAGACAGTCAGTAATGCAAATTAACTAGATCTAATAGGATTAGTGAAAAGTTCATTTCCTATAGGTTAAAAAAATATAGAATAAGCCAAAAATAATTTTGGGAATAACAAATCATTTTAATGGTAAAAATCATAATTTCATAATATTTCAATGTTGCTTTTGACTCCCTGAGTTGTTTAATAGCAAAAAAATATGCGCTCCGATCACGAAGATATCCAAGGAATCTTGAACGATATTCACTCGATCGAAAGAAGGTAATCGAAAGGCTCCGATCGAGCGCAACAGCGTACAGAGACCAGCCAGGATACGTTTACGCTAGCGGAAATACATATTTTTAATTACCCGATTTTTCCAATAAAAAGAGTTTAAAGACTGGTACTTAAGATGATAAGTATTCCGAGCTGAGCAGAGGAAAGATGAATTCTGAAGGTAGGGTTCTTTCTTTTGACTGCTGCCTGACTATATTCTGGGTGTAGCAAGGTAGTTTCACTGATGATAAAATCTATCTACCAGTTATGACAATTAAATTTCACTGTGAATTTTGTCAATTGAGTATTAGATGATAGTTATTATTGCTATTACGATTACTATAATTGGCAGTTGTTTGGTGTTTTTTTTTTCATCTTTGTTACATATAGTAGGGATTATTTTTTTTGTTTGAGATTTGATAATAATTCGGGTTTGTTTCGTTCCCTAATTTACCATTTGTGCCCTTCACTGTACCTTGTTTCCCACCCAGGCCTTTCCAGATCTCCACGAGGTTTTAGCACAGGGGCCGCAAGAAATAGATACATAGATATTCTGGCATAAGGGAGAATGAATTAGCCGATAAAGCATCAAAAGAAACCCTCCCATCTCACTCCCTCTCTCCCCCTCTTTCATAGCATGGTACTAACATCTTCGGAACTCGAAAGAAAATATCGTAAAGAAATGGCAACAACAGTCCTGCCAACAAACTTAGCTCGCAAAGAAAGAAGTCAAACTTTAGAACTCTAGTCGCAACACCTGTAGGGAAGAGGTCTTTACCCGGCTCAGGATTGGGCATTCGGGAATGACTCACACCAAACTAATCATTAAATATCAAGGAATAAATATTGCTTTAGTACTCTAAATAAAATAATGTCCGTTGTATAGGGGTAAAATGAATTAAATAATATTTCAATAGCCCTAAGGAACGATTGCATTCAGGCTTACAGTGTAATTTCCTTTGTAGAAGAATAAATCTATTTATGAAAGAATTTATAATTATCGTACAATTACCATTCAATTAAGATGATTTAATTATAGTAATGTAGTTACATGTATAGGGCCTTAAATTCCTAGTTGTCTAAAAAATATAAGCACTTCATGTATATATGTAATCATATTTTATTAATTCATTTTTAAATTTTACTAATTTGGCCTCGGGTTTGGCAGATAAATGATTAATCTATTATTGATTTTTCAAACAGTGGCAAATAGCTTAATTTTACATTTTATAACATATTTCAAGATATCCAAAACGTTTACCTTCTAATATCATATTGACATCATTGAGTCACTGAGCACCATTTTTATTCTTAGTAACCTTTCTCAAGAAAATTAATCAAGTTTGCTTTCTAATTCAAAGTTAGTTCGTATCGTTATAAGAAGTAGATTTGAAGTTATGGAAACGGGTCCGCGAAAATAAAACGTAGCATGTGTAGAGAGAAATGAGAGGTAAGGGGCAACACTGTGTAGGGCAGAGGTGGCCAACCCAAATCATCTTGCGGGCCTCTTTGGGAATGCATCATTAGTCAGCGTGCCGCATATTCAGTTATACATCCCCATGCTATAGATGCTAGGACTAGACCCAGTATATGGAGTGAATAATTCAAACACACTTGGGTTATTATTATTGTCATGTTTACTATTATTATTATTTGTACGTAGATATTATAATAATAATATTGATATTAATATCTAAACTCCATTCATTCTATTCGCTTGTTATATTAGTTTAATACAGTTGTACATTTAATTGAATAAATGATAAAAAAATATATCTAATCTAAGATAATATCTATAGTGCCATTGTCACATTTGACAGTCAATTTTCGAACATAAGATTGCACGAATTACAATCTTAATACATTAGTTTTAACTTGGCCCGTGGATTGTCTACTTCTGATGTAGGTGGGAGATGACTTGATGAATTTGGGCAGAAGAAGAACAAGTACTAGACTACCTGCTGGTATTGTTGACTATCTCACAAGAATGACTGGTAGGTGGTAGATACAGTTCAAAATATTGAGTTCATTAATAATAATGTAGCTCCATGTGTGGGGTTCCCAATAAATTAGCTAGTCTTAAGATTCCGAGTTTGAGTTCGAGTCCCTGCAGGGTCTTGAGAACTTCTTCTGTTCGCCCAAGCTTTATAAATTCGCTATCCTAAATTGGGGAAAATCCGGTTACCTCCGGTTGGCGGTTTAGAGTGATCATAGCCAAATATCATATTTTCACAACCGTAGTCATAGAAGAAAAAAAAACTCCTGCCGTTTATTGACACAATAACCTTCATAGACAACTTCGGTACTGGCTTTAATAATATGATAATCCTTAGGATTAATATATTAACATTTTTCTTATTAGCGAAGTAGTAAACACTGACCTATTTTCGGAAATAAATCTACTTCAAATTCCACGTGTATTTTTTCATAAATTAATATAAAATAAATTTGATGAACTCTCAACAATTACCTATTAACATACCAATATGGTATCAGAAATGAAAGCAACTTAAAGGGCATAAAAATGGCATAATATAAAACCATAATTTTTTAAAAAAATGTACATTTTATTTAATACAATTATATAACTCAATAGAAATAAATATTTTCTTAACAACAATACTTAACAAAATTACAAATGAAAAACAGAGCACCGATAGCAGCAAGACATGGATAGGGGCCCTGAAATATTTTCTTTCTTAAGACTCCACAGGTGAGTCAGCTTTCTCTTGAGAGTCACTTTCTTGCCCTTGATCTGGCTCATACTCTACCTCTGGTTGAGTCTCTTGACCTGGTTGCTGCGAGTCTTCCAAAGGTTCTTTTGTCATCTGCGTATCCTCTGCTGGGCGACTTTCAGTTTCTTGTATTGGCGGTTGGTAACCGTGTAGTTCTTGCTTAGATGGCTGATGTGCTTCTTCTTGTATAGGCGGTTGATAAGAAGCTGGTACTTCAGATGACTGCTGCAGATAGGCAGACCTGTCTCGAACTGGCTGTTGGTAAAGTTGAGACTCCACAGTTTGTTGTTGTTGATAAAGTTGCGGATCAACGGTTTGTTGCTGGTAATGCTGTGGATCTATGGTTTGTTGTTGGTAATGCTGTGGTTCTATGGCTTGTTGTTGGTATATCTGAGAATCCACACCATGTTGGTAAACTTGTTGTTGTGGCTGCTGATGGTAAATTTGTTGTTGTGGCTGTTGTTGGTACACCTGTTGTTGGTAAATCTGTTGCTGCAGCATCGGTTGTTGCATCGGCTGCTGTGTCATCTGTTGTTGCTGTTCGTACTCGTACTCGGGCTTTCGGTTGTGCTGTGATCCGATGTGGAGGGTGTGGAGCTTGGGCATTCTGTGTAGTGAGGGAACTTTCACGATGACAATGACCGAGTCGCCCCTCAAGAACATTTTTGATATGTAACGGTCTTTGTTCATCAGAACAGACTGTGGAAAAAAAATAATTAAGTTAATAAATAAAAACATTGTATGAAATCAATTAATTTTTAGACAAAATCCTTCTTAGTGTATTTCATTCAATGAAGTGGACCATCCTTGGCAAAAATTAGTTATTTGCTATTTTAAAGACTATGCTTCCATATCTATGAGAGCAGTAGGCATTCTTCATATACCTGCTCTGCGGTATTTACCGTTTAGAAATCGACAGAGTTATCTGAGCCTTAGATGCATTGAGACCAGTTCGTATTGATTTATTGTTGAGGAATATTAATAACTTAAAAAAAAGTTTATTCTTAAGAATTAAGGTACAGAAAAGATATAAAGGATGTAATAGTTTCGTAATAAAATGGAACTGCGTACGCTCAGTATGGCCAAGTTTCAAACAAGACAGCACAAACTATCCATGCCGAAAAGAGACATTACGTATCAGAATTAAGGGTTCATACAAGTAAAGCATGGAACCAAGTAGAGACAATTGTAGGATTTGGATGGGTTGATTGAATGTTTATGACGAGAGCGATGATTCTTATACTGATAAAAGGTCAAGGATGTATGCTTACGGTGCTATCTTGAGCTATTAGCTTGCTGTGTAAAGTTGGATGAACAACCATTCATCAAAGATTATTTAAAATATATACAGGGTGGCCCAAAAAAGACTGACATAGCATATTGTAGGCGTGCCTGATGATCTTGGGGAAGCAGTTGCTGTACCATTTGAATTTTATACGGAAACATTTTAAGATCCCGCTTCAAAATTCTTTGCAGGGATGTTCTGGAGATTCCCAATTGAGCAGAACGACGACGAGTAGAGACAGATGGATCTTCGTTTACACTCTGCCGTACAGCCTCCACAACTGCTTCATTGCGCACAGATCGACCTCTTCCTCTTCCTGGAAGATCTGACACTCTTCCATGTTCCTCAAAACGGGAGACTAAGTTCCTAATCATGTTGTCACTGGGTGCTGTTCGGACATTAAAATGACGACGATAATTTCGTTGAGTTGTAATAATTGACCTTCCAGAAGAATAAAAAAATTCAATGATTTTGACGCGTTTCTGCACATCATATGTAGCCATGATTTATCTCCAAAAACCAGTAAATAACCTGCAAAAGACAAAAAAAAAATTATTAAACACAAAAAAGATATAACTATTTTTAATCCTTCAGTCTTTTTTGGGCCACCCCGTACTTGTTCCTATTGATGTACCGGATTTAAAACCATCTGTGGAGATTCCTAAAAATAATATGATATTATCAATCACCATTACCTTGCAGGCAATTAATAAAACTTAGTTATTTTTTAATTGCCATAAAGTGTTATTACAATACCTTGATATAAACTTTAGTTTCTTTAAGGCTACTGGGAAGATTTTAACTGGTACTGTCTCGATATGCAATTAAATTCAGTTATGTAGTGTAACATATTTTTTCGTCAATTTCTAAGTAAAATGTGTGCATTAACTACGTCTTTAAATTTTTTTATTGTAATATATAAATGTTAACTTTATGTTCAGACGTTGGTTATTAACGTGGCGTCTTAATTTTGTTTACGGCACTTCTAAATAACTGTACAGTTGTGAGACTAAACTATTGCCTTAAATTCTGCAGCCAGGAGTTTCTCCTTCCTGGTCCCCTCCTACTATCAATTTTTCAGCACAATAGACGATATTTCTCATTTCCCCATAGTCCATAACTATTTACTGCAATTCAGCTAAAAGCATCTTTTTTCACCGTGAGGGCATGAAAATGAGAACACTGAATTCTCAAACCATCGCCATAAAAAAAGATACATTATGGTTATTGCCTTCATATATATATCACACTAGTATTTCTAAATTGACATAAGTTAAAAACCTACACTTTTGGCAAATGGGAAAAATAATTAGTATGCTTGGATTAGCATTAGGACACTTAGGACGGACACTATTTCCTTCTGGCAGACAAGTTCTGAACCTAGGTTGATACAGTTTTGAAGAGTGATAAAGAGTTATTTATTCATTTCTTCTATAGTCATAACTCATCACCGCAAAAACGCCGATTTTATAGTTGTGTCACTTTAGAAATATTAGTGCAATATATAAACGAGGCAACATTCAAAGAGACGAGCCAAAGAGCAAAAAAAAAAATAATAAAAAACAAAAGAAAAATGGGGCCTAGATTATAAATTAGAATGCAGTAGAAATGAACGGAATTGTTTGTTGAACGTCATAAAGTGAGGTTGCTGTCTCTATTTGATGAGCCTGTTGGGCTGTTGAGATGAAATGTGCAGTATATTGTCTTCTTTGATGAGATGAAATTCGAGAATTGGCCAAACTCGCCTTGAATTAGCTTAGATTGGCTAGTATTTTTTCCAATTCATCTAGCGCATCGGAGGGGAGAGAGACAAGACGGAAATTAGGTGGCTGATTAGGGACCGTGAATCATAGTTGCATTGGGTTGGAGGCTCCTCGACGCTAGCAATGGCATAAAAGGAAGTCAAAGGAGAAGAAGAAGATTATAATATATATATAAATATATATTTTTAATTTTAAAGAGAAAAGATTATGTCTTGGCCGGGATTCGAATCCGGGTCGCTCGTGTCTCTAGCGCGGTGCTCTAACCAATGAGCTATCAAGACAAGTGTCCCCGACTCGAATCCCGGCCAAAACATAATCTTTTCTCTTCAAAATTAAAAAAAAAAGAACCATAAATAAAAAAAAAAATATATATATATAATATATATAAAATAAATATATATATATATATATATATATATATATATATATATATATATATATATATATATATATATATATATATATGACAGTGAAGAAGCTCAGGTGTAGAGCGCTGAGTTGCCGTGCAGATGGTCCTTGGTTTTAACCAGGCTGTGATAAATAATTGATTACATCTGTAAACTGTCGGGTACGGGTACTTAGAGCTGTAAATCGACTCTGGATATTGGAATTACGTTGGTTTTTTTCAAAGTCCTAAAAAGTGGGTACTCTTCATTGGGAGAAAACCTGGCGGTTAATCTAGGTAAAATCACTTCCCGCAAAACCATTTTCCTTTAACGGTATTATCTAAGAACCTTCCTTCATAGGTTGTATTGGTACAGGCTTTATACTTAACTAACTAAATAAATATATATACCTTTAATTTAGTAGTTCAATTTATAGGGAAGCCTATGATATTTTTCACATTATTAAAAAAAATGGAAAGAGTCTTTTATTGGAATTTACTCCTTAAGAAACGATTTTCATATTTAGCCCGCGGTATGAAAATTTTATGAGTAGTAAAATCGAATTTAATGGCGAGTAACGCTACTAAAAGTATTATTTGTTTTACAAAATAAATAGAAATTAAAAGTTAAATTCCCGGACTAATCGGGAAGAGATACGCTTGGTATCTATGGTAACAGATACCGTTTACTGGAGCCTTTTTAAAGACAACTATCGAAACAAACACTATTACAAGTCTTATTTAGATTCCGCCTTAAGCTGTTTAGGTCCATTCATATTACTTGGATACAACCTCAACAGACGACAGGGCAGCGTTGCTCTGATAAGAGTAGGAAATTGATTAGCTATCTAGAAAGGCTGTGCAGTGACTATTTAGTTGTGTACAGTGTGTAGTTTGTAGTATGTGGTACTACTAGGACAGGAGATTGGTGTATTAGGAAGTGGACAGGCAGTGATCATGCTGGGCTTAAATACAACTCTACCGGACACAGAAGATGAGGCTCCCTTCAAATAAGTAAAGACAGGGAAGAAATCGGCCAAGACGAAGACAAGCAAAGCAGAAGAAGCGCCACTGGTTGTGACATCAAACAGCTTTACCACTCTAGGTAATTTACCACCAACTGAGCAATCTACGGTGCTCAAATGGTAGTTCACTGTCACGGAGAGACAGAGGTTCTGGGTTCGAATCCCGGGCGAGGGCCTATCTTTTCTCTTTTTTTTTTTTTTTTTTTTTATTATTATTTTATTGAGTTGTACAACTGTAATACATACATCTAGTACAATTGCTATAAGAGTAAATAATACATGATAGGACATGTAGAGATACTACCCACTGGCAGCACTCTAATAAAGTTCTATAATAGAAGGTCCCGAGGCCATCTTCTCTTCAGACGCCTAGGAGGATTGTCCGGGATGGAATTGGATGCAAGGATGGAAACTAGTGGGTTTGGATGGGTTTGAAGTTTATTGTGGAATGATAGGTATCTGGAATGGGCTAAATCGGTAACATAT
Source organism: Arma custos (assembly GCA_037127475.1). Taxonomy (NCBI): domain Eukaryota; kingdom Metazoa; phylum Arthropoda; class Insecta; order Hemiptera; family Pentatomidae; genus Arma; species Arma custos. Next base: position 176,733,748 of record CM073759.1, read on the forward strand.
GGAACGTTAAGGTCATTATGGATGGTTTTATTTGTGACAAAATAAGGAGCGTTTAGGATTTTGCGAAGGATTTTGGATTGCAAGGATTGGATACGAGAGAAATTCGATGGTTTGGTGGAGCCCCATAGTTCAATTCCATAAGTCCATATAGGCCTTATAACAGTCACATAAATAAGTCTTTTGTAATTGATCTGAAGCTTTGAGCGCTTATCCAGTATGTGTTGAAGTAGTCGGAAACGTCTAGCTGTTTCTTGTCTTTTCAGTCTTGTGTGAGGGTTCCAGGTAAGACGCTTGTCTAAGTAGAGCCCCAGGTAGCGAATCTGTTCAACAGGGATAAGTGGAGTACTATTAAAGAATACAGTAGGACAGGAAGTCATGGGTTTTCGACGAAGGGTAAAGGTAATTTGATGGGACTTGCTGGAATTGATTTTAATTATCCAATTCCGACACTATTCCTCGAGGCTTGATAGGTGTAATTGAAGGGATTGGGATGCAATATATGGGTCGTTGTTAACTGATAACACACATGTGTCATCAGCATACGTGGAGATGAAGGTGTTAGGATGGGTTGGAATGTCAGCTGTATATACTGTGTAAAGGATAGGACCGAGGATGCTACCTTGAGGAACGCCAGCAGACTGGGAATCGAGGGATGAGTAGGAACCTTTATGACTTACTTTAAATGTTCTGCCAGTTAGAAAGGAGCGAATGATTAAAAAGTATGTAGGAGGAAGGAATTGTCGGATTTTGTAAAGGAGACCTGGGTGCCAGACTCGATCAAAAGCCTGTTCTACATCGAGAAAGGCTCCTGTGCAGTACAATCTACGCTCCAATGCAGAGGAGACAACATCCACCACACGATGACATTGCTGGATAGTGGAGTGGGATGTTCGGAAACCAAACTGGTGGTCTGGGATTATGCGGTTACTATCTAGGATGGGATAAATACGTTTTAGAATGAGTTTTTCGAGGATCTTGCCCATTATGGGTAAGAGGGAGATAGGACGATAAGAGGTTGGGAGTTCTGGAGGCTTTTTGGATTTTGGGATCATTTTTACTATAGATAGTTTCCATGTATCAGGAAAATAGGTAGTACGGATTACAGAATTATATATGTATGTGAGGAATAGAATAGCTTTTCGAGGAAGGGATTTTAGGATGTGAGCTGTAATAAGGTCATGTCCAGGAGCTTTACGGGAAGGTAAACTATGAATAATATTGGATATTTCTGACGGATGAAAAGCCTTAGGTGGGAGAGACATTTGGAGTGGGATATCCAGTTCTGCTTCAATACGCACAATGTGAATAGGGTTGAGGATATCAGGGTGTGGATTAAATGTTTTGAAGAGGTGTTGAGCGTATATGTGAGATTTTTCTTCATCAGATCTGGACCAAGTTTGATTTTCAGTAAGGAGAGGATGATTAAAATCTTTGAATTTAAGGATCTTTTTGGCGGTCGTCCATAGTGATCTGTTAGTAGTCGTAAGATTTTCAGTCACACTAAGTAAATTTTGGATTTTGAAGTTTCTAATCTCCGTTTTCAGTTTGTTAGTCAGTTGGGTGTAATACGTTTTATCTGATGGGTAACGAGTCCTATGCCACTTAGATCTTGCTCTGCGTTTTTCGCTTAGCAAGATGCGAAGGTGCTGTGGCAGGTTAGTCTGTTGTGTGATATTATTTCTGTTTATGGTAGTGTTATCTCTTATACTTTGTGTTATTGTTGCTGTTAGTATTTTTATTGCGTTGTCAATGTCTTGTTTAGTTTTTAGTGGAATCCGTAAGTCTAGTTTGCTTTCCAAATCGTTATTAAATTGCTCCCAGTTAATTCGTCCTGTAATCAATGAAGGAGAGGAGGGCTTAGGAATGAAGGTTGAGTGTAATGAGAGCAGAACTGGACTGTGGTCTGAGGAGAGGTCATCCAGGGATTTGATTAATACATGGGAAGGAGAAATCTGGGATGTGACAAATATATCCAGGATATCAGGGCGTTTTTTCAGGGAAGTTGGCCAATAGGTAGGATTCGAGGGAGAGAGAATTGAATAACTACGAGAAGTGGAGACATGAGACAGGATGTTGCCACGAGGGTTGGATGTTCGACAACCACATCGTTGGTGTTTAGCGTTGTAGTCTCCTCCAGCAATAAAGCGTGATCCGAGGGATTGGAACAAGGATTCTAGTTGGTTATAGGATAGATAATTGCCAGGAGGACAGTATACAGCTGATAATGTAAGATGGAGGGAACGAGTTGATATTATGATAGAGGTTGCTTGGATAACCGCATTTGGAGTAGAGGGAATAAGGGAATGTGGAATGGATTTATGGATAAGGATGCAAGAACCGGCGTGGGAAGTGTTGTCTGGGTGGTCAGATCTATAAGTGATGTAGTCGCGTATGTAAAAATATGAACGTTTAGTGAAGTGAGTTTCAGTAAGTAGGGCAATGTCAACCTGATTGTCATGAAGAAATATGTCAAGTTCGTCTCGGCGGTTGTTTAGTCCGTTCGCATTCCATAAGAGGACAGCTAGGGGCTTCACATTCATCGCTGGAAGTTGAATGGAATTTCGGTGAGGAATCTAGTGAGGAGGGTTATCAGCGGTTTGATAGTTTGTTGTAGGTCTATCAGGAAGGAAGATAGGATGGAATATATGTCGGAGGGATTATGTTCTTGGAGCGGATATGGATAAGGAGGTTGAGATGGAAAGTCAGTAGGGGTGTTGGCTGGATGCTATGCCCGACGCTGGGAACGAGGAGGTAGATCAACTTTCGTTGGTCGATGTAATGAGGGGTTTACCATGAGAGAAGGCTGTGATGGAACTGGAAGTGGGTGTTCTGGCGGAAGTTTAACACGGAGAGGTAAGTGGTGAGGAGGAATGGGATGTCGTGGAGGTTGGGACTGTGCCTTGGGGATCTGTTGCTTGGATTGAGAGGTTTGGGGTTTAGATTGGATTTTCTGAGGCGTCTGACGTCTCGGCTGCTGTAGAGTCTTGGTGTAGGCTTGAGAAGGCGGCTTTATGTCTTCCTGTAAATCGGCGATCGTTGAGGAAGTGGGGTGCTGATGGCTGGTAGATGTATGAGGCAGTTCTGGGAAATGTGATAAATTTCCAGGCTCAGGAACAACATTTGTCTTCTGTTCTGTTATTTTTTGTGCAGTATTATGCGATCTCTGCCGATAGAGGTTTTTATAAACGATGCAACCCCTGTAGCTAGCAGGATGGTCTTCACCACAGAGTGCACATTTTGCAGGCTCCTCTTTAGGTTTCGGACATACCTCAGATGAGTGTGGGCCGGCACATTTGACGCATCTGCTCTGGTGATGGCAGTAAGCCTTTGTGTGCCCTAGGTTTTGACATTTTGTGCATTGCACTATTAATGGTTTTTGTCGGGGCTGTTCAAATCTTACTATTGAATACACTAACCTTGAGATCTGAAATACCTCAGCATTATTTCGAGCTGGTTCCAAGTCAACAAAAAATAATGGTAGTGGGTATTTTTCTGTTGGGTGTAGAACAGAAGATATGTTTCTAACGCTATGGCCTATTTCTTCGAGACCTTTTTTGATGGCAGCTGTGGGGGTACTTGAGTGAAGACCTCTTAAGACCACACAGTATGCTTTATCTTCTCTTAGTTGATAGCAATGGAAATCGAAATTATTAGCAGTTAGATGATTAATCAGTTTTTTATAGTTGTCTTTGCTATTTGTATTTATTTTTATATCGTTAATACGTGAGTAGCACCTGAAGTTTGGTTGCCCAATTAGATTGGCGATTTCATCACCGAAAGACAGAAAATTGTCTATTTTGGTGACATATACAGGGGGTGGCTCAGGGTCAGAAAAACCTTGAGAATCCGAGTTCTTATTGGCTGAGCTATTGTTGCCTGGTGAATTGTGGGAGGTTTCAACAGTGGTTGTTGTATTTATAGTTTTATTGCTGGCTGCAGAAGATTTACTGCGAGTTTTTGGTGGTGATTGTTTTTTATCGACTGTTTGTTTTGATTTGTTCTTTTTTTTATTAGGTGAGTTGCCCGCGGAGCCGGGGGCAGGATTTCGGTGGCGCTTTTGTAGTGTACGTCCTTTAAGTATATGGAATCAGATTCGCTTATTTCCGAAAACGGGATCTCTTCCTCCGAGTCTTCGGGGAGTGAATTCTCATCCAGATCCATTTTATCCGTTCCAAAGAAAATAAAGAAATATTAAAATAAACGTTCTTTATATAAAACCTAAGAAACTAGAGTATTTACAATATTATATACAAAATAAAACATTCTGAATACACATACGAGTAGATAAAAAAAAGAAAAAAAAATGGATAAAAGAAGAAAGGGGAAAAAAAAAAAGTTAATGTCACTGGGTTCGAACTTAAGATCGGCCGGAGACGAGAACAGTATACGGCCGTGACCGTGAAGGCAATAGTAAATAGCTGAGACCTCCTAGAGGAATTACCAGCCGGCTGAGTAGCCTCTATCAACCGATCACTATGTTGTTCATTTATTAATTGTCAATACTTAACCACTCACCTCACTTTTAGGTTAATGTAAAAAATGTTCCATGAGTTATAAACTCAATGTTTATAGAGTTTCACTAAGAGAAGTTCAGTAATAACGGGCTGAGAACGTAACAAGCACGGAGCGAAACTACAAGGGAACTTCAGTTGCGGCCATGACACTTGCTACTGTCTTTTCTCTTTAAAAATGAAAAAAAATATATATATATATATATATATATATATATATATATATATATATAAAATGTTAATTGATTCAAACACTCTATTTATTATGTGTTGAAATAAAACCAAATTGAGTTTCTCTCTGTAAAAAAGGAAACATCATTTTAAAGTCAACAAGTCAACACTATTGTCATACTATGTCGCAATGAAATGAAAGACGTCTAGTTTACGTCTTTTACTTATATATATATATATATATATATATATATATATATATATATATATATATATATATATATATATAAATTAATTGTCATAATATTGTGAAACAATGAACTCTAGCAGATAGACATATTAATTGTCCATTTTGAGAAATGTATTTAGTATTATTAACAATATTAGAAGTTCAACTTAAGGGGAACTTAATGCCATCATAGAATTGTTCCTCTCAATCATCTCGAACCCCTGACGAGGAATGTTCCTGACCGACAATATCTCCGAGAACTAGGCCACAAACTCTGTTAGCCAACTCGTGACTATAGAGGCACTTCTTGGTCGGTTCTCAGTGTGTGTGGCCATCCCATCTCCCCACTGCGGCTTCTGGAACTGGATGGAACTCGACTGCAGGCAAGCAATAGCAAGCTATTCTCTCTATTATCTTCTAAAGAGTTACACCAATTTCAGACAATGTCTTCTTTTGAAAAAAAAAATAATACTCTCACATTATTCCCTTATCATTTAATCAATCAGATGATTAGCTTGGGAATCGTATTAAAGGTACTTGTGTATAATGCGGGCCTCTGTTATTTGATACCAGATAACAGTGTTCTATGAAAAGAACATTTTTTTTTTTAACAATTTTGTACAACTTAGTTGTTTATTTGTAGCTATAAGGTCGCGCCATAGATATAATTCCAGCCAGTTTGCTTCTCTAATACCCCTCTCTGCCATGCTCTCCTCCACATCCTGTAACCATCTTTTTTGGGTCTACCTCTTTCCTCCTTTCCACAGGGCAATATTTGAAGATTATTTTTGGTCATAGGTCATCTGTTTTTTCCTGATCAACCAATTGCCTAATTGTTCTATAAGGGACGTGCTGAATTCTGGAAATAGCACAACAGCGTCTCCAGAAGTCCATCTTCACGGCCAAAAACTTCGTTTCATGCTTTTTCGTAATCGTCCACGTTTCGGATCCGTTGAGGATAATACTTTTAACCAACGGGTGGAACATCTTTTTTTTTTTAGATTAACCTTTCTGCTCTACTGAACAAAGTTTAGTAAGACACCCAATAATTTTTCTACCTTTTACAATTTTATCTGTTATATCTTTATTGGAGCTTGTATCGTCTGTTAGCCATCTGCCTAGATATTTACATTCATGGGTTTTTCCAATATCATAATTTTCGAGGTATAGGTTTGTATTCGCATGTATTGCCATGAAGTTATCTTCGTATGTAGCTTGCATTTTCATCATCACTTGTGACTACTACTTCTTCTGTAGTCATCAGCAAATTGTAAGTTGTAGAGGACTTTATCACATGTGTACATTTATTCCCCTACACTTCGTCTTCCAAGTTTTTAGTACTTCTTCAACATACAGGTTGAATAACAGAGAGGATAGAGGACATCCTTGTTTGAGGCCTTTTGCGATAGGGATGTGATCTGTCAGTCCATTCCTTCCATTCCAGTTTTATTCCAGCTTTGGCCCCATTATATAAGTTTTTGATGGCTCTTATTAAATATTTGCTTATTTTAATGTTTCCAGTGATTCCCATAGTTTGCCGTATCATAGGCTTTCTGGAGATCTATGAAGACCATATGCACCTCGCTATTGCAAGTATACTTTTTTCAATCAGCTGCGTGAGGGTAAATACATGGTCAATACATGACCTGTTCGCCCGAAAACTACCCTGTTCTTCAGGTATTTCCCATAACCTTCTGCTTGTAGCCTAGCGCCTAACATACGGCCGTAAAGGCGACTGATGCTGCTGATAACTGTGATCCCTCTGTAATTGGAGCATTCCTTTTTACTTCTCTTCTTAAAAATGGGCGTTATGTGTCCTTCAGTCTATTCATCTGGCAATGTTCTACTTCTTCTGTACGTTGTCATTAGACCAGCCAGGGAGTTTTTAAGGGAAAGAACAGTAACAAATTTAAACATATGTTTATTTGCAATTAGATATTTTCTTCTAGTTAATAATTGTTTAGCATACGTCCTACATTGTTTTTCTTTTAACAAGTAGGATTTCACCTATTTCTACTATTTTACCAGAATCTCATAAACAGAAATATAAAAATAATATATATCTGGCCAAAAGGCTACATAGTAATACAAAGCACGAAGTATGTAAAAAATCCTAAAAAAATAAGAAAAATAAAGATGAAATAATTATAAAATACCAATCTTGATAGGATTTTAATCAGTTTTAGAGAATGAATACATTAATAACAACAGTTAATAAATGAAATAAATGAATGGGCTAGCATGCCATAATCTCTTTACATAGTGTATATCTTCTATGCGAAAATACGAAAAAGGAACAAAAACACATACGCAACAAAATCGATTATTCAATAGTGATTTTTTAAAGCAAATGATAGAACTGCTTAGATAGCATCTTTTTAGAGGGTCAGGAGAATTAAGTAAAATAAAATTAAGTAAGTGAAGAAGCATGGCGGATGTACGGAGGGATTGAGGTCCACATTGTGGTGGAGCGGGCGAGAAAGGAACGCTCGAATGCTTCGGTTCTAAGGGAACAAGTATAGACATCAGAAAGGCGAGATCTTGTTTTGAGCCACTTTAACTCATCATAATGGTGGGAAGCGCTGGATCGCCATCGCTGGAGTACCACAGTCAAATCTTAGAGAACAGTTCATAATTCGCTTTAAATGGCCCTCAAGCATTTTCGTAAGGCCCCCGTATACCACACTACAGTAGTCAAGGTGGAGGAAGATGAGAGATTGAAAAGCTTACGGGATTACGGATTATGGGTAGGTTGTGTAAGGAGATGCCGAGATCGATAGAATAAGTTAAGAGAACTAATTGACCGGCGGGATAATTCGGCGATGTGGGATTTCCAGGAAAGGTATTGGCCAATAGTACTGTCTAAGTTTTTGACAGAGGAGCTGAAAGTGATGGGATTTGCTACCGAAAACCAAGGTTTGTTATGCTGCTTATGGGTAATCGGACGATGTGTTGTCTAGATTAAATTAGAATAGGGGATTACAACGAGTACCTGGCATCGTACAGGCTCGGAGTCAAAAAAATTATCGCACGTCAAAAATCTTAAACATAGGCGCTTGAGTCGGAATGTAAGGTTAAGCTACCTGATCGGCATAAGAAGAAAGTACCACATTATCAAATTTAATAATTGGCCCAAGTTTTAGATGTGATTTCAGTTGCACTTAATAGAGGAGTAAAGATAATTCTAATAATTATATATTATTATATATTATATTATATAATAATTATATATTACTAAAAATTCTAGGACATCAGAAATTCGTTTCTGGTTTAAAATAGAAAATGAAACACAAACAAAACATTGCAACACCTTTCCCTGAAGGGGTTGATAATTTATCTTGCAGTTTGGGCTCCCGAGTGTCCATGTTTAAACTAACCCTCCCCTGAAAATCGCGTGTTTCAATGACCATTTTTGATGGCATACTATACGCTCGTTCAATTTTAGTTATGACAATGATTATCAAACAGAGAGGATTGATAACAGGTCGTTATCCTGATGTAAAAAACAGAAGTCTACTAATTCCAGAATCAGAAATAATAAAAACGGACATTTCATATGAAACGACCATATATTAAAAGGGAATATAAGATAAACTAGATTACTTTTTCCAATAGGTTATTTCATTGCTACCTAGAGATTGCTCTATCCTGCCCATGAGGTTATATTATTCCACCAAAGAGGCTATATTATTCCTCCAAAGAGGTTATTTATGTTCTCTCAAACACACATCTCCCCATTTTCCCTCTAATCGATCTCCCCAGACACCGGCATTTGATCCAGAAGGTGAAGTCGTTTTTCATCTATCGCTATCTACCTCACAGCTCCACTTCATTTGTCAGCCTCTACTATTCCACAGTTTCACCGATAAGACTCTGGAACATTAATGGAAGGAAGGCTCTGGAGAGTCTTTAGCATATTTCTCTAGGAAGAGCACTTAAGTAAAATTCTTGAAGTGTTATGCTTCTTTTCTTGAAATCCCACTGATTCCGATATTTATATAGCTTTCCTTAAAACTATCATTTACAAATATCTGATTTATTATTTGAACCTGATTTAAACAAACTTAACTAATCTTAAGGTATTATTATTTTGTTTTTAGGGTATTTGTAATTTAGCATATCCAATAGAAACCTCCCTCCTTATCTCGTTCAACCTCTTATTATCACTCGTCTCATTTGAGTTTTTTTTTTTGTATGTTAAATCAAATTGTTTTTGATTTGTTGATTTTGTTATTTTTTATTTAAAACGAATAGAATAATACTTAAGGAATTCCCGCCTTCGGTGAAATACTTCCAGAAGTTCAGAATAATTTCATAGATCAAAATGTGAAGAAGGTCATCAAATGAATTTCAATAAGAAGATGAAAGGGAGATTTTTTTGTCAAGGTGTAGGCAAAAGTTTACTGTAAGAAAAAGAACTTGGCAAGGGAGGTCTAGAATAATCATTTTACTATTATGTTTGGCATATTTCAATTTATATTGATATAAATAATTAGGTAGGTATTATTAGAATCAGAATTATCATAAACAATAACAAACAGGGTAACAGTCAATGATGATCTGTTAAATACAAAGTATTTTATTCAGATATTTATACAGATAGACTGTTTATAGATTGGAGCAACCCCAGTGCCATAAGTTAAAAGATTACAGAAATAACATAGGTACTTTCCTTTTTTTGATATGAAGTTTCTGATAATAGTACACAATTTTATTTATAGACTTGTTAAATGTCAGGGGTTCGCATCCCGGCATGTGGCATTAGGACATTTTAAAGATAGTAAAAAATCCTTAGTTATATCGTCCTTCGGAAGGGACGTGGCATGGGGGTCCCGCGTCTTCACGGTGTCAGGTACGTGTTAAAGAGGCCTATTCATAGATATGAAAAATTTAGAGCTGTCACTATAGAATCGTCTAATTAACCATAGCAGGATAAAGCGACGTTGTTGAAATCATTAAAAAGTCTCTGCTACTTATTTGGTGTTCAATTAAGGGACATAGCTCAAACAAATTCACTTTGCGAAAGGATTATAGATCTTTGTAAACAGATGATTATGAAATAGTTAACTTTTTGCAAACATTAAAAGTAACTCGCGTACCCAAAGCAAGTATGACCCTTTTTTATTTTGAAATACTTCAAGACAAATCTCATAATTTACTCACCTTCTTCGTATCGCCTACTTTAGCCCTGATCCTCTCCGTCCAGAACTCCGTTACATTTTCCAAGAGGATATTGGTGTGCCGATCGAAGGCCCTCACGATCCCTAGCAACTTGCGGTTGTTTCGGCAGTTAATCAACACCTGCCAAGGAATTTAAAAGTGGAAATATTTATACATAAATGACTTATAATTAAATCTAATTTTTAATTTATGTATGTATATTCATAAATTATTGGTTATTCAAACAAGAACACTATATATTAAACAAAACGAGTGTGAGATCTACAAACCAGTGACTTTAAGAAAGACTCTTTACATCCAAATATGACTAAAACTAAAGTAATTGAGAAATGTATTTTGCACGGAATAATAACAGCAGCAGATATCCACACAAAAAAATGCACACCTATTTTTTAAGAAATAAAAAAAATTGCAAAAAACCAACAGAATTAAAAACTAATTTGTTGAGAATGTTATCCGTGGCTTAACAGTGACGCGAAACTTGATTTTGAAGAGGTCATTTGTGGTGTAGTGGAAAACATAAAAATATACTGTACCAAAGACCGAGGGTTTGCAGTCTGTTACGAGGAATTTTTTAAGAGAGTGAAAAATTCTTAGTTGTGCCTTCCTCCTTCCAAATCCTTCTAAAAGGGATGTAAATTTTGGTTCTTATCCTGTGCAGTATTAGATACTCGTTAAAGATATCCTAACCTAATTATACTTGTTTAATTGGTAATATTTACAACTCCCACTGAAAAATCATTTCAGTTACGAAAATTCATTAAATCAAATCTAATTTGGTTGGATGGTTGTTTCAAGTTAGAGGCTAAATAAAACCGGTTGGTCATCAACGCCTTAGTAGTACAGTCATTTTTTTTAGTAACAATAATTTTAGTAACACTAATATAGTACAAGTATAATAATTCATACAGTAGTATAATAATAATAACCCGTGAGGTGTTTCTAATCTCCCCCGGTGGCGGATAGGGAAAAACCCACCAGATATGGTGGGTATCGGGGAAATAAAATCCGCGGGGCGGACCAAAACTAGTAAAACCCAGGTGCGACGGTTCCCGAATCGGGCGGCAACCTGGTTAGTGTCTGTTCCCATGTTAGGGGCGGCTGCTTCAATCACCTGGCCGGAAGGTATAAAATGCACTTATCCATTAAATATGGAGCTACGAAATAAGAGATTAGTCTCGGACGAGCCCGATACTGAAGCTGCATCGGGCGGGAACATTCGACAGCTTCAGGGAATAGTGGAGCTAGCGGCACTACCCTGTCGTCAAGGACCGCAAGGCTGCAACGTTTACCGGCCCTAAGTTCGAGTTCGAGCTTAGAGGAGAGACATTCTCCACCCGCGCGAAGTCGACAACAGAGACCAAGAGGTGCAAAGAGGATGAAATGGACGCTAGGTATGAATAAGGCTGTCATCCGGGCATACTACTTGGCAACAAACCTCTAAACATATAAGACAGGATATCTCAATCGTATTCAGGTATACTGGCGAGCGTCTTTTTCGGATATTGTTGTAAATACACAGAGGCTTAGTGATCAAGTTAGAGTAATACTAGCAAGAGGTTTTCTCTCTCCGAACGAACTTGAACAACTGAAAGAAGAGGTTCGAGTGTTAATGACCACTGAAGATGATGTCGAGCTAACTGATAGAGCGCTGAATGCAAGGATATATTCAGAAATCGACAGAGTTAACAGATAAGTCAGTAGTACAGTGGCAGAGAATCGAGCGGATGACTTGGATATAGAAAATAGATTGAATCATGCACTTTTAAGTGAGCATGTTATGCTTAAGGGAACACCGCTTCGGGACGACCACCATTGCCCCGAGTACCGTACAACAGGACAACGCTTAAAGTAACCAATGCAATGAATAATGTACTTAAGGAAAAATATCGCCCTAATTAATGGGCTGCAAGGTATACCTCGTTGGATTTACTGCGAAGATAGTTGCGTTATAGCTCGGCATAAAAATTTAAATAGGTTTTATAGATAAGTTTTATAGAAACCTAGTGCAAAAGGAAAAGTATCGAGCACTTACCCCGATGGAATCGAAGCCTATTGGAAAAGTTTCTGGGAAAAACCGGGAGAACACGTCAATGGCACATGGATAAAAGAAGAAATGAAAAGTTTTCAGAATGCCTCTCTAATGAATGAAGTTACAATAGAAGTGGAAGATGTTTCGGAAGCAGTCTGGAAAATGAAAAATTGGAGGGCACCTGGGCCTGACGGAATTCAAAATTATTGTATTAAAAGATTCCCTTGCTTGCATGAATCGCTGGCCAAAAGCTACCAGGAAATACTCGATGAAAAGCAAACGCCGCTCCCTGATGGTTTCGCTGATGGCATCACTTACATGCTACCTAAAAAGAACGAATTAAACTTACGTCCCGAAGACTTCCGGCCAATAACATGCTTAAATGGTCTGTTTAAATTCTGACTTCAATTGTGGCAACGAAGATATAAATCTTCTCATCTCGACATCTCGACATCTCGACAGTGAAAAGATGATACCCACCGAACAATTAGGGTGCAAAAAAAGAGCCAGGGGTTGTTAAGAACTCTTAGTTATCTATTACTAAGAGTTCTTAACAACATTTATTGCTGCGCAAATGGCGAAAAAACAGCGAAACCTCTCTATGGCCTGGATCGATTATAGAAAGGCTTTTGACTCTGTTCCACATAGCTGGCTTCTAAAGGTACTCGATATCTACAAGATTCAACCCAAAGTAAGCAGTCTCCTTTCAAACCTAATATCCGGATGGAAAACTAAGCTGAAAATCGGAGCTATCAATACGGCCAACAAAATAAAAATAATGAGAGGAATATACCAAGCGGATTCTCTTAGCCTATTATGGTTCTGTAAGGTGTTGTTTCCACTAAGCAGGATCCTTAAAAAAAATAAGGAGGGATATAAGCTGATCATCAACGACGAAGCGACCACAATCAGCCACAGCTGGTACATGAATGATCTCAAACTGTATGCCAAAAACAAAGACCAGGTTGAGACCGTTACATCTTTTACTAGAATCATAGGAATGTCATTCGGCCTCGAAAAGTGAGCAGTGCTCCATGTAACCAAAGGGAAGGTTGTTAGCAAGCCAAATATCCTGGCCAATGAGGAAGAGTACATCTAGTAACTCGAGGCCAATAAATATTGTAAGTATTTAGGCATGCATCAGCATCTTAAAATTGCTCGAAAAGACATGCAACAAGAGCTTCTAACAATTCTCAAAATTAGATTACAAAAAGTCCTTAAAACCCAGCTGACTGGAAAGAGAAAAATCAAGGCCGTAAACACCTGGGCTATACCTGCTCTTAGTTATAGCTTTGGGATATTGCAATGGTCAAACATCAGCCTGCAGGAGCTGGATCGTCTTGTGAGAACAACTCTCACACAAGAACGGGTTCATCACCCAATATCATTGAAAGCTCACCTGTACTTACCAAGGAATGAAGGAGGACGTGACTTGATAAGAATGGAAGAAGCTTGCCGCAAGCAATAAGGGGCCCTACGCCGATATTTCCTCACAAAAACAAATGGAGTTTATGACACTATTTCAAGGATGGATTCGGGTCTAACTGCACTAAATCTAAGAAGAGATGCTGAACCAGCAGTGTTCACGAAAATGAACGGTTGACAGAACGGGAAACAAAATCTTTACTTGGCAGATTCTATCACAAATTTAATGATAGCTCCATCGACAAGGAGATGTCAGTTGATTGGTTAAATGCTGGCAAGATATTCTCCGAGACAGAGTTTTGTGATCGCCATTCAAGACCAAGTTATCGCCACCAGATCATACAGAAGGAATGTTCTAAAAGACGCATCAACGTCGGATAAATGTCGGCTATGCTCGGCTACATTGGAGTCAACCCAACATATTACTGGTGAATGTGGAGTTTTGGCTGGCACTGAATATAACCAGAGGCATAAGAATGTGGCCCAAAATTTTGCATCAACCCCTGGCGGTGAAATACAATCTTCTAGATGTAAAGGCAATATGGTGCCTAATAAGTATCATCCTAATAGAATTCTACAAATGGGTCCCCTTAAGCTAAATTGGGATGAATCCGTTATAACAGACCATACTGTGCATCATAAAAGACCAGATATCCTCCTTATATAGTCGAGTGAGAGGTAATAGATATTGCGATCCCCAACGACAATAATGTAAATTCCACTGTTGGAGAGAAACTTCGAAAGTATCAAGAACAAGTGGCTGAGCTAAAGGAGCTATGCCATATGGAAAGTGTGGAAGTAACATCTATTATCTCCACGAATGGATTGGTGCCTAAATCCACGGTGGAGGACATTAAGATACTGGGAATTTCGGTCGAGGTTTTAAAGGAGGCTCAAACGGCCAGTTCTCCTAGACACAGCCGGGATCGTTAGAAAATTTCTGATTGTTTGAAGAAGGAAAGTATAATAGCAAAAACTAATAACTGCAGATGGCTGGACTTGTCCTCCATCTCTGTTTTGAACCCGCAAATACGTGAAAAAATAGATGAGCATAATAATAATAACCCTTGTGGAGTTGCAGATATGGAGGGCACCGGGGAAATAAAATACTCGGGGTGGACCAAAACTAGCACGAAGCCCAGGTGCGACTGATCCCATAGTGGGCGGCTTCCTGGTCAGGGTCTGTACCCTTGTTAGGGACGCCTGCGGACGAACCTGGCAGAAGGTATAAAATGCTATCCCAATAACTTGGCCCTTTAGCATAATTATTGCCTGATACTGAGGTTGTATCAGGCGAAAACTTTCGACAGCCTATTTCAGGGACTGGCGGAGCGAGTGGTGCCACCCTGTCGCATCGGACCACAAGGATGCATTCATCGGCCCATTGTCTGAACTCGCGCTTGGAGGGGAGTACTCCTCCCGCTCGTGCTCAGCAGCAGAAACCACGAGTAGTTCAACGGATGAAGTGGATGCAAGATATGAATAAAGCGGTCATCCGTACTTAATACTTGGCAACAGATTTAGAACAAAATAGAACAGGATATCTGAAAAGAATCCAAGGTTATTGGCTAGAAAGATACCCTAAAATTGAAGTTAGAGCACAAATACTTGCAGACCAGACAAGAGTAATTATGAAGGGACAATTTCTTGGCCATGCAGACCTCCAAATAATTAAAGATGAGGTTGCTGCACGTACTACAAGGGATCCACAAGGCAATGCAGAGATCATTGTTGACAGATCCTCACCTGTGACAGCTCACAATAGATCTACAGATAGAAATATGAGTAATGCTGAATCAAATCAACATACTGAAATGGAGGCAAACTTAGAAGAGGAATTAATTACTGAACATATGAAGTGATACGGCATGCCCATTGAAGAAAGACCTATCTTGCCCCGCATACCTAATAAAGCACTAAGAAAGTAGTCAAGATCATGGAGAAGATACTAAAAAAACACGCCAATTCAGTTGAAACTATATGTGACTTTAAACACTGGGTTTATGTAGCAGCGAAAGCGATGCTCACTCCTCTTGGTTTAAAAGTAAACGAAAAAGATGTCACAAAGACGTCTTCATCTAACTGGCAACCTGCTTGAAGAAGAAGGTTAGAGGATTAAATAAATGAGCTGCGAAGACGGATTGGAATAATAACGAATTATATCAAGGATACAAAAAGGGCCTCAAATACGTGACACGTAAGCAAAAGAAAAAGATTTTTTTAAAAAAGAATTTTAGTTCTCCATCTTGCCACCATTATACTTGAGAATGATCTCCCCGCAACTCTCAAAATTTATGCTGACAAACTTAAACAAAAGTTAGCTGTTTATCCAAATAGGATAAGAAGATATACGACGGCAACTCTTCGCAAAAGAGATAATTAAACTTATGGAGCAGACCAACGCAAGTTTTACAAGCAAATAGAAGGGAAGCAAATAAACATAAGTCCAACACTACCTTCGGCGGAAAATATAGAGTCGTTCTGGAAAGAACTATGGGAAAACCCTAATTATCATGAAGAAAATGCCGATTGGCTGCCTGAAATCAGGCTAGGAGCTGAAGGGACACCCTTGATGCTCTCGTTAGTCATCAAGAAGGAAGATGTAACTGAAGCTGCTAAGAATAGAGGAATAACTGGATAATAGAATAGATTGCATAACTGGAAGTGTCCAGGAACAGATAATATACAAGCCTTAAGCGATTCACCAATCTTCATGGGAAGCTAGCGGAGCTCTTTCAATCAATGATAAACGGAGAAGTTGAAATACCGAAAGATTTTTCAGATGGTATAACTTATATGATACCCAAGAAGGAAGGACCTAATCTACAACCTAAAGACTTCAGATATATCACTTGTCCAAATAAGCACCTGACATCGATCATAAGTGCAAAAATTATGGCGAACAATGAACTCTTACCGCCAGAGCAAGAGGTTGCAAGAAAGGAGCGAAATGCTGCAAGGAGCTGCTAGTAATCGATACATTTATTACAAAACAGATCGATTGCAAGAAAGCGTTTGATATTGTACCGCATAGCTGGTTGCTGCAGGTCCTCGAACTGTATAAAATCCACCAGGTACAACTAACATCTTGAGAAAGCTAATGGAGCCGTGGAGTACTAAAATAAAAGTAGGTAGGGGCTGCTCAGGTTACAAAACTGGGGCTATAAAGATTCGTAGGGTAATTTACCAGGGAGATTCACTAAGTCCTCCGTGGTTTTGCTTAGCCCTAGCGCCTTTAAGTCATATCCTCCAAAGCAGAAACATTGGTTACCAGTTGAAAGTAGGCGATAAATAATCGACCATTAGCCATAGTTTCTACGTGGATGACCTCAAGTTATATGCCAAAAATAAGAATCAGCTACAATACATGATAGAACATGTCTCAAGATTCAGCAACTCCATCTGTATGTCTTTCGGTATCGAAAAGTGCGCTACTGTCAACGTTACAAAAGAAAATATAAGGGACAGAACCTCTATGCAACTTAGTTCAGGAGCTATCTTGAGTCACTAATCGATGGAAGAATTCTATAAATACCTGGGCATCAAGCAAGCTATAAAAATATCCAATAAAGATGTATTTAGCGAAATATCTGCTATATGTAAAAAAATACTGCAGCTAATTCTTAAAAGTCAGCTGAATGGAAAAAATAAATTCAATGCCCTAAAAACGTGGGCAATACCAGTCGTAGCATATAGTTTTGGCATAATAAACTGGTCAAAAATCAAACTACAACAGATGGATCGCATGGTGCGCACAATGATGACATATAGTAAAATTCATCACCTAAAGGCATCTGTGGTTAGACTCTATTTACCCAGAAAAGAAGTTGGCCATGGGCTAATTTTAATGGAAGATTCATGCAGAAAGCAAGTAAAATCCATGAAGGAGTACTTTATGAAAAGTACGTGTACATCGTCAGTAATCGGCATGATGAGACAATTAGACGACAATTACTGAGACTGAAGGATTTATTGTAGCCATACAGGGCCAGGTAATTGCTACTAGAGCCTACAGAAAGTACACATTCTGAACCTCATAACGGATAAATGTCGCCTATGTTCAAAAACTCATGAGTCTATACAGCATGTGGCAACTGGGTGCGAAGCACTGACTGGGACGGACTACATGATCAGGCACAACAATGTGGCGAAAATATATCACCAAAGTATATGCAGGCTATTAGGACTGTTGGGCGGAGATGAGGTGCCTTATTATCGATATCAGCCGGAAAAACTTTTAGTAAATAATGAAATAAAAATTTACTGGGATGAACAAATAAGCACCGACCACAGGGTAATACATAATCGTCCAGATATTTTTTTGATACATAAAGCCAGAGCCGAAAAAAATTAGGAAATACCAAGAACTGTCTATTGAGTTAAAATCACTTTATCCTTTGGAGAAAGTGCTCATAACTCCAATAGTAATTTCCTGGAATGGTGTGATATTGAAAAGCACCAGAGAGAATACAGAAGATCTTGGCCTCCATTTAGAAAAATTAAAATTGGCCCAAAAGGTAGTTCTGTTGGACACCTGCAGGATTGTTAGAAAATTCTTAAATCAGTAAAACATTTACACTTCCCTTGAATTTTGAAATCCGGGATGTGAATTTGGTGCCAGAGAATAAATCTGTGAGAAATATAAAAGTATATAATAATAATAGTAATAGTATATATAATAATACAGTAGTATAATAATTTTTTAGTAACAGTATAAACGATAATAACAATAATAACAAAAACAATAGTATGATGATTTGAATGATTAAAATAGTATAATGATTTTAGTAACAATTTTTCTCAATTAAAAAAAAAACTTTCTTAAGAGAGTAGAAGCATTTTCCTGCACATTTTATTCTCTCTTGTACCTCTCTATCAATCCAACCATACTCATTTAGATGGGCGCCAAGATATTTAAAGTCTGCGACTTGTTCAACAGGGATACCGTCTAAGCGGACTATTCTGTCTCCTCGCTCTGCTCTCCTTCCTGTTCTCATTATTTTGGTTTTATCAGCATTTATCTTCATGTTGATTTTTCTTAATTGCCGCTGAAGGACTCGGAGGCCGAACTGTAGGGTACTACATTTATTACCAAGTACAACCAAATCATCGGCGAAAGTGAGCAGTGTGAAGAATGTGGGTCTTAAGTTTCTATTACCCAGATGGTAAGGCCCCATTTTCAGTCGTGACTTCTCAGAGTAAAGCAATAGGCTGAGACTGCACCCCTGTCTAATACCTTGAGTGGTAATTTATTTATTTTCTTTTAATTTTAATTCTCCAACTATTGTAAGCTCTTTAGGAGAAAGATCAACCTTTGTAAAATAGTTCAAAATAAAGAAAATATATTTTTCCTATCAATCACATCATACCAAGAGTTTTAGGGTTTTTAAAATAATATTAATAATGTAATAATAATAATCTTTACTATTAATTTATATTTTAGTAATGAGATTTTAACCTGAGTGTGATTGAGCAAGGAGGTCTTAAGGATTGAGAGAGGACCGTTGGTGAATTCCACTTCTTCCAACCTCTCGATCTCTTCAGGAGTCATATCCTGCCTTGGCCTGTTCGATGTTGAACTGCAAGGGAAGTCAAATTAAGTGTCAGAACAGTAGTATTGAAATTATAGATATTAGTTAAAATCATATGAAACTTATAATGTAAGTGAACGTAAAGGTATGCATGTTGGGAGTGAGGAAGTTATTGGACTTATGATATAAGTGATATAAATCGTCCGTTATTAATTATTAGCAAATATATATTAAACAATATGTAATTAAACATCTAATGGGTATTTCAACAACATGGCAAATTCGGTCGAACCTGCAGGGCCTAGTCTAGTGCTAGGCTAGTGGGGATTAACGCTTCTCCGGGCTCCCCAGGACCCAGCACCATAACATTCAGAACAGTACACAATACATTTAATCTAACATTAGGTCACAGACAGTACAAACCCTAGGATCACCTTCCCTAGGTAGCCGCTCCGGAAGAGGGAGCACGTCAGGCAACTCTTCTTAAATCTACGTTATCTACAAAGCTCAAAAATGATTAGCCGGAATGATTAATGGTAATAGACCCGGAAAACGTTAACTGGACTACACAATTGGCTCTTGGAACATTTTAACATTATATAGACCTGGAGCGCTCCAATCGCTTCTTAATATTTTTCATGACTACCATATAGACATAGCTGCCATCCAAGAAATCAGGTGGACTGGGCATGGCAGCCTAAGAAAAGGAATCACTCTATCTATTATAGTTGTGATGACCGCCTCCATACATTTGGAACCGGCTTCGTTGTTGGTAAATGGATGGTCCAAGAAGTTATCGACTTCAAAACTATCACTTCTAGACTTTGCATGATTCGTCTAAAAAGAAAATTCTATAACATTAGTTTAATAAATGTGCATGCCCCACGGAAGTGTCAGAGCATGAGGAGAAAGATTCCTTTTATGAAACACTGGAAAAATGCCTGGATGAATGCCCTAAGATCGTACATGTCGGCTACAATGCACAAGTTGGAAAGGAGGAGACATTAAGCCTACAATAGGACTTCATAGCTTTCGATATTTCAAACGATAACGGAAGAAGGCTGGTAAACTTTGGACTTATTGTTGGAAGCAGCTGCTTCCCTCACAAAAGGATTCACCTCGGCACATGGAAGACATTCAAGGCTAATGGTAGGGTCACTAAATTGATCTTGTGCTTATCAGTTCAAGGCATAGGTCTTCGCTAATGGACGTGAGATCATACCGAGGAGCTAATATGGACTCCGACTAATTTCTTATCATTGCTAAAATGAGGGCCCGAATCTCAACAGCGAAAAGACTACGTTGCACACCTACATTATGGCTTGATATAACCAAACTCAAAGGCGATGTAGGTCGAACTGTACTGACTGAATCCATTTATGCTAAAATCAGGAATATAGACCAAGATGGAACACTTACCGATAGGTGGAATGCATGTAAAGTAGCAATGATAGAGACAGCAAAGACAATGATAGGAACCGAAGAAAGTACCAACAGCAAAGCTTGGTTTGACGAAGAATGCAAGCTACTAAACCAAAGAAAAAATCAAGCTTATAGAGCGATGGTTCTGAAGAATTACATCCGGAGATATGTAGAGGAGTATCGAGCATTGAGAAGAAGGGATACTCATGTACGCAGACGTAAAAAGCGAAATTGGGGATGCAAAATCCTAACTGAAATCGAGAATGCCAACAAGAACAGTAACATTTTTTTTCAGACGATCAATGAGGGGTGCAGGACATATCAACCTCAAAACCATGCATGCAGAAATAAAGATGGCTCTTTAATCATAGAGAAACTGCAGTTATGGATCGATTATTTCGAGGAAATGATGGATAAAGTCCAAGAAGAAAATCTAGATCCCGCATTTAACTTAAGGGAAATATGCACTGAAGATTCTGTTGAACCTCCTGATGAAGAGGAAATAATGGATGCAATAGACAATCTAAAAAACAATAAGTCCCCAAGAATTGATGACATTCCAGCAGAGCTGTTTAAGACCAGCGGGCATGAAATGATAAAGTTTTTGTAGGAACTTTTAATGGACATCTGGAGAGAAGAAAAACTGCCTGATGAATGGAAAAAACTATAGTCTGTCCCATACATAAAAAAGGTGACACACTAACATGCAGTAACTATAGGGGCATATCTCTCCTCCCATGCGGATAGAAAATACTGTCTCTTATTCTATTTAAAAGATTTCTTCCATATGCTGACCGTGAATTAGGGAATTATGAATGTGGATTTCGTAAGGGTAAGTCTACTGTCGATCAGATTTTCGCGCTGCACATTTTAATGGAGAAAACAAGAGAGTTTCAGATACCAACTCATAATTTGTTCATAGATTTCAAACAAGCATACTACACTGTGAACAGAGAAGAATCTTACAAGGCAATGTTAGAATTAAAGATCCCTCCTAAGCTGATTCGTTTAGTGAAAATGACGATGGAGGATAATATATGCTTTGTGAGGAAATCTGGAAAACTGTCAAGAGGTTTTAGAACAGAGTCGGGGGTTAGACAAGGAGATGCCCTTGCCTGCCTCGTGTTCAACTTTTCTCTTGAAAAGATAATTGGAGATTCGGATATCCAGACCGAAGGAACTCTAATTAACAAATCAACGCAAGTATTGGGATTTGCAGATAATCTGGACATAGAAGGAAGATCCCTCAACGCAGTGAAGGAGGCTTTTGAAGCACTAGAAAAGTCAGCGGTATGCTTGGGCCTTACATATGGTGCGGAATGCTGGACGATGACGAAAGCCAAGGAAGAAGCCCTTTTAAGATTCGAAAAGAAAGTGCTCCGCAGGATATATGGAGGTGTGTGTAAGCAGGGTTCCTGGAGAAGGCGAAATGCCGAAATAAGCATGATGTATAAAGATGTCAATGTTGTCACCTTCATCAAATTCGCCTGACTCCGCTGGGCTGGTCATGTCATGAGAATTAACCAGGGCAATATCCCATTAAAAACGATGTCTGACAAAGTGTATGGGTAAACGGCGAGTAATTTGTTGGGAGGATTGTGTGGCTGCGGACTCCAGAATGCTGAAAAGATTGATATCGGATTCGGTCCAAATCAGCAAGAAGCGGGACATTAAGGTTATTAGGGATTACTTTGTTCGTAACAAAGTAAGGAACATTGAGGATTTTACGATGGATTTAGGATTGTAAGAATTGAATACGAGAGGAATTCGATGGCTTAGTAAGTTCCTTTTTATATGTTAAATAGCGTCTTTTAAATTTATTTTCCCATAAAGGAAAAGAGGGTTCGTGTTAGAGATCTATGGTGGTATCAGCTTCGAACCATAGGATTCACAAGGGGCTATTATAATCCTTTTCAATTCAATTTTAAGTAATAAATAAGTCTTTTGCCATATTGTGTTATTAAAATTTATGTATTGCAAAAACATATGAATGAGTGACCTCAATGAAATTTCAACACAAAAGAAAAAAAAACTGTACGACAACCCATGAAGAGTCTTGGGTACAAGGTAGAGTACAAGTACAAGGTAGAGACTATACTGTTTCAAGGACATCGGTCGTGCAAGAAGGTGATTTGTTGACCAGGGCAATAGCCCATTAAAAACGATGTCTGCCAAGTGTATGGTAAACGGCGAGTAATTTGTTGGGAGGATTGTGTGGCTGCGGACTCCAGAATGCTACTTGGACTAAGAACTTGGAAGGCAGTTGCGCGCAATAGAGAGGACTGGCTATTCTTGATGGAGCAGGCTTTGACTCATCATGTGGATCGTGATGCCAGATAAGAAGAAGAAGAAAGTCGGTCGAAAATCAAGGTTATGTTGACAGTTCTCTTTGAGTATCGTGGTCTCTCACTATGAATTCTTTCCGCCGGGCCAAACTGTCAACAAAGAATATTATTCGAGCATTATTCGTCGTTTGCGTGAAGCTGTTCTTCTGAAACGGCCGGAATTATGGGTGAACAACTCTTGGTTCCTTCATCACGACAATGCACCAGTTCACAGCGCACTGATTCTTCGCGACTTTTTCGCCCAAAACTCGATTCATATCGTTCCGCAACCACCGTATTCGACTGATTTGGGTCCATGCGACTTCTGGCTATTCAGCAAACTCAAAAGGCCAATGCAGGGACGCCGTTTTGACACAATTGAGGAGATAAAATCCGAACCGAAGAAGGTCTTGAAGGCTAAACCGCCTGTTTCGAGGACTGAAAAAAGGGTTGGAAAAAGTGCGTTTTATCGTACGGGGATTATTTTGAAGGGGATTAAATTGATTTGGAAGAATAAATAAAGAATTTACATTTTATAAACAAATTCTTCTTACTTTTTGTTCACAGTATATAAAAATCTCCTGTCACGATGTTTGTCCGGGCTTATTTCCGAAACTACTGGACTTATTTTTATCAATGTTTGCATAGATATGAAACATTATCCAACTTAGTATATAGGCTATATTTTATTGTTATTAACGACCGCGATATTTTTTTTTGAAAAATTAGTTACGGTTTTTTCTAACCTGCTGCATTTTTGATATGTTTTAAGACCACGTCTGAGTAGTGTAAATCCGAATTCGCTTCTTAAAAAACTGATGGTAAAACTTTTGGCGGCCGAAAAACCGTGAAATTGTCGGAGTTATTTTCGTTTTTTACCTTTATCTCCTAATCGGTGTTTTTTAAAAAAAAAACGTAATTTACCAATAAAGACGATTCAATTTGTTACAATTTGGGCCCAATCCCAGCTCTGTAGGTCTAATTCAATCTGAGATCAGTCCTATCATAAATGAAATAACCAGAATTTTATCCAACTAAGATTATAAATGCGACAGTTTGTATGTTTGTCTCTCTTTAACGCAAAAACTGCTGAACGGATTTGGATGAAACTTTAGTAATATACATACATTACTAAAGGTTATACATCAGAATAACACATAGGCTACAGCAAGAGCGGATTTGTGTGGGAGAGGGGCACGGCGGCAAGTGCCCTCCGACAGTTTTTTAGGTACTGTTGAGAATCCATTATAGTACATAATTAAAGCCAAATCACATGATAATAGATGTTAAAATAGCAGAAAGAACATGAGTGAAACTATTGTTTTGATATCCTACTATCCTACTAGTACTATAAATTCGAAAGTTTGTATGTATGTTTGTTACTCATTCACGCAAAAACGTTCTGTGGAGAATCTATTATAGTACATACTTAAAGGCAAATCAGGAACTTAGCATCTTGAAATTTGCAGAAAGGTTCTTTGTATAATTTAAGAAAGAAATTTGGATAATTCCACCCCAAGGGTTGAATTCCCCTTTAATATAATAGGGGTTCAAAGATTGTGTGGAATCCGTCAGTTTTGAAGTTAGACATCTGAAATTTTGGATGTAATAGTAACATATTGTTTAAAAAAAATATATATTTATTTAGAATGATCTTTCACGAAACTTTATGTGGCAGACCAAATTCCACGCGAGCAAAGCCGCGGGGAAAAATCTAGTATTTATTAAAATTTACAACTGTATACAGAATACATTAAGTAAATAAATATAATGAAAGATAAGTCATATCCAGAGCCAAAGGCAAGTAGAGAAACTACCCAGTGGTAGTACCCAAATAAAAAGTTCAGCTTAGAAAGTCACAAGGCCATCTTCTTTTCAGACGCCTCGGAGGATTATCAGGAATTGACGAGGTTGCGAGGTTTGAAACTAGTGGGTTTAAGTGGAAATGAAGTTTGCCCTGGAAAGATTGATATCAGATTCGGGCCAAATCAGCAATAAGCGGGACATTAAGGTCATTATGGATTACTTTGTTCGTAACAAAGTAAGGAACATTGAGGATTTTATGATGGATTTAGGGTTGTAAGAGTTAAATACGAGAGGAATTCGATGGCTTAGTAAGTTCCTTTTTATATGTTAAATAGCGTCTTTTAAATTTATTTTCCCATAAAGGAAAAGAAGGTACGTGTTAGGGATCTATAGTGGTATCAGCTTCGAACCTTAGGATTCACAAGGGAATATTATAATCCTTTTCAATTCAATTTTAAGTAGTAAATAAGTCTTTTGCCATATTGTGTTATTAAAATTTATGTATTGCAAAAACATATGAATGAGTGCCCTCAATGAAATTTCAATACAAAAGAAAAAAAAAAACTATACGACAACCCATGAAGAGTCTTGGGTACAAGGTAGAGTACAAGTACAAGGTAGAGACTATACTGTTTCAAGGACATCGGTCGTGCAAGAAGGTGATTTGTTGACCAGGGCAATAGCCCATTAAAAACGATGTCTGCCAAGTGTATGGTAAACGGCGAGTAATTCGTTGGGAGGATTGTGTGGCTGCGGACTCCAGAATGCTACTTGGACTAAGAACTTGGAAGGCAGTTGCGCGCAATAGACAGGACTGGCTATTCTGTTCTGGCTATTCTACAAGGTAGAGACTATACTGTATATAAGGACATCGGTCGTGCAAGAAGGTGATTTGTCCGAGATCAAGAGGCTGAGGCGAGCCCTAGGAGGATCATCAGATCCCACAGCGTCCAACCGCGACTGTTAACAGATAAATGAAATATAATTATTAATGATTTTACTACCACATGTATAGTATGTATATATATATATATATATATATATATATATATATATATATATATATATATATATATATATATATATATATACTAGGACTTGGGTTGCAACGGATACTGTTCATTCAGTAGCCTAAATATGCATGGAATTTGGAGCTTAGGCACTTTTAACGTCATAGCCTATCCTTAATGGAGGTTGAGATCCAAAATGAACCAGGTTGTATAGCTTATATTATATATTACTAGCTTATGCCCGCGGCTTCGCTCGCATAGAATTTGGTCGGCCACATAAAGTTTCGTGAAAGATCATTCTAAATAAATATATATTTTTTTTTAAACAATAAGTTACTATTGCATCCAAAATTTCAGATGTCTAACTTCAAAACTGATGGATTCCATACAATCTTTGAACCCCTATTATATTAAAGGGGAATTCAACCCTTGGAGTGGAATTATCCAAATTTCTTTCTTAAATTATACAAAGAACCTATCTACAAATTTCAAGATGCTAAGTTCCTGATTTGCCTTTAATTATATACTATGAAGGGGGGAAGTACATGGCCCCGTGTCCCCACATAAATCTGTCCTTGCTGTAGCTGATGATGTATAACCTATTTTACTCAATAAGTTTCATCCAAATCCGTTAAGTAGTTTTTTTGTGAATGAATAACTAACATTCTCATTTATAAAATTAGCAGGATGCCAAAACAATAGTTTCACCCATGTTTTTTTCTCTTATTTAACTATTATTATCATGTGATTTGCTTTAATTATGTACTATAATTGATTCTCCACAGTACTTAAAAAACTGTAGGAGGGCACGTGCACCCGTGCCCCTCCTCCCCATAAATCCGCGCTTGCTATAGCCTATATGTTATTCTGAAGTATAAACTATATTACTGTAAAGCTTCATCCAAATCCGTTCAGTAGTTTTTGTTGAAAGAGAGACAAACATACAAACTTTCACATTTATAATATTAGTAAGATAATAATACTATAATTATAATAATATTTATATATTATATAGCTTATAACTTTAGATACACTATAGACAATGTTGATAAAAAATACTAATTATATTGATTAATTGTAAATTATATATTCAATACATAGTGTTCAAAAAATTCCATGGCAAGGCAAGATGGTAGCAACAAGTCCCCTACTTGGAAAACATGAGATGATTTAACTAGCGTGATGATGTGGTAGTCCATAGGATAGCAGCCCAGCAGGTAGGGTTTTAAAAGGGAGTAAAAAACCCTAAGCACTTCAGTAAGGACTTAAATTGGAATCTGGTGCATGTACAGACTCAGGTATATTATATCTCTATAATATACAAAGATTCTTATTATACCTGTATAAAGTTCAAGACACATTCACCCGGTTAACCATAGTTATGTTGAGGCAAAGTATATACAGCAAAAGCCGGTTATTTTTTTTGTTTTTATATCATTGTGACTTAATACCTCTTTGGTCATAGTTGACTAGTTACCGTCCTTTGTTGTAGTCTGAAGTTTGAAGGACAGCAATTGATTTTCATATATAGATTATAGCGTTTTACTACTAAGCTACCCTGCTTACAGAGTTTACTGATAACGAAATCTAGATGCTGATACCACCAAGTTCTGCTTACAAACTTCTGTCCACCAAGCACCACCAAACCCCAAATCCACCATCTCACACTTACCCTACGACACGGTCTTATAAGCTTCCCAGTCGGCACAGCGCTTATTAATAACTTTTTAGGAATTCGTTCTTTACTAAGTCCAGCAACTTTACAAGCCCATCTTAATCTTCATGAAGCTATCACTTGAATAATATCAACCGGGTGCAAGCTTCGCAATTACGCGTTGTGTGTAATCTTCTAAATTCTCCAGTAGTCTCATCCTTTTTTGGACCGAATATTGTACGTTCCACCTTATTTTCAAATACTTTAAGACATTGTTCATCCTTCAGCGTAAGCGGCCACGTTTCACATCCGTTGGAAGGATGATGAGTTGATAAATTCTGATTTCTAGATTTCGGGACAAAATACGCGAGCTTAGTAAGTACCGAGTATTGATAATTTAATTAAGAAAGATATATGATAACAAAAAAAACACAACAAAAAACGGGATTTTAAAATCTGGTAAAGAACGATAAAAGAACATCGATCCGTCAAATAAAAGTTTAAATTGAACCCAAACCGTGTTACGAACACCAATAGGCTTACGTGTGCAAAAATTAAATTAATGGAGAAAAAATGAACTTATTCAGTCAGAGTGTAAAGCCATTGCATTTTGTAAACGGAAACATTACATAAACGTAAACATTGATGTATCATAACATAATTACTCAGGATGTTAACAAGAAAAGTGAAAAAGTCTTCAAGTGTACTTACGGATGCATAGTTTTCTCTGTTATTACCCTTTTACTAAAAAAAGCACAAAGTAGATAATGTGTTCAATTATACGGATTGCGGCAATATGACAATCAGAATTATACCAAATGTTTAAAAATATTATTTCAAACACACGGTAATTAAACTCTAAAATATTTAAAAAATAAAATTTATTATTAAGGAAATAATGAACATAAAAATTTAATGATAAATGAAGATAAGCAATTTAAGAATACTGGATGACTGGATGATGTTTTTTCTCCTAAAATAAAAAAAAACAAAAAGAATTATAGTCCAGTTTACATTAATTTAAAAATTTAAAAAGGAAAAATGAACTAAATTCGGTACAAAATTAAATAAAATCCTGTTTAAGATGAATACTTTATTTTTTCTGTATTAAATATTTTTTTCAACTATAATTTAGTTGGTTGTTGCCATGGTATATACGGCCATTTAATTTTTTAACTATTCTATTAATAATTACTGAATAATCCTTGAAATCTTTAGCGGTATTGATAAGTAGGAGTAATTTGTAGTCTTTAAATTCTTGTTGAAGGAAGGAAGAGTAGGTAATGAGTTTTGCTGTATCCAATTGGTTCAGAAGAACATTTACCAAGGTTACGTTATCACTGTAAATTATCAATAAATAAACTAACCTAATAAAGTTTTTAATAAACAAAACGTTGTATTAATATGTTACTCTATACTGTTTTCTTTCTATTATCCGGATTTTCACGGATAGTAGAGTTACCTATATGTCAATACCTTCGACAGATCGTTGGAAAAGAACCAGCTTCGCTTCGGAGACTCCTCACTAACATTTTTCCTCCAATTCTTCTCACAATGTCCCTGGAGGATAGCCTCTTCGTTTCTGGAGCCCAACGGCCTTCAATGAGGGGTCATACCCTGGTACCATCTAAGTTCATTCGTCATATTTCACTCACTAACGGTTTCTTCAAGTCCATTTCCGTCGTAATGAATTACATGGATATCATCATATAGTACAATGCGTATATTATCATATATTAAACTATGCGTATCATCAATATCATTCATGAATTCATGAAACCTTAAATAAAAGCATTATAATAGTTTTGATCCAACTAATGGATCGCTTTATCGTTAAAGAGTCCTATGTATCATCATCATGCTTTTCTGAGCTCAGCCACTATGCCAATTTAAAGAGACTTTAATCCATTTTCTGAAAGAAATTCTTTCTTAGTTATCTCTTTTCTCTATCTTTCGTCTATAGGCATCCTTCAGAATAATCTCGATCAGATTTCTGGAGACTTCCCGGTCCCATGTCATCTATTCGATGTTAACGAGGGCATATTGCATACCTCAATTCATATTCTTATTAAAGAATAATAAGAGTTATTAAAAGAAAACGACATAACTATACATGCTTAGGTTATTAATACAAGATAGATGTACTGTAGTAAAACTATACAATGTTTCAGTAACTTAAATATGATGGACTTGGCTCTATAGTGGAGATATCGTCTATCCATATCAAATATTGCTTGATGACCTCTTACAATATATTATAGTTTAGGCAAGATCGGTACATCTTTAGCTCTACTAAGTTAGCTCTGTTATCAGATATTATAGTTATATTTATATTTATAGTTCAATTATTATGATAAACTATTCTTTGGGCTGTCCGGAAAATAATGCAAGATTTTATGTTTTCTTTACAATACCCCTCCAAACAGAACACTGTTATTTTTTTTTTGGACCATCGACTTTAATAAATGTAAATACATATTAATCCTCTTTCAAACAAAATTGCTTGTTAACCTCTAGATCAGTTTTGCTACTTTGAGATATCTCAGCTTTTACTAAGATGTCAAAGTGTGATTTTCGCATAACTTCAATTAGACGAGTTCAAACTCGGCCGAAATAACAACGAAGTCTGTTGCTATAGGTGTTGCTATAGGGGTTCTGCCAACTTTCAAGCTTTTTGAACTTCCCAATCGCCTTGAGATGGGCATCGACGTTTATTAGCCGACTTCAGTTTTCCTTGCATGTTCTCGAACAAACTTGTTCTGGTATTTTCTTACACCAAAGCTCGGAGAAAATCGTCATCAAGAGCCGAACTTCTAACCACGGTCTTCTTGTCTTCAGACTCATGTCTTCCTCGCGGTATCACTGGAACCACCGTTGAAGAATGCACTCACTTGTACTGCCTTCGAACTAGACTTCGTTGATGTTGTTACGGGATACTGGGTGTAAAAATGAATTAAACTACTCCTAAATTCAAGATACTAATATTTATTAACAAAGTGACAAGAAGAATACTATGAAGTTACTAGCAATTAAATTATTAAACTAATATAATTTTACAATAACAGTATTCTAAATATTTATTATAACCTAGGCCTATTTAATTACTAAAATAATATACGATATTACTACTACGAAATAGCTTAAGTATTTACATAAATTTGTACAAATACAATAAAATTACGCTAGCTATAACTACAAATCAATACTTACAGTTCACTAGTTAAAGTCCACCGACCGTAAGAATCTCCAAATATAACAAACTAACAAACAGTAATAAACAGAAACGGTTTATTACTCTCGCGAGACTGTCACAGTTCACTGACACAAGTTTATCGCACCGTCCGGTATACTACTGACTGACTCCTCGCGGGGCAAAGGGGTACTATTTATATCAAGATCAAATGTTCTAGACGGGCGGAAGTAGAGGAGAGACCGTTCTGGAATCTTCGAGATGGTTCTAATCCAATCTTAATCACTTCCGCCAAAGGGCTTAAGACGTTAATCCTGCTTTGATGCGAACATCACATTTTCAAACCCTTATTAATAACTGAATTATATCCACTGACATACTAAACCAGAAGTAAACAAATAATTTTATTTTAATGAGGATTAACAATTGTTTTCAATCTTAAAAGTTGATAGTCCAACCAAAATAAACAGTTAACTATTTGGAGGGGGTATTTTAAAGAAAACATAAAATCCAGTATTATTTTCCGCACAACCCAATACAATGTTGGGTTTCTATTGTACTTTAGATGACATTGTGGTTAGTTCTTTCCCCAATCAAATAGTGTATGCAAGAACTAGTTTAAGTCCACAACTTCTTTGGCCCCATTCTATGGTGTTGTCTTTAGAAAATCGCTAAAACGTTAAAAAATAAGAATAATTGATAATAGTTGTACTATATAAATAATAATTACTATTTAAGAAATCTTTTGTATTATTTTCCATGATTATGAAGAATAATGTCCACTGTTGTATAGCGAGGTTGCTATTGGAACCAGACCTGCAAATATAAGGAAAAAAGCTTCGGTAGTGTCTTGTCTCTAGAAACACTATCTGAGAGGATAATATACATTGTGACAGTGAGGACTAGAGCGAGAGGAGTAGCGAGGTAGGGCAGTAAAGACTGATGGATTCCTTACTAATCCCGAAAATCGATACATCGAGGTCGATATACTGCACAACCGATTACTCTTCTTTATCGTAAAAAGAAAATGTAAAGATGTCAGATGTGGACACCTCATTTCCTTGGACAACTATTAAAATATAAATAATTGTTTATATTATTTAACTTATTTATTTTTGTAAAATTATTTTAATTTTTAAAAATATAGGTAACACTAATGGTATAGTGTAGCATTACACAATATTCTAGAAGATAGTTGATATAGATACAGTGGACTGTTTCATGGCAGTTGGTTGACCGACTTGTTCTAAGATTGTCTCATCTACTTTATATAATTACTCTTGTAGGACTAGGCTATTGCTACATAAATGTAGATTTTATTGCAAAGCAATAATATAGATATATTCATATATTTATATTTTAGCAATAACATCATATATGTTCTTATTAAACTATTATATCCCACTAGTATTTGTAAAGTGATTCAAGTCAAAAATCGGGTGTTTTTTTCCACGGTGATTTATGACCATGAAAGAAATCAGAGCTTGTCTGCCAGAAGGCACTTGTGTCACTCTTACGCCATGCATACACCTAAACTTTTAATGGCAGATCTTTACTCGGGTTTCATCGACCAAACTCGGCCGATGAAATAAAACGTACGTAAAAGAAAGGGGACGCTATAACCGCCATCATCCGAAGACGCCCAATGATGGCCGATCAACCGACGAGTCCGAACTTGTTGGGATTTCTCGCCAGTCTGCCGGCGTCTACATTTGATAAATTGAGTGTATTTATAGTTTAATTTTATAATTTTCGTATAACTTCAGTTAGACGAGTTCAAACTAGGCCGAAACGGGGCCAAAACGGCCAGAAATAACAACGAAGTCTGTTGCTATATTGGCATAAGTGAGTTAGTGCACTGTTCAACGGTGGTTACTACAGTCTACCGGCGTCTACATTTGATAAATTGAGTGTATTTATAGTTTAATGTTATAATTCTGTCGTGTTTGTATGTTGTTAAATACCTAAACGGCTATGGTTATTGAAAAATTAATTAGTTGTGTTTATTGGTCTACCAACCCTGTGGGATAAACATTCAAAAAATTATAATAATCGTGATGTTGGGGAACGGTTATGGACTGCAAGTTGCATCGGAAATGGATATAGCGGTTGCAGGCATTAAAAAAATGGAGCAATATAAGGGATCAATTTCGTAAAGAATATAACAAATACAATGAACCAGGTAGATCCGTAGCTGCGGCGGATCACCAATCACCTTCGTGGACATATTACGGATCGTTATTATTCTTGGCGAAACAAATCGCACCGGAACCCGTTAAGTGGAAATGTGCCTGAACCTCCCAGCTAAGAAACTGACGATGATACAAAATAATCTCATTTTTCTGAGTATTCATCTGAACCACAGCTGCAAACAGTATCGCAGCCTTAGGAGCAGTTAGGAGGCTCTAATTCGAGCCAAGCAGTAATCTCCACATCACAACAACATACTAGAACACACACTAAACCTATCGTGCACCTATAACGCAAGCTCGTCGCTTAACTTCCAATCAACCCAGAAGACTTACGCAAATGCGAAATATTGATGTGGACCAAGAGTATTTAGAGATCGAAAGAAGAAAACTTCAATTATATGAGTCTAGGTCAGCAAATAAATCTGCAGAAGATCCGTACCGTAACTTCTTCTTGAGTTTGTTTCCATACCGTAGAAGACTGGCAACGTCCAATGTCAGCAACCGTGTGAGCACATGTACGTCCGAGTTACTCGTCCGAGTAATTCTGTCAGCCATCGGCCGACAAAATCGGTTTTGGTGTACACTATCCGATAGTGTCCCAATGCTATTCCAAGCTCACTAATATTTTTTCCGTTTATACAAAAATGTAGGTTTTTAACTTATGCCACTTCAGAAATACTAGTGTGGTATACATATGCAGCCGATGAACATAATGCATCTATTAATACAAATAGCTCCCTAATAGTTTTTCTAAAAAATAAGGTTTTTGACTTAAGACATTATCAGAGTATCTCTACTAAAACTTTACTAAGTTTAGTTAGTGTTATGTACCTATTGCAGTGTAATTAAGTTTACTTTATTAAGTTTAGTTACTATTAAGTACCTATTGCAGTGTAATTAAATTAACAGTTTGTATAATTTGTAATATAACAAAATTGTCCGTGGGTGGTCAGAGAGCATCCCTCCAATACGCTTATATGCTTTTATATTTTTCTCTCGTTCTTTATAGTTTATTCTTTGGCGTCTACTTTTTTTCTCTTATAGATCATCTATAAATTTAATTAAATGATCGAACCTATTTGTAATAGTATTTACTATTTAGGTGTTTAACTAAATAGTCTTTTTATTTAGCTGCCAAGCTGGTGATTTTACAAGAATAAGTCTCCTAATTTAGCTATTTTAGTTCTTCATGTAATCAATAGTTAGTATGTGTTTAGTTCTAAAGCTAACTTTGCAACATGGACGTTTCTATCGTAAAATAATAATTATTTTACCTATCATTTATTATTATTGTTTGTTTGAATCAAATTAACCCAGTAAATGATTTATTACCTAATATATTTTAACAAGACTCTTTAGTTGTTTCTATAAAAAAAACACAAACAAAAAATGTATAAGCTGTATCTCTTATCTGAATTCCACAAGAGATTTAAGCATTAAGGAATTAACCCTGCGGCCGATAACCGCACCTCAGCTGCAGCCTGCATTTACTTAATTTAAAATTATAATTGAGGTAATCGCATTACTGTTCCTTGAAGTTTCTTACACACAGCTAGTTCTAGTTCCAGCTGGAGTTTAATTGTCTTTCTGTGGATAACCGCACAGTCGGTCGTTAGCCAGGCGTTCTATTAATCTATCATCATAGTGAACAAGTAGGGAATCATGAAAGACCATGACAATAAGGGATATTTTTAAAAAATTTTAAATGATTTTTATGAGATTCATAGATTGGATATGAGATTGAGGTGAGTAGCTGCTAAGCTTCTAAGCTGTAAGGTTTCCAGACCAGCCGAGGCAGACAATTATTTATCTATATAATTTTTGTGGTCTTCAGACGATCCCAGGGTTAATCCAATCCCTATTATATATGGGGACGAACCTGGTTTGTAAACACTCCACTGATCATGTGTACAGTCCCTACTAAAGACTGCACACAAGAAAGATCCTTCGTGCCTTCATTGCACAGTACATATTTACCCTGCCTTCTATATTTACCGCATACAACATATCTCTAGGAGGGATGTGGTGTAGTGTAGTTAGCATAACAACCTTCTGTGCCCAAGATCGCGGGTTCAAGGTCTGGCAGTGTCAAGTGAGTAAAAAGTCCTTCGGAAGGGATGTAAAACGGGGATCCTTTTATGTATATATGTTAATGAGAACTAAATACAAAAAGTAAAAATAAAACATGTCTTTGGCCCATAGAACTTTGGTCTTACCCATACCATCATATTCTCCTAGGAGAACTAAAAAAGAACAACAAGAAAACTGTCAAGGTAAAATATAAATCAAGAAGTACTTAACAGGTCTCCATTTATATTAAAGAACTATATTTTGTATAATAGGTTAAAGAAATCAGGGACAGTAGCTTTATGCTTTCACAATTATAAAAATATTTATAATTTTACTGAGATATAACAGGGCAAAAAGTAGGCCCTCGATCCGTCTCTAGGTAACGCCTATAAAATATTACATCAGTAAACAAATTTTTGTAGAATAGATAAATCACGACCAGAATACGGGTAATTGATTATTTCCTTAATTAAGTAATTACTCCTGAAGCCATCAATTATCGATAGCACTACTCAAAACTTCAGGTCAAACTATTCTAGAACTATCGGGCAGATACAGTAACTTCCACAACTTTCGGCCCACACGAGAATAATTTTGATTAATGAAATTCTCCAGACTTTGTGTCCAGTTTTAATTTAATTCAATTATTCCAGCAGATAATAAGTATTTAATAGGGAAAGGTCAAAATGAAAAAAATCCTGCCTCAGTAATTAATTGAATTCAAAATTTAATTTCTTGTACAAAGAACAATACGGACCATCTAACAAAGAAAAGTATTTGTTCAACCGAATTTCCCCAATTTATGAAAATGTTTTAATATAATGAATTCTTTATTAATAAATAGCGAACGGTTCAATGAAGTGAATTGCATATTTAATTACACTTTAAATATGCTTAATTCAGTCTTTATCGTTGGAACTTTGAATGTAATAGTAGTTCGGAATAACAAACATAATCATTTACTCCATTTCAATACATTTATTTAAACATTGCATTCATATATTTATATTTGCCACTATTAGAAAATTAAAATGGCGTGGTGTTTTAGAATTGTAAATCATGTTAGTAGCAAATACTAAACTAAAACAACTAAAGACTGTACTGAAACAGATTCTCATATGAATGAATCCCTAGTAAATATAAATGACTTGCTGAAACTGGGGAAATAACGGGCCGAAAATATGTTACTTTTATGGACTAATACGACGTTTTCAATTCTGTAACTTTTGTTGAAGATTATAAAACCTTTAGAATGGCTATTTATTACAAAACACATAGCTGAAGATTGGAACATGTTTATAGTATCAACCAAATTAAAAAAGTTATTATTAGTATATACATATATATACTATGTATTGTATATACTATATACATGTGTAAATATCGGGCTGTAACATATGAAATGTGAGTGAAGGTGTAAATTTAGATTATTAACAAACAAATTATTTCACAATACTTTTATTAATCAAAAGAGGATCCTTCACTGTCAATACATTTCTCCCAACGTGAAGCATTTCTATCCCTACTCTGTAGAAATTAGGTGTCAAGGAAGAAGCGAAATCTTTAAAGGCCGATTTCAGGGCATTTTCGTTGCCAAATTATTAATTTCTTAATAAATTATCCAAACAACAGAAAAAGTAAAAATCAGTTAGAGAAAGGCCCGGAGAAAATGGTGGGCGAGGAAGGACCTCTATAATCAGCTCCTGGAGCTTTTGCATGGTAAACCTTGAAGTGTATGGCCCGGCGCACATTGGACCCATCCCACGCACAGCACACGCCCAGTCCACGCACAACACAGACCGTGTGATGGGTCAAATACCACATATTGAACCCAGATGTTGTCATCCAGGTTTCGAATTCAGCATCAGAACTCCTCCTGGATTTAGAATCCGATTAACTAAAATGTATTATTAACTGAGAACGACAATACATAATCCTAAACTCCTATGGATATTTCCTAAGCCTAAGTGCCTATTTACAACAGATAACTTATATGTATAATCGATTTCATTTCTTTCCATAACTAATGCATTTATGAAATACATCGTAAGAAGATGTCTAAAAATTTATAATTTCAATTTTAAATGTGCAAATCAACTCATGAACTGGGGAGGCCTGTGGACTACTGGTTAGCATAGAAAACTATTAGGCCCCAGATCGCGGGTTCGTAGCCCGGCAGATTTTTAAATGGAAGTAAAAATTCCTTGGTTTTGCCGTCTTTCGGAAGGGATGTTAACGGGGGTCCCGAGCCTTTGCGCTGTCTGGTACTCGTTAAAAAACCCATTCTAATTGAACCTAGATTGGCAAAATATAGAGATCCCACAGTAGCAACGTCCGATTAGCGATAGTACCATAAAGTCAAGTTAAATGAAGCAAACTTGTGAATTCGCGTATCTTTAAGCATGAAAATTATCGTTCTCTCTTCTACCGCTGTGGAGTGTGAGGATTCTGCTTAAAGAGCCTGGAACAAGTATGTATTTCCTGAACCAGCTCTCTCCTTCGGTTCCATTCCATTCCTCTCCTCCTGAAAGCATCCCTCACGCTGTTCTCCCAGGATATACGAGGCCTTCCTCTGAGCCACTTTCCTTCGGGACTCGTAAGTCTTCCTGGCGATTCTGTCTGGGTCCATCCTTAGGAGGAGTCCGAATCAGCTTAGTTTGTGTTTTTCTAGATGATTTCAGCTGATTTTACGTCAAGTTACCGGAGGTTACAGTGGTAATATGTATGCTAATACAAATACCTTATTATTATTGGAATACAACTATATACTAATTATTATTGGAATTAAATTATTGATTTGGATATTAAAAAAATAAGACAGTCATTCTAAAGTTTAGAGTTTTCACTTCTGTTGGCAGTCTCCATTGCTGCTTATTATTTTCTAAACTGTTTATAGCAGGGATATTAGGTTCAGTCAATAAATATAGATCTATGCTTAGGCGACGTTTCGAGATTAGCTAGTTCTCATATTCATGCATTGATTGTAAAGAGGTTTTCAGTGAAACATAACGAAGCATCTATTTTAAACCTTATATATTTTTAAATATAGGTATTTGAATTGAATACCAATTCCCTTTTTCATATAATTAATAGAAAAATCCTGTGAATTATAGTACCGAAGCCAACGGGAATGGAACGTTTGTTCATTAGCCTCAACTGGTGCTGATCCATCTTCCTGTCGATAATGGCTAAATGGACCGAAACAGAACAGAAACGAAATTAAACCGGGAAGGAATAAACTGAAGGGGAACTTATTGAGGGAAGTTATTGGGGGTAGCCAGTTGAGCTTATTAACTTATTCCACAACTGATTAGGGAACTTAATGATTAGGGAACTTAATATACCACCAGTCGCTCCCTATAATTAACTTAGATCTAGTTATCCAGTGGTTCTTTCCATTTCGTGGTTTCCAGTCTTATAACCGCCTCGTCCCTTTTCACAGA
The DNA here is from genome assembly GCA_037127475.1 of Arma custos. Lineage (NCBI taxonomy): Eukaryota > Metazoa > Arthropoda > Insecta > Hemiptera > Pentatomidae > Arma > Arma custos. Next base: position 176,771,939 of record CM073759.1, read on the forward strand.
TGTCTCCCACGGTATTAATAATGTATATTGTGAAATCCCTCAATAGAGAACAGGAAGTATTCCTTTATAGGAGTTTTAGTCAAAATAAAAATAAATATTAATAAAAATATTCCTTTCTTAGCATCTATAAAAAAAAACGATACACAAAAAGTTTATTTTTACTAGAACATTCGCATTACATACTTTCTCCTAAATAAAGTCGAAATAATCCTTAGTCTGTCTAAGAAACAAAGCAATGTCGTCAGAAACAATATCCACAATTCGAAGTTTTAGAGAAGCCAAGGAATAAGGCAGGGCTGCAGTCTTAGCCCATTGTTGCTTATAATGGTTCTAAACATGGCACTCAATATGGTGGAAATGAGACCTTATAGGCTTGATCACAGAGAACTGAGACCAGTTAATCTCAACTTTTAAGCGGATGCTTATGACATGGTGGTATTTATGAACTTTGAAAGAAACATATATTTCAGTGACTTCAAGTATTTGGGGGCACATCTGAAAGAGAAGTATCAGTATGAAATAGGCGGAGAAATCAGAGAGGGAGAATAAAACTGGCCACGAAAAGTTTCCACTCACTTAAAACTGGCTTTATGGAGAAAAGAGAAGTTCCCAAAAAAGTAAAGAAAATGGTATTTTCAAACACATTTTTTCCTATTCTGGGTTACGACAATGAATCCTGGACAATTACCTCCAAATATCAAAAATTTTAATCGTTGTTTTCTTATCCCTCACAGTAACATGATAGGTCCGAGAGGCCTGTTTACAAAAGTATATCCCCCTCCAGACCGCCCCTTTGAGTTCCGGAGCCGGCTTCCACCACCTATTCCTCGAGGAGATATGCTAGTAGTGTTCTGGCCCTTCAACAACGCAAAACTCGTCATTGAAAGCTGAGTTTCCCCTCTTTTTTTGTGAAGTACCAGGCTTCAGAGACCTATGGTGTACCTGCTATGTAAATTATGTATAAGCCTGGCAGGCCTATAATGTTACTTAACAGTATGCTAGGTCTGTAAAGTCTACAATATATTTTTTTTATTATAACCAAATCATTTTAATATATAATACATTTTTTCTGTTTTTAAGCCTAATGATTGTCCATTTCATAATAAAATAATGTTTGTTTTCAAATTGGGGTCAACTCCAACAAATTCTCCTGCGGCTGCTTATTTCACCAAAAAAATAATAGAACCAGTTAAAGGGAGTCATCGAAACTTGACTGGAGACAACTGGTTCACAAGCATTCCTCTCGCCGAAGAACTTTTAGAAGATTACAATCTCAAGTACATTGGAACGATAAAAAAACAAAAAAAAAAACAAGCCTCCGCTACCAATTAAGTTTAATGATATGAAATACCAAAATCGTCAAGTTGGGGGCTCGTTGTTTATTTTTAGAAATAATCTAACTGCAGTTTCGTATATCCCGAAGAAAAACAAGCTTGTATCTTTGGTATCAACCCTCTACGATGACAACGGTATCAACGAACACAATTTATAAAAATTACTTTCGCGACTAGACTTCATGATAAAACTCGCTAAAGAATTATCCAAAGCGTAAACGGCTCCAAATGCCGCTGTGCTAAAGTATTGAGGAGCAATATACATAAATGTCTAAAAATACAGGAAGTGGCAAAGACAAGTAATCAGGCTAAAAAAAATGAGAGAAAAAGATCTTACTGCTCATTCTGCAATTATAAACTTTTAAAAAAATCCGAAATGGTGTGTGACGGTTGCGGGGAACCTATTTGTGGAGAGTATCACAAAAAAATGTATCCTAATTGTACATAAAATTAAAATAAATGTAAATAAATTTTATTTTTATGACTAATTTTTAAATATCAAAAGACTGAAATTTTTTATCAAATAAAATGTTCATTTCTAAAATGATTTTGTTTATTTTCCTTGTCTAGTAGTAATAATAATAGTAATAACAAGCTAATAATAACCTTGATCAATGTGAAAAGCGTGTCAAGTGTAGAAAGTAAATTATTTTTGGAATCTTAATCTCAATGGGCCTGAAAAGCCTAGCATGTCCCTTAGCGGTTAAAATTAAGGGTGTTACCGTCAGAGTTAATTATATTTATGTATATATAAACCTATCAAATCTGAGATTATGCTTCACGTTTTTCTCTTATTTTTCCTCCAATTGAGTGTGCCTGCTTTCACTGAGGCTGGATGAGCTCTAGGATCTTTTGTAGAACCCACAAGATTCGAATATGACTTTTATAAGATTGAATAATTTATCAGCCACAACAGGATTTGCACCTGAAATCTACAGTACAGCAACTCGGTACTCTACACACTCAACTAGCTCGCTCCAAAATAAATTGGTAACCTCATAAAATACTTGCTAAAGGCCTTTTCCTGTATTCCTTTTACACGTTTGTGATTTTTAGATTCATCCTATATTTGTTATATTGTCATATAACAAAAAAAAAAAATGATATTCAGTATATAATATTATTTTTTTTATGACTCTACAATAAATTTTAGGCTTCATCATATTAATACCAATAATCTACTTTTTATCTTAGAATATATATTAACTTTACTATCTAAGGCAAGTGACATCAGAAAAACTTGTCTCATCTTTTCTTAAGATTCCTTTGTCAGACCACAGAAAATATTGAGCGGAAAGTATTCAAAGGATCCACTGTCAAACTAAACTAGCCAAGGTTAGTGATATTAAAAAGTTAATTTGAAAAGTTTAGGATGAGTCAAAGCTTCACAAAGATCTACTTTAGATCTTCTCAAAATGGAACTGCTAAATCTAATATGTCTTTTACGTAATGTTTAGTCAATACCTGTGGTTGTCACAGAATTATTAAGGAAATGAGGAAACGTATTATTCTATATAATAGTTTTTATTCTTGTTGATACTAATGCAAAATATCCAAAGTGAAAAACTGCTTCAAGGTTCATCAAAATCAGTAGCATCGTCAAACTATAATCGTCAAACTATAATGCCTATACCATTTTATGTAGTTTTGTGCCTCATAGATGACTATATGAATTTCATCGAATAATCTATTTTAATTAAAATCAAAATATGCATTCGTTGGTTCAATTATATATAATTTATCACTGCTATTTATCACTTACTATTACATACAACGCAAACTATCAAACGAGGCATCTAGCTTGCATTACACTATTGAATCATTTTAAATAGTTCCAAAAGATCAAAATGTATAATTATTGGATTTATGTTATTCAATTTTCTGATTTAAAACATCTCGTTGGTTTTACAAAAAAATGCAATAGCAAACATAAGAACATGACATAGTTGCATATTCAACTTTTCGATAGGGTCAACTTTCCCCTTTACATTTATTAATCTTAAAGCAATTGTTATGGTTTGAAAAAGTATTTTCTTCATAATCGATACTACATTTTTATCGACTACCTACCTGTATTAGTTATATCAAACTTCATTTACCTTCTACCTTCCATAAATTGTGGTTTAATCATATCGCTGCATTGGAAGTATAATGACACAACTGCAAAAATTGAAATATTACAATACTAGCAAAAGAAAAATAATTCCAATTTGTCTTAATAGAAGCCTATAGATACGGTTTAAATCTTCTATTAGAGTAGTTTATAAACATCGTGGGTTATTATTGCAACTTCTAAGTTATTTGAATTTACAAAATAACAAATACCAGTATCACAGTAATCAGTACCATGTAAATACGTGATTATACTTCTGAAATTACAAACAAATTTTACACTTTTGTCGTTATAGGAGTAAGGAAAACAAGTAAAAATATGAAGAAAAGTTTATTTGAACAAAAATTATCAAAATAGTATGAAAAGTATAACTCGACTTAACAAAAAAATTATAGAAATATTATCAAAAATTCTTTACAAAAATTATAGAAAAACCTTTACTAAAATTATTTAAGACTGTCATAAAAGATTTGTACAAAGAGGGAATAATATTATTATTCATCAGACTAATTAAATCTTTTCAGGTTTTTCTACAATTTTTGTAAAGAATTTTTGATAATATTTCTATACTACCCATGTGGTACCCATGTTCTATAATGACCCATGTGGTCATTCGCGATACATGTTTCCAATACCCATTCAGTCAGTACATCTCAATCCGCAAAAGACATCTATAAAATATTAAAAAAAACACAAAACATTACATTATAAAAGTTAACATTTTAAAATTTTTTTATATATATAAAAACATGAATTTTCTCAAATATATATAATTTTACGAAAGAATTTGAAGGAAATAATCATACATTAAATTATTTAGATATTACAATGATAAGAAACCCTCAGAACAACACCCTCACCACAAAATGGTTTAAAAAAGATATTTCCTCAAAACAACTTTTAAATTTCTACTCAAATCATCCAAAGCATCAAATCAAAAATATAGCTCAAAATCTAATAAATAAAGCACTTAAACTAACCGATACGGAATACTTAAAAGAAACCAAAACAAAAATTTTCGACATTCTAGAAAGTAATGCTTTCCCTAAAAAATTCATCAATAATTTATGGTATAAACAAATTAAATTAATAAATAATATAAATGAAAGGGAAAATGAACATATCATGCTAACTGATAACAGACCTAACAACAATAAAAATAACCCAAAACCAATATCTAATAATCCAAACATAAAAAACAGTAATAGCATCTTAACAACTAAACCTACTCAAAATAAAATTACAAACTTTTTCCAAATAGAAAACAAACATACACAACTAATAAATAATACCACAACACATAATTCAGATAAAACCACAATATCAGAAATAATAACAGACAAAAAATATATAAAACCTTGACATACATAAAAGGACTGTCGGAAACAATAGCACCGACTTTTAGAATTTACAATATTCCCGAAATCAAATTTGCACACAAAACAACAAACCCTATTAAAAACATAATCAATAATCAAAAAGACAGAATCCCACTGCTAGAAAACAAATATGTAGTTTATTACATAAATTGTGAAAATTGCAACAAAAACTATATAGGACATACCAGTACACACCTTAAAAATAGATTTTAATACCACAAAAACAGCTCAAAACCTACATAAAAGAATAACACATCATTATCTAACCATAGTAAAACAGAACTACATACATTTAATTTTGACACACCTAAAATATTGCATAGGGAGAGTAATACATACAACAAAACGTAAATGCTTAGAAGCACTTTATATAACGGATAACATAACTAATATAGTAAATGATAAAAAGGAGGGAAGGGATTTGTCAAAATACTACTCCTCCATTTTTTAAATGAACATAAAAATAAAAAATAAAAATAAAGATTAATTCTACGGGTTATCAACTTACTTACATCAATAAAATTTAAATAAAAAATGTTCAACCTATAAACACACCCAATTCTGCTTCTTTATATTTACCTATCAGATTAGTAGGTTTATAACAACAATAACTAATGATTTTCGGATATTTATAAAAGAATAAAAAGATAGTTCTCAATATATATTAATAAAAAGAATATTCTGGAATACCTGTAATGGTTGTGTTTTTGCCTAGAAATAATAATTAATATGTGACAGTAAAACATAACAAGCCATTATTATTACTCAGACAATCCAGACTGGACAAAGTCCCAGCTCTACTTATTATTTACAGTGGCTGACTATGGGTGGACCCCACCCAGCCTTCTTCTTCTTTTTTTATTTAAACGTTGGTCTCCAGGAAATAAAAAGGTATATCTATCTATGTACTATTGTGTGGATAACAATAATGTAAAATTTGTGATTTATATGCAATGAATTTTGATGATGCCATGTATAGTGGTGTGGCTGATATGAAATATTTATGAAAATTAATGTTTTTATATATATAAAAAATTTTTATAATGTAATGTTTTGTGTATTTTTGAATATTCTATAGATGTCTTTTGCGGATTGAGATGTACTGACTGAATGGGTATTGGAAACATGTATCGCGAATGACCACATGGCTCGAAACGTTTACATGTAAAGAAAAAATAAATAAATGACTGCTTGGACTAAAAGGGTTTTTGTATTTATAAAACAAAAAGAAAAGTATAAATTAAGTCCAGTACCCTAAACTATTAATATTGAATTATATTGTTTCCAAAAAATGTGAAAAAAAGAAAATAAAAATAAGAAAATGTTCTTTCTCTTACAAAAAAATTATTTAATTTTTATGATTAAAACAAATAATCTTTTAGATCATCAAATTCACACAAATATATACATATTATAAAAAAGATGGAACATAGTGAGTACATACTAGCCCATACAAGGTGGGACTGTGACCAATCCGAAACGTGATTGGGATACAACATATTACGACGACTGCTGGAACTAACTTACATTATAATCACGAACAGAACATGAAGCTCTCCTCTTTTGGCATACCAATCGGTCCCTAGCTCAGCACATATAGGCCAATGATACTGTAATATCTCAGGCTATTATGAAATTATTCTTTTACTAATACTAATTGATTAATTTTTTAAATAATAATTTTTGGTCTGTTTTGGTCGGCAAGACCTAAGAAGTTAAACACAAGTTTTTCACATTTAATCAACTAAATATGTGTAGTTAATCTATTTTTTTTCCAAATTATAAAATATAAATAATTATATAAAACTTCACTGTTTGTATATCTATAGCCCCACTACAATAAGTGGTTAAGTCGGATTTTGTCCAGAGAGAGTTAACTATTTTTAGATAACCGGAATCGTATGATTCTCTTAGTTTTTGGCTTGAAATGGAATTGTAATATAAACAATAACCCCTTTTCAAGCCAATGCCTTTCTTATCCATTTATTCACTATGAAAATATAAAAAGAAACTCATTTAGAAAAAAATTAGACTTGACCACTTATCCACCGAGGCTGTAGATATAATAATCATCCTTGGAAAATAACGAAAATTATGTTTTCAAAACATGCTGATGTCATTTGGTCTGCCCAATTAATTATTATTAGTTAACTCTATGAAATAATGTTAAGAACCTAACCACTTATAGAGAAAATTAATAACATTTTTTTTTTATTAGTATTCCACATTCATTTCCGGATTGAACTGGGACCTCTTTCATAACTTGTAGATATTTTTACGGGCTACTGGGTATTAAAATTAATCAAACTATTCCTTAATTAAAGATGCTAATATTTATTAACAATGTGACAAAAAGGATACAATTAAATTATTAACAATTAAATTATTAAAATGATATAAATTTAAAGTAACAGTATTTTAAATATTTATTATCTAGGCCTTACTCCTATTTAATTATTACAATAATATAAGATATTAGTAATACTAAATAGCTTAACTATTTACATAAGCTTGTACTAATACTATAAAACTACAACTACTACTTAACTAATGAACCTTTATTAATTAACATTTACAGTTCACTAATTAAAGTCCACCGACGGTAAGATTCTCCAAATATCACAAACTGAAACACAGTAATAAACAGAAACGGTTTATTACACTCACAAGACTGTCACAGTCCACTGATACACTTATTACACTGGCCTGTTCAACACTGAATAGTTTATCACACTGACACTCACTTATTACAGTTCATCACAGTGCCTTTTTTTTTTTTTTTGTAACAATTATTATACTGCACGGATCATTGTGAAACATTAACCCTTCTTTGAACAGTAATATTTTTAGTTTTGTAATTACTGTTTAAAATTTTGCAATAATGTAGTTCAAATCAGTTTTTTAAAAATATTTTTCATAATTGGTTAATTCTAAGTTGTGCTTAATGAGCGTACTCTTAACTAGTAAGGAATTTTTTCAATCTAAAGGTCACGGGCTAAGGAGGAAAAAGGGAATGAAAAGAAGTTTTTTTTTAAAGGAAAGGTTGGGGTTGAAGTTGAACTTGCAGAAGCCTAACATTTAGGTTGCCCGAGCCTTGAAGATGGAATTATTGGCATTTCTTCAAGGAAATAACAACTTACCTTTTCACTATCTTGTAATTTATCTACACTATGCGGATTTTGAAGTTTTTATGTGAACCTTTATTTTGAGTTTTTTTTTTTTTTTTTTAAAGTTGTAACTATCCAAGTATTCTTAAAAATATTAATTTAGGTAATTACTCTGTAGGTTGTGGCTTTGAGTTTAGTCAAAACAAGTTTTAACATTTCATTCGTTTCCTTTTTAATATTTTCAAAAAATACAAGTTAGCACAATACAAAAAATTAGCTTTAGTATGGTAAAGGGAATTTAATTGTGAGAAATGTGTACAAAACCATCAATCTTGCACCAAATTATTTATTAGGATTCATAAATTAAAAGTGTAAAGCAGGGCTAACTTCCGAGTGAGAGACTTTTCCATGAAATCATGAAAGCATAGTTAATCAGAAACAAAAACTTTAAGGTCGAAAAAGAGTAATGTACCTAATTCCCTGAAGTACGGCCACTAACAGCATTTCACTGTCTTTGTTAATCCTGTCATGACAGTCATCATCAACTCCTTAATTAAGCTAATGGACAAACTGGGCTTCCTGCGAAGGTTTTGTTCCTCTGCGATGATTCTTCATTAACTTCCGCCCGCCGAGGTAATTTCACGGAAGACACAAGATGGCTATCAGGAAGCTGTCCTCGAAGCCGAAAGACTTTGGGAGGCTGAGGAGATTTAGTTAATCAAGAGCCCAAGGGCCACAACAACAAGAGAGTTAAGATTTAAGAGATACCATCTATCTCAAAGGGGTTTTATCTAGAAATGACCACTCATGTTGTACTCAATCAGAGATTACAATAAATAACGGGATCTCTCTCTCTCTCTCTCTCTCTCTCTCTCTCTCTCTCTCTCTCTCTCTCTCTCTTTATATATATATATATATATATATATATATATATATATATATATGTACACACACACACATATATATTAGCAGTGTCAAGAAAAAAGAAAAACATGAAAGTTAGTAGTGCGTGAATGGTGAACCTTTGGTTCTAGAATTTAAACACAGTTAAGTAAAACAATGATGACTGACATATGAGCCGTTCACTGCACAAATTGACTAACTCCACTTTTTGAAAAATCTTAAATATAAGTGTAAAAGCATTTTGTATAGTCTTGACTTTGTATACTAATAAAATTCTTCCCAAACAATAGAATTTAACACCATTGAAGGACAAAATTTTTTTGGCCACTGAACAATAAATAATTTTTTTAGTGATCCTTTGGATTAACTCCGTATTCTTATGCAAATCGTTGCAATAATATCATTTAAATGCACTAGCAATCTCCAAATGATGTATTTTAACAAGTTATTGTACAATTATAATTGAAACGTTCAAACCACACCCTATCCATTTGAAATGTGGCTATACCAGGTAATGAAGATTAATAATTTAATGCAATCAATATAAGAGAATCTGTGGCAGATAGACCACAAAGTTTGAAAAATGTAGATCAGCCTTTATTATATCCTAAAGGTAGATCTGTAACAAAGGAAAAAAGGAGAGACACGGTAGGTCTGCTGAAATTCATTCTTCCTTTTTAACATAATTACTTTAAAAACTTGCAAAGAAATCGAAATGACGAGTACTTACATACAGCTGATGAAGAAGACTTCATTTATACTGCTGACGAATAAATCACAAATAATAATAAATTCAATAAGATTTAAACACTGAATTTAAATTTATTACTTTTTCACTTGTTAAATCGATTAACTCCACCGGTCACACAAAAATTGTAATATTGCTGATGCAGGCTTTTTGGCTAGTCTTGCAGATTAATTTTTATAAACTTTCAGATAAAAGCTATGTCTTCCTTAATGCATTCAACAATATTTATTTGCATTTACATTATACAGGGAATTTAAAAAAAAAAATGCACACTATTTTCTCTCATTTCATGACTTTCTGTTTTATGCAGTTAATCGATTTGTGTGTTGAACGGCTCATATTACAAGAAAGGACAAAATTTTGGGCTTAATAGGAAAAATTAATAAATTATTGCATTTAAAGGCAACCAGATATTTGTTTTTATTAAAACCGTACAAACAGGATCAAGTAATTTTACGGTACGCGAAGTATGGTCTACTATGGTCTAAAACGTGAAAGTTATCCTATTACTGTAGCAGCTGCTAGGCTAGGGCGGACCCTAGGGCGAGGGAATTAGAAATATGAAGGAAATCTGGAGGGATAAACTAGTTTCTTCAACAGATGTCCAGTTTTAAACTTCTAGAAATAAAAAATGTGTCCAATTGTTTGTAACTTTGTTGAAATATACCATTTTTGTACCAGACTTTGTCGAGATAACTTCTAAAAATGAAAAAGACTGCATTATATCGTTTTATTAGCGATTATCACATTATGAGTTCACTAAACTTTTATCTTTAATAAGACCAATTCTTGGATTATAAGAATAAAAAACTTGATTTGTTTCCAGTTAAATACCTTCCTGGTTGGTCACTTCATGATTATGGCCATTTCCAGTACTTTAATTGAAGATTTTATAAAAACTTATCTGTTTTTAATTAAGGGATCATTTAAAATATTACAATATAGAGAATAAGATCAAAACGACTTACAAAATTTTTGTTAGAGCATACATTGAAATTTTCCCAACAAGTATTTTTTAAGTCTATTAATACAAGAACACTATCGCTGTTTCGTAATTTAGGGCATTATCAGAAAAATAATACAAGTTATGATAAATTCAGTTAAGTTACAATAGAAGAATAATACATGTTAGAGAAGAATTGGTCGACTGTATCTTCTAATGTAAGGAAGAAATAGTTGGGGGTGCAGTCAATCAAAACACCTAAATAAGCGTAACTTATTTATTATGTGCCGACGTTTCGGCCTACAATGTAGGCCATCTTCAGGGCTAAGAGAGAGAAACAAACAGAAATATATAAAAACGTAGCAGTAACAAGAATATATAAAGTGGTACAAGAGTGGAAATTAAAATAGTGACTAGATATGATGAAATAGTGAATAGATATATGATAAATACAGAATGAATATAAGAGTGGTTACAGAATATAATAAACTTAAAATAGTGATAGATAAAAATAAAATTGTAGATGATGAACAGAAATTCTATTAGTGACAGATATAATAATAAAAGAATACGAATATAAAATAGAAAAAATACATGTCAAGAAAGGATAAAATGTAAACAATAATATAAAGGGAAAGAAAAATGAGGAGGTAAACGGAAAGATACAAAATGAGAAGATAAAATATAGAAAAAGGGGGGTTGAGTATGAAGGATTTAGAAAAAACTAGTTTAACTATAGATATGGATAAGATACCAGAAATGAGGGGTTACATAGGTAAAATGTAATAATACAAGCATATATAGAAAGAAAAGATTGATAAATTTCAAAAATTAAACATTGAAAATAGTGTTATTTATAACTATGAACTATGAAGTATGAAAAGAAAAAGAAAATATAAGTAAGGGAAGTTAATATATAACTGTATACAGTTAGAAAGAAGAGGCATTAATGCAAAATAAGATGTGAATATAACATAAACATATAGAAAATAGGTAAAGAAATACAGTAGATGAAAAATATGAGGCTAAATAATAATGAACTCTATGCTATTAACATATGATGGATGCCAAAAGTAGGTGTGAGAACAGGTGCGAAGAAAGGTGAATGTGAAAATGATGGAGATAAGATAAATACTAAGATATGTACTAACCGAATAAAACACGAGGCAGCTAGGCGAGCTCTCAGACCCAAGTGAAAAATACGTTAGGCCGGGCGGAAGCGATAAACGCGATCTCTGACGGCCAAAAAAATAATGACAAAGAAGGGGGAAGGGGATATGCAGATGCAATGGATATAAGAGACAAGTAAATAATGTATATTGCGTGAAAAATTAAAAGTCAATGGTCAAATTGTAATTAATTAAAGAATGGCAAAATAAATTAAGAATGTAAGGTTATTTTAGTAAATTAAAAATTTGGGAGTAGGTTAGGGATAGGTGATGGGAGTCGGTCTTGGCATTAACGGTAGAGGAATCTAAATTGATGTGAATGGTTTCTGAGAGGATGCGTTTATTATAATTAGGAACGGAGGCTAGGATCGACGTATTTTCGAAGTCAAAAATGTGGTTAAAGGATAGTTTAGGCGTGTTCGGAGAGTTTAGAAGCGGTTGGGTTGTGGGAGGCAATGGAGTATTTGTGTTGGGTAATGCGGTCTTTAAGGAGGTTTTTGGTTTCGCCGATGTAGGAAGAGTTGCAGTTGGGAGTAGAGCAAGAAATACGATAGACGACCTGAGAGCGATGTTTTAGGGGAATGGGATCTTTAACTCCTGTATAAATATTGGAGAGTTTGTTGTGGGATTTAAAGGCGATGCGTAAATTGGGGATCGAGGAACGTAGGGAATTTTGAATGTTATTAGAGAGGGAGGGTATATATGGCAAGGATCTGTATATAGGGATAGAAGGCGGATGTGGAGATCGGGTGTGGGTGGGTGGGTTATAATGGTGATGGATGAGTTTATTGATTACATGGGGAGGAAAATTGTTTTTTAATAGGATTTCTTTGATGCGGTGGGTGTTGGTGTTATGGAAGCAAGAGTCGGAGAGGGATAGGCCACGGTGGATGATATTTTTGGCGACATTGATTATTTGGTGGTGCGGATGTTGGGAGTAATAATTGAGGAGTCTGCCAGAATAGGTGGGTTTCGTATACCAATCAGTGGATAAGGTGTGATCGGGATTTCTAATGATACAGAGATCAAGGAAAGGTAGTGATTTGTTATGTTCTAGTTCAACAGTGAAATGTAGGCGGGGATGGTATGCATTGAAGGATGATAATAAACCTGGAATGATGTTAGGATTTAGGATAAGGAGGAGGTCGTCCACATATTTTTTAATGAAAATGACATCGTCACGGAACTGGGGTAGGATGGAGTCTAGAAGGTCATTTAGGACAATATTGGAGAGGTCAGGAGCGATTAATTGTCACCAAAGCTGACAAAGGTAACTCTACTGTAATTATGGACCTTTCTGATTATAACCTCAAAATTAATTCCCTTCTTTCTGATACTTCCACCTATAAACCCATACCTCGTGATCCTACTACATCTCTCCAAAAAACAGTTAAAGATCCCATTCCTCTAAAACATCTTTTAGAATTTGGAATGCACAACGTCCATTCCAAATTCTAAAAGATATGTGTAATTTAACTGATCCAGCTAGACAAACTACTAAACAAAATGAAATTCCTCAATCCGTTGCTACGTAACGCCGATAAAATATTACATTACTTTTTTATATAATATAGAGATAACAACAGAGGTTATGACAGCGGATGCCAGTTTTAGCAAGGAAATATTGAACACAAAATTTGGGCAAATAAAAGTAACAAAAAAGTTTAAATACTTAAGGGAGATAATATATAACTACGGAACAGAGAGGGCATCCGTAGAAAAAAGAATAGCCAAACTGGAAAGACTGAACTTTGCCAGTAGAAACATGTACAGCAAGAAAATTTTTTCCTAAAAAGAAAAAAAAACTAAATTAAGTTGGGGTTCTTGCTGGAAGGGAGGAAAGAGGAGGGAGAAAATGGACTAAGGAAGAGCGAGAGGAATAGTCCAGGAAGATGAGAGAGTATTGGAGTAGAAGGAAGGCGGAGAGTGTAAAGAATATTATTAAGTGATATTTGCGTGATCCTTGCTGGCCGATTCGAGGCTATTAAATAATTCTTTTATAAGGTAATTACACCTTAGGTCATTAATAGTCGATATCTGTGAATAATATGAATGAATAATAATCTTCATTAATAATCGATATCATCACTAGGAAATGCCCGAATTTCGCTGGAATTTCGGAGGCAAGTCTGAAAAATATTACATCTATAAAAACTTTTTTATATGATAGAAAGATTATAACAGCCCTTAGAACACAGCTGAGATCCAATAGAGTGCTAAAGGTGAGAGAAATCGAGATAGAAGTCCGGATCCAATAAAGTCCGTATTAGCCGTGAACAGATTCGCCGCCCCGACTCCAAATAAGACCGGGAACCCTCGCAACTGACAATAGAATTAAGTTGGCAGCCCTGATAGCATTGTTAAGAGCCTCTCTAACTTCCGGCTCTAACTTACTGATTCTTTTCCTGAGACTTCCTAAACTACGTTCTTGTATTTTTTACGGATCGTCTTCGAAACTAATGCAATTTGGAGAGTGAAAAAATAATTACTAGGACTAGCTATAAACCATTGGCTCATAAAAATTCGAAAATATTTGGATCAAAAATTATTTAAATATAACTTATAACTTTCTCCTATTTTTTTTTATAGGGGTAATTACTCCACTTTTTGTCGCTTTTGATAGCGCTCATTTTAGTGACGTCAGTGTTAAGTCATTTCTAGGACACGGTCTACAGCACAGTCTTGTCTGTATCGGCGGTTTCCGAACCATTTCTCCTCCTTTCCCAAAGTTTTTGTTATTCATTGTAATTGCTGAAATAGTCAATATAAAAAAGATATGGTGATTGCTGGGGCGAGGCAGAGAAATTATTTCAAACTTTTTAATTGATGTTAATATAATCGTCATATTTATTTATAATAATTATAATTAATGTTAATAATATAGTTAATTATATTACAATAGAGCATAATAATAGGAAATGTATATATTTCGGTAATAATATCGTGAAGAAATGAACGTATCAACAAATATTTGGAAGTATAACAAAAGATATAACCTAAAAAATATAGAGAAATCGGTTGTTTAATGTATATATAGTCAGTGATAGAGGTGAAAGTGGAGGCGATGCAGTGGAAATGAAGTCCCCTTGAGAAATATCAGTGACGTTTCAGTGACGTGAAATTTAAGTAACTAAACTGGCATTTCATAAGCGACAAGCAGTGGAATAATTACCAAAAAACTTACTTAAGATTCAGCAAATTTTCATGGATTAATATCTGGCGTTGTCTATAGCCTAAATAATGATAATTCCAGTACTTTAATTTAAAAAAAAAACACCAAATTAAATTAAATACACAATAAAGAAATTTAATAGACAATAAACAAAATTAAAAAGACAAAACATTGAAACAAAAAAAAATACGGGAAACAATTTAATAATGCACCCACAAATAAATCAAACAAAACGAGTGAAAATAAGACATTACACGAGATAAGGAGGTAGATTTTATGGTGATCTGCTAAATCATAAGGTACCTAAAAAAATCATATATTGAAATTTACAACTCGGAAATTGAAAGGACTGATATCGGACACGGGCTAAGTCAGCAACAAATGGGACATAAAGGTCATAACGGATTACTTTTACTTCTTATAGCATTCGAGCATTGAGATTTTTACGAAAGATTTTTGGGATGCAAGAATTGGATACGAGTGTCAAAATTCTTAATTTAAATCGAAATTAGAATTCAATGTCTTAGTGGTTTAGTATAGCTGTAAGCCCCAAGTCCAAAAAGTTCATGGAATAGTCATATATATGAATATTTAGTAATTTTTGTGAGATCATGTGGTATTTCAAGTAAGTATTGCAACATCCTGAAACAGCGAGTAGTTTCTAGCCGTCTCAGTGTTGTACGAGGATTACAAGTTTATTTATGTATGGTCCTTTTGTTAGGATGTAAGCTATGCATGGAAGAATCGGACTAATGCTCTGGTTTATTCTTTATTGAAGGATGATCATGCTGAGAGGTTTCAAAATTTGAGAAACTTAAGCTGTAGCATATTGGTAGAGCGAAACTAGAGAAAGATATGTGCATCAAATCTTCTGGAAGAATCATAGAGAAGAACTTTAAAGGAACATAGTTGAACAAGAAATTTGCGTTCCAACACCCATGCATAAAAGGTGAAAGAATCTAAAACCAGTCTTTTTCCTTTCAAAGCCAGACGATGCATTTATAACATTGTGTGCACTAGAAAATCAAGCAAAAGCTAATTAACTTCTTAAAAAAAATTGTAATTAAATGTTGTTGGCTTTACCGACTTAAAATGTTGAATTTACCTTACTGGGTAAATTACTACGAGTAAAATATACCTGGTTAAGAGGATCCTGAAATTTCATTAGTTCAACTGCAGCTTGACCTCGAACTAACACTTGTTTGTAGATTCAGCTTGTAAATCTTAGCACTAAAAGATCTGTTACGTCATCAAAAGTTTACAGATTTCTTGCAGAATGATTACTCTGGCTAAGGTCGGTCTAACTGAATTATAAATTATTTACATGAAAATGTATATTGATAAGGAAATCAATGGAGGATAGGTGAAATGTGAATGTAGGCACTTTTAACTATAAAGTACTTCTTAAAATGTATATTTACCGTAATGTATGTTTTGACCAAAATTTATGATCATCATGCGAGAAAATACATGAAGGCAGTTATAAAACAATTGATTAACGTAAAAGATTGGAATATGAAAATAATGATGTATAATGATCAAATAAAATAATTGGCTGAAAAATTCTATAACTTTTTTTTCTAATCGTCCTCTTTGTGGTAGTTAAATCAATTTTTTTTACGTGGATGTGTAGACGCTTCCTTGAGCTTTCTCTAATATCGCTTCATTTTCTCCGGTATTACTCTTCACCTCATGGTAATTACCCGCAGGGATATTGCAGTAAGACCCGTATGAATGGTGTCATGGGACTCCGATGGTATATATTATGATTAGTCAAAGAAAAATGTTCCTTGGAGAAGTAAAACAATCTTGATTCTCACTTCAAAACTAACAGAACTCAACCTTTATCGTTATTGATTAACTAGGATTAGTGATTTTGAATCTCGCTATTTTTACCATTATGATTAAATTTAAAATATTCATAATTTCTACCTGACATTTCCTTTTAGAGAAAACGCCTTAAGCGGTCTCATACAAAGGCGTTAAGAGAGAAAAAAAAACCCTGACATTTCCATACCTAATCCCGTAAAGTGGGCTCTCCCTGCTTTGTATGTACAGAGTCAGTGGCCTTGTGCCGGTTGAGAGAACCCGCCTTCAGCGGACTCGTACTATGTGTTTACTTAAAATACCTCCGGGTAGGAAAAGTATTATAATTATTTCCGTACATATATATATATATAATAATAATAATAATATTGTAAATATTTTTTTTTTAATAAATGGAGATTTGAAACAAAAAAAAAACCCTGAAATTTCCCGTATATTAATACGGTAAATGCAGCTTTAAGGAATGAATTCGAAATTTCAATTTGTAATTAATAACCTTTTCGAAACTTTAACATAATTATTAAAATACTGAATGGTTTCCAAATTTTTATGGCATTTAGCCAGCAGATGTATTTATTCTTGTATCTATACAACTTGTAGGGCGTCTGTAATTAATATTCTATGGCTTTGTGGTTTATTAAACAACTTTATTCAGTATCGGATTGAATTACATAAGATTATGAGATTAAATATAGATCTGTTCTGTGTTCAGTGACTCCATTTTTAGAGGATTACTTAAAATTTTTATACAAATTGTATATGAATATCTCTTTCTTACATTCAAATATTTTTAGTACCCAACCAATAAAATATAATCATGATAGTACTCTACAGATTTAACTCTCCCGCTACCCTTTTTTATTATTACAAATTTATGGTGGAAAAAAGTTACGAAAACATGGGAGCAATAAGTTTACATCACAACCAAGCGACTTCATTATAATATTTGGAGGAAATAACCTAAAGAGAAACTGGTTATTTCCAGTGAGACCTATTACCTCTGAGACGAGAAATATATCTCCGAAGGGAATATTGCTGAAGACATATTGCCAGGCCAAAACACAGGGGCCCATAAGCTGTAAGAAAGTAGGGGAGAGGGAGAGAGAGAGGGAGGATTGTAAGGAAAGAGGGGATAAATAGAGGATGGCTTTAGGACCACTCTACTCCTGACCGCTACGCCCGTATTTTGTCCTTAGTCCTTAGTGTCCTTTGCTATCAGGACCTCTTATATATATATATATATATATATATATATATATATATATATATATATATATATATATATATATTCTCTTGACTTTTAATTTTTAATAAGTTTCAATAAAAACGTCGCCAAAAGAGAAAAACTGAATCTCAAGAACGAAAATATATTTAAGTTGAAAATAGTTGACTGGATAATTATAATAATGAATTAAATTGGTCAGAGGGTGCAGCCAAAGATACACACATTAAGAAAAACTTATTTAATTTTGCCAACGTTTCGGCCTAAGAATCTTGAGGGCGACCAGTCGCGGGTGCCGAGTCTGAGGTGGCGCGTTAAACAACTAATACTTAATAGGTTAAAAATCTACGCGTTAAAAAACTAAAGGAGTTGTATGTTGAACGTCTTGGTGGTGGGGTGCTGTCTCAGGTTTGGAGGTTCTTTAGGCTGTTGATTGTGGGATGTAGTGCACCTTCTTCGAGATGTGATTTATATAACCTTTATTTTTTTTATGGCTGGCCGTGCCAGGATGGCCGAGATGGTTGAGGTTTCACCACGGAGAGGTGAAAGACCCGGGCTCGAGTCCCCGGTCCTGGCCATATCTTTTCATTTCAAATAAAATATTTAAAAAATCTTTATCATATAAAAATAAAATAAATTATAACAATACTTACGACTTAAAATCAACTAGATCCGAAATAAAGTAATGTTCAATTAACGTTCTCCCCGTGTATACATCGCAAATTGCGAGAACACGGAGATGTAGGATTAAGTGAAAAGAGGGGATATAGCTGGCCGTGAAGCGAGCCAGGATGGCCGAGATGGTTGAGGCGTCACCACAGAGAGGTGAAAGTCCCGGGTTCGAGTCCCGGTCCTGGCCATATCTTTTCTTTTCAAATGAAATATTTAAAAAAAATATATATCATATATAAAAATAAAATAAATTATAATTAATTTATTGTTGTGCGTGTTTTGATAATGCCTGAATAGGCGAAAAGTCGACCGGTAAGTGTGTGTTTTACTGAAGAATTTTGAAAAATAAGGCTTTGCATTGGGGTTTTTGCAATTGCATTATAATAAAATTGTATTTACTTCGATTATATATTTAAAAAAAAATATAAAACTTGTTAAAATAAGGAAGGGCCATTATGAAAAAAGATACAGTTCGTGTAATCCTCTTACGCACATAAATTACTTGAGTGGATTAAACTAGCCATGAAATATATGACCGTTCGAGGTAAGTGAATATTTCGTTTTTTATACATTACAAGAACAAACTGCTTCTTATTATTTAGCAAAATTGTAAATTGTAATTATAATTGTAAAGTATAGGTAACAGTTTTCATTATTTAATGTTTAGGAAGATTAAAAAAGAATCTGTTAAATGAGAATTAGGTGCAAATAAAAAGTTAGAGGAATTAAAAAAAAAAATATCTTCTTGATATAAATAGTTGAGTCGCACACGAATTTCTCTTTGAAAAATATTTGTTTATTCTATGAAATTATTTTTTTTTTAGTTCAAACCTTTAGCCTAGTTACAAATATTTCATTAAAAAAATATATTAATTACTAAATAAATACTATTTTACATTCACACATTTAATATTTTATAAAATCTTTCTACTAAAACTCACCAGTTCTTTTATTGTACGGAGATAACTATTGGCGAATATATTAATAAAATAAGAAGACAAGTTACAAATAAGACGTAGTATTATTTAATATTTTATATATATTTTATAAATAGGGGATGGTTTTCGGGTCATGGTTTTACTATTAGGTCCTTAGTCGTTAGGACCTAATGGGAAAAATAAATTAGTAATTACATATTAAATTTGGATTATGATGTGATAATTTATTAACTGCCTTAATAATTATATAGATATGTAAATAAAAATTAAAACTTAACTATTCTGTAAATATTGTATTGTACACAAACACCTTAGTTCAATACGTACAATTTTCCCTTCAGGACTGAATTACTAAATTTAAGCTCAAAACCGTGGATGTAAGAAATGGTCCCGTTTGTAATTACAAAAAAAAAGAAGGCACTCTTTTTTTCATTTCTTCAGAACCTGTCATATTTATGGTGAAATCAGATAGAAATACTTTGGGAGCGAGACTTGTGCCACTGGAGAATTACCTAGTATATTAAATGGCGCCAATTGGCAATCATTTAGTCATTACGGGTTGGAGGCCATGTCGCGAATATCGCGGTTAATTAGGCAATAGAAAGATGGATAGATGGTGAACAATCATAGATTAAAGTGGGTAAAATACAAAAACAGGGAAGGATATGTAATAAAATAAATTAAACAAAAACTAAGTTATAATAATTGAAATATGAAATATACTTATATTGATTTATGAACTATTAAAGGCTTTAATTGAATTAAAACATTATTTTTATTATTATTATTATTATTTATTAATTTATACTTTAGAGATAAGAAAAATAAATGAGTTTGTCTAACACAGACCTCGACAGATGGATTTCCCATTGTCTAGTGTTCTAGTTAAATTTTAATGATTTTTTTACTGTAAATACGAGTATATATATTTCATTGTATTTTTTCAATTATAAACATGTTCAATCAAACAATCATAAATTATATAAATACTTATTTTTATTTGCTTTTTCATATATTTTATTTGTTTTTGTAACAACGCTTTATAATAATTAATAATGATCATTATTTGAAAAATTCTAATAATAATATTTTAAATATTATGCACTATTACTAATTAGTTAGTTGGCCACTCTAAAAAACGGTTTCTTTAGATCGTGTTTGGTTTAATATTTGTTTAGTAACTGTTTGATTCCCCACCCCTCCAGTATGTTCTAGTTTGTTTTTCTCATTCGTCCTTCTGAATTCTCTATCTTCTATTTTTCTCATAGGATTATATCAATTAATGTTTATTAATTGAGTATATAGCTCTATCATAACTACATGTTAATTATAATTGTAACGTAATAAACATAAATAAGATATTTCACTATATTTTAATGTTTGATATAATATTCTTCTTTTTCCTTTTATGGTTCTAGAGTCCATCAATTGATCTTGACCTCCTCGTTCAGTTTCCAGCAGTCCTCTGTTTAATATAGCTGCCGTCCGATTCCGAGCATTTTAATCTATTACAAAAACTTCTAGAACACTAATTATACAGCCATCACAGCTTGGGTGCCCTATTCTTCTCGTATCCCACACCTTTTTTTAATTATTCTTCTAGGCCCAACGCTTGTCATTCTGGCCATATGGCCAGCCCAGCGCAACCTAACAAGCTTTATTACTTTGACCACGTTCGGGGCCTGGAATAGACTTGTCAGCTCCGTATTGTTACGTCTTTTCTATGATTTCCCCTCTCTAATTGGTCAGTGTACATCTACTGTAGAATCTTCCTTTCAAAAATCAACATCTTCATTTCAAATCGGCTTTCGAATGACCCAGGCTTCTGAACGGTAGAGAAGGATAGGAATAACGAGCTTTTTATAGAGTATTATTTTGATATTCCATCGATCTTTATTATACATATATCACTCCTGACGGTGGAGCCCAATTAGGCGAAGGAGTTTACTCTTTTAATACCAAGGCCTTCTATCTTAAGACGATCAGTTAGTTTCATCGGTCCTTCCATGTGCATGGATTTAGTTTTGGCGTGATTAATTACTAATTCTACCTTCTCAGAAACTCTGTTCAGGTTAACTAAAATATTTTTTATTTCATTAATTCCATCATTTGTGTAGGCCAAAATTTGCTTCGACCTTTTTTAGAAAGTTTTTATTTTGTTGAATGCCTGCGTTTATATTTTTTAATTTTAAATTACAAATTATACGTTATCAGCAACCAAGAAGTAACAAAAATGCGTGAATAAATTATAAAAACATTTGATAAGACGTTAAACGCGTTAAGGAATATTATATTTATTCATTTAGTCAGAAATGAAAATATATTTTTAAGTGATAGTATGATTTTTAAGATTCCATACTGGCATAGCACCTAAATAAGTAGATTTGTAATATCTAAGTAGATTTTTTAAAATATATTAACTTTTTTCAAGTGGGATGTGATGGTCCGAAAACGACAATTATGGAAGGAACTTAAAATAGAAACTGCAGCACTACAACCCATGAAGGGCCATAGTGGAATACAGGATTTATGAAATCGTAGAGATTGTAATTTTTTTAATACAACGGTTGTTCAGGAATTGTATTTCTTCGAGATTATACTCAGCAGGTTTTTTTCCAAATGAAGGGCATCACCTTTGTTGAACCTAGGTGAGTTTCAGGAGGCTCTGGAGATCCCAAAGAGATATTTTAAGATATATTATTAGATATCCTATAAGACCAATAGACGATTGCACAAATAACCCAACTTACAACCTAGCGAAATACTTAAATAACTATAATAATAATAACGATTTTGATGTAATAAATGCAATAGAGTAAAAAAACAAACTAAATAATATTAATATAAAAGCAGATCATATTATTGCTAGTCTAGATTTAGTATCTATGTTCCCTAATATCCCATTAAAATTAGCAAATAAGCTTTTAAATGAAAATTGGGAACAAATAGAACCCCACACGAATATAAAAACCAAAACTATTTTTTTAGAAGGAATAAAATTATTATTTTACATATCAAAACCAATTTTATAAGCAAACCTTACCTATGGGAGGTATACTATCTGTAAACTTAACCCGGAATAGTCCTAAATCATATAATAAAAGATAGCCTACAATAATTGAACAACCCTTCTATATTCATTGCAAAATACATAGATGATCTATTAATTATTACAAATGAAAACAATTTAAATAAATTTAACACAATCTTAAATGAACAAAACAAAAATATTATTTTCACAAAAGAATTAGAAAATAATCATTCACTAAACTTCTTAGATATGACCATCATAAGAAACCCTATTAATAACAGAATCAAAACTAAATGGTTTAAAAAATACATAACTTCTAAAAAAATACTCAATTATTTCTCAAACCATCCAAAACATATAATAAAAAATATAGATCAAAACCTAATAAAAAAATCTATTAAAATAACAGACGATGAATATTTAAAGGAAACAAAAAATAAAATTTTCGAAATTCTTCTTAGCAATACATTTCCAATCAAACTTATTAAAGAATTATGACAGAAACAAAATAATTTAATTAAGAATAAAATGGATAATAGCATAACAATGAATATAGACAATAACTCAAATACAAGTGAATTTAATAATAATGAAAAAAATACTCCAAAAAATAAAAGACTATCAACAATCAAACCATCTCAATCTAAAATAACTGATTATTTTCAGACAGAAGATATTAATAAAAAAGACCCCCAAACAAAATATTGCACAACTCAAATAGTCACAAAATCACCTAAAAAGTAATTAAACAGAAAGAAATAAAATATAGAAGTATAACTTATATCAAAAACCTATCTGAAAAAAGTTGACATTAAACATTATGACATTCTCGAAATAAAAGTAGCACATAAAACTATAAACCCAATTAAAAACATAATATGTAGTAAAAAAGATAAAATACCACTATTAGAAAATATAAATATAGTTTATAACCTTAACTGCAATAATTGTGATGAACAATATATAGGACATACAAGTACACATTTGAAAAATAGAATTTATCATCATAAAAACAATTTAAAACCAAATTCCAAGACAAACACTGCACTTTCAACACATTGTAAAAACGAATTACATACATTTAATTTCGAAAAACCAAGTATTTTGCATGATCAATGATAAAATAGAAAACGTAGTAAATGATAGAAAAGAATCAAATGAAATCAGTAAATAAGAAGCATACACTTGTAGATAACTCTAAGTACATCATATCACAAGAACCTCACAACATTGTTTCTAATATCTAATACTCACACTATGCAATAGTTTAAAAAAAATAAAATAAAACCAGATTAATATATACTATAGAGAAGTTCCACACTACTCCACAACGGGGACAAGCTGTTGACAGTAGAGGAACAGGTTACCAAGTTTTCAGATCACTATGGTGGAATCATTGCAAGAAGAACTGATCCTGCACAAACAGACCTACCTACCGAAGAGACAGGAAACAACTATATGTTTGTATCCCCGAAGCAGCTGAAGGCGATTCTCCGTCATACGAAGGGGAATAAAGCACCAGGCCACGGCGGGATACAAACCATATTGCTGAAACAACTGCCAAGAAGAGGAATAGCTCACTTGACCAATTTATACAACACTTGCCTCAGGTTAAGATATTTTCCTGACTTTTGGAAGAGAGCTATTCTTTTTCCTCTACTCAAACCCATGAAGTCGGGATCACAGCCAGCAGACTACAGGCCCATCAGCTTGCTTCCGCATCTGGGCAAAGTCTTTGAGAAAATTGTCCTCAATTATCTCAAGACATATTGCTCAGAGATAGCTCTCATCCCACCGGAGCAAACCGCCTATCAGGCAGGCCTCTGCACGGATCATCACCTGGCGAAGATACATGCGGAAGTGAGCCAGAGCACAGCCAAGAACGAAGCGACCGCTATGATCTCCATAGACTGCACGGAAGCGTTCGACTCAGTGTCCCATAGCCTACTATGCAAGACACTACAGGACAACAAATTTCCGGAACAGCTCTAGTCGGTCCTACGATCGTTTCTTCAACAGCGAACGTCAGCAGTCCGCATCGGTGAAACATCATCGGAAGCCATCGCATTCACCTGCGGAGTACCTCAGGGGTCTGTGCTATCTCCAGTACTTTTCTTAATATACACAGCTGAAACTGTTGGAGCCAACTACAAAAAAGCTGCTGTAGCAGCCTATGCCGATGACATAGCGATCTACAGCAGCTCCATCAGCGCAGAGAGAGCTCTACGGCAGGCGGAGGAGGTCTGCGCGAGCATCACACAGAAGCTAGAAGGACTTAACATCACATTGAATCCTAAAAAGACGGACTGCATAATTTTCTCATTTCAGGGAAAAAAGCGTCGCCCTCTCCCTAAGGTCTATAGGGTAGCGGAACGCGAAAACAGACCAGCAAGCAGCATAGTCTACTTAGGTGTCACACTAGACCGACACCTGAAACTAGCCTACCACTGCAGGAAGAAACTCAGGGCGGTTCGGACCAAGTCTTACAGACTTAACCACCTGCTTACATCTCCTAACTTATCCCTCCGCCTCAAGCTGACCATCTACAAAAGCATCTTAAGACCGGCGCTCCTCTACGGAGCACCACTTTTAAGTACCATCACACCGGCGACAGCAAAAAAGCTCCAACAGTTTCAGAACGGCGTACTACAACGCATAGTGAGACACACGACATTAAACAAAACAAAAATGGACCTCCTACACACTACTCTCGACTTACCGACAGTCACAGACTTCATAAAATTTTTTGACAGTCTGAAATACAGTACTAACCCTCTTTTCAGGACACTCACCCCAGCAGGACGGCCACAAACGTGGCAAGATCACGTTCAAAGTCTCAGCCTGAACTGAGAAATAAATAAAATAAACAATAAAAGGAAAAGGACACGGTGTGCCCCATCACCGGAAAAATCCAAAGTTAAGAAATAAAGCAAGAAATTAGAACCTTCCGTCTTCTCATCCTCCTCTTAAAATGTGCGCAGTAAAAGAGATTCCTCTCCAACCTAATCGTAACCCAGATTACAAATCTTCAAACTTATAGGGGTTAAGAAAAAAAAAAAATAAAAAATATACTATATCCCAGATTACAAATCTTCAAACTTATAGGGGTTAAGAAAAAAAAAAAAATATACTATATCCCAGATTACAAATCTTCAAACTTATAGCTATAAATAAAATAATTTAAAAACAATTAGCTCCTTTGTATCGTTAAACTCTTATGAAGTTTATAAGTTTTTTTTAAAAATAGTATCGAGGTATAAATAAAATATATTATTACAGTCTAAAGTCTAAATCATAAGATTAGAGATTGACCATGGAGAATAATGAAACTCCAAGTAAGAAATTTTTTTAAATTATATACATCTATATAAAGGTATCTATACTTAATTTCAGTCTTTCAGGACATAATTTTATAACTGTTGTATTTATTGTATTGTTGTTGTTTTTTCATATTATTTATGTTGTTGATTTACAGAATTAATAGAATGACAATTCTAATATTGACTTGTAAGCAGTAAAAGTAAACTTAAGGAAAAATGAAAATTGAAAATGATTCTATAGTCGAAACGTTTTTGAAATAAAGAAAATTTGACTGGAAAATGGTTTTACCACATTAATAAAATATTAAAATAAGATTAAATAGTTATCTGTCACAATTGGATGTGAACACAGAAACATCAGAACATCAACTTAGCGCTCTACTAGATTTAATCCCTATTAAGGAATAGAATGTATAAAATATAATACTGAATTAAAATGTTGACGTTAAGGAAGGATAATAAGTCATAACCGCATATCTTTTTTTTTATTGTAACAGAGAAAATTAAAAAAGTTTAATTTGAAAGTTGGGTCGAAAGTGGGATCATGAACTGAAACAATGATTGCCAATCATCGAGAAGACTTATAATTAGGAACTGATAAATTAATATCCTTTGAGAAGTAGCGGAAGCTAATGGCCTCTGAATTAGCGAGTCATGATCGCCAGGACCTCCTTAAGGATCGACTCATTGGCCAATATTACCCCAGCGATAAAGTTCCCAACTCTCAAGTCCTTAATTTGATCCTTATAGATCAGCACTACTAACTTCCCAAAGCAACTTTTTTATAATTTCAAGCTCTCAACCGCTCTCCATCGAGTAATAATATCCAGTAACTAAATATTTTGTAGGAATGGTATTGATTTTCCGATAACTTTAAATATTTTAATTTAGATAATAAAAAAAGCTGTACCACTATATCCCATGAAGGGATCGCTCACCACATCGCTCCTTTATTCTACATGCAATATATTAATAGCTAAGCGCCTCCTAGATAATGTACTGTTAGCATAAAATGACCGTGGAATAAAGATAAGCCATAAAAAAAAGACAAATAACGAATATCAGTAAATAACAATGATACCCTCTTCTTAAACGGACGCCATTAATGATAAAGGGAGAGGATGTGCAATCTTGGGTACTGGTGTATAGGTCCCGGTCTGCAGGGACTGTTATATGCAATTGCTTATAACCCGAACATTGATAATCCAGGTACTGACAATACCTACCTTCTTATTAATATTAAGTGAAATTGAAATGTACAAAATGTAATAGTAAAATGAGGACAAAAATGGTCCGGGTGGAGGTCAAGAAAATTCTCTTATACAGGGAGAACTGTTTATTGGTAAGCAAATGTAATATATTGATGGAACAATGCTATGCAGTTAATAGTAGAAATAACCGGAGTGGATTGAATTATATAATAACCAAGAGGTACTGTACATTAACAAAGAGGTACTGTTTAAATCTAACAAAGTAACAAGTTTGTTCAGTAGCGTGATTTAAAGTTGTAAATATTCCTGGGTTGGACATTGCGGTTACAATGGGCAACTCACAATCTAGTAGGTCTTGAAAGTGGTGCGGGGGGGGGTCAAGAGACTGCTACCAAATCATAAGTTACTTCTAATTAAAATATTATGCATCTTCTAAAACAAATGATCGATATTCGCCGAGTGCCCCAATTTCAGAGATTAAAGGTTGTCGAATTAATTCGCCGTTTCCCCCAGACACAGTTCATCCCAGACTGTTAGTGCACGGGTACTGGTTTGTTTAACATGCTACTGTTTAAGTGGGTCCTTTTCTTGTATTTAATTATTTTCAAATGGTTTTTCTCTTTGTATACACCTTTGTATACCTCATACAAGCCTGAAAAAAATAAAAAACTGCTCGACGTTTTCTCCAACTTTGACATTTACTGGACAAACGCTCTAAGCTCCCAATGAATTACAAAAGACTCATTTACATGGCAGTTATCCGACCTATTTGGACATACGGAGTTGGGGCTCTACTAAACCATGCAATTCATCTCGTATCCAATCCTTACAATCCAAAACCTTCGTAAAATCCTAAATACTCCTTATTATGTCACAAACAAACTCATTAATCATGATCTTAATATCCCATATGTTGCTGATTTGGCCCAAACTTTTTTTTTGACCCTCTGCCTGCCATTTCTGGCGTTGGGGTTCGGCAGTGGTGGGTTAGTGCATTGGGCTTACTACGCCCATCACTGCCAAAAATTCTAATTATACAAAAATTTGGGGGTTTTGTATGATTAGGAGGTAGAATTGGTTTAATAAAAATTATTCTGTGGTGCTGCAAGGTGCACGGATGTCCACTTTACTGTTGGAGCAGCACCTTTTAGGCCTCTGGCGTCTGTGCGCGCCGAACCCCAGGCCGCTCCACAAATTGGTGCCAGAGAAGACCACCACACTCCTGCACCATTGTGCAATGGCCTCCACGGCGGCCACGTTCTATGATTTGGCCCAAACTAGATACCTATCCTTCCATGACAAGTTTCATACACACTTGAATTCGGTAATCTCTCAACTTGCTTCCCATACTATTCCTGATAACCCTCCCAGGCGTCTGAAATGGAGATGCCCTCGAGACCATCTATTTTTTTTTTTTATTATTTGTTCATATTACCTGATTTACTTGTTGTAATATTATTACAGTTGTAAATATCAATAAATTAATCCAAAAAAAAATCCATTAATTGGAGGTTTCATTTGAGGAGCATTACAAGTGCGGTAGGAGAGTTGAATTGATTCGACATGATTAGCATTTAATGGCTTGAGATTTATCTATTTATGATGTAATGAAATTACATCTCGGAATTTTATAAATAAATAATTTATATTACCACAATATAAATTATAGTAATTATTAATATACTATTTATTATTATTTTTCAGATCGAAAATCGCCTGTTTATCTTGGGAGGAAGTGTTCTTTTGTTCGCTGTGATCGTGGCCTTTCTCTTGAGAAGGAGATGTCGCAACAGGTTTGATGAGGTAATGATATATTTTTGTTTATTTTATTTATTATTTATTTTTCATTTACATCTGCGCAATTGCGCATCCAGCAAATTTGTTCCAATTGGTTTTCTCTTTGCGTTTGCATAGGAACATCAAGTTTTGGAATGGAAATATCAATATAGTTGAGTAGGCCTCTTGCCCAATGTCTTTTTAACCTTTTCGTGTCCAATTAACAGGGAGTAAGAAAGCGGAAGAACGATTTTGTGTCGATAAGTGGAATGTTATATATTTGTTATGAATATATATATATATAATATTATGAATAGTGGGAATGTTCATATCGTTGTGGATGGTGTGATTTTTGAACAATTTTTCTGAGAATTTTTGACTGTGTTGTATCTTGCGTATGTGGACTGAACCCCACAGTTCTGCTCCATATGTCCAAATAGGTTTTGGTATTTTGTTTTAATTATTTATGCAAATAAAATTTTACTTGATTAATTAGTGTTAATGCAGTAAAATTTTATTGCATGAATATGGAACTAACTATAGTTTCAACTGAATTTAGTGTTCATTTCGTTCATATATGACCCCCATCTATAGTCCACACTGATATTCTTTGACATTTCAATGCATATATTTTAATGGTTGATTAAAATTTATATTATTTCAATCGAAATTTATATCTTTGCAAAGATATCTGTGTAAAGATATCTGTGTAAAGATATCTGTACAGGGATCTCAAGTGTTCTAAACCTTGACATTCTGACGATTCTCACGAATAAATGTTAATAAGTACATTTTTATCAATTAGTGATGTACCTCAATGAATTTTCATGATTAATTCCCCAAAGAGATAATATATATATATATATATATATATATATATATATATATATATATATTTATATGTATATTGTTAGATTAACTTTGAGGATTAGACTGTTTATGCGCAATTACGCTCTTCGATACTTTTATAATAAATATAAAATATATGTAGAAACTCGAAAAAATAAGTACATAAAAAACTACTAGAAAAGAAGTACATAAAATAATTCGATTTTTCCAGTTGCAGTTGAAATCTTCTTAATACCTTCATATATCTATGTATAAAGCTTTAGTTTTTCAAGGATTCAGTTAGGTTTTCAACTTATTTTTATAATTGGCTAGTTACAATTTTCTGTAAAATGTTAAAAATTTTCATTGACATTTTTTTCCTTTACCACTACAACCCGTGAACGGGTCTGGGGTTCAGTATATGGTAGAAACTGTATTCTTTCATGGACAACGATTCTGCAAGGAGGTGACTTGTTCTAGGCCACGCTTAACCACCAGATATACTGATGGGTACCCTATTTTTATAATAGTTTTTAGAGTCTGGGTGAGAACGAGGAGGGTCCTAGATCCTATATGATTCCTAGATCCAGTTCCAGCTGTAAACAGACTTAATAAAAGTCTTGCCCGCAGCGGGATTTGAACCAAGATTTCCGGCATAGCAACTCATTACACATTACAGTCGTTTATTAGGTTTTATAATTCCATTTTTGAAAGGTTATATGTTTCTTTTTAATTTTCCTTTAAAGTTAAATTGTTATATTGGTAATTTTTTTCGAGAGTTTATTTTATGCTTTTCACTTTTTTGTTTAATGCACATTCAAAGCGCTCAAAAGGGATCGATCTCCTCTTTCTATCTCACTCTGTTTCTAGCCTCAAATCCATTCATCATCACCGCATCCCTCACGAATAGCCAATAAACTTTATAAGCTATTTTTTCACTGAGTTTTAATTTTAAATAAATACATACACTAAGTATTATAATTGTATGAATTAAATTTTATAATGGTATCTATAGTTATCTATTATATAGAGACATGATCATTCTGAAATTTTTGCAATTTTCATAACGCTAGATTTATTTATAAAATTTTAGTCGTATATTCTTATAAATCGTTGATTTATATCCGATTGTAAATGTGTAATATTTTTAACACAGTTCTTTAATTTTTTTCAGTAATATTTTTATATGATTTAATGCTTCTATCAGTAACATTTTAGGTAGTAACTAAATTTATATTTTTATTATCATGATTTGTTGGTACAAAACAGTATGGCAATTCTGCCATACGCCGCAGAGCTTCCCAATAAAGGCATACATTGTCATCATTGTTTGGAATATCTTTAAGACCACTGCAATGTCGTAAGTGTCCACCGTCCATTACACCAGAAAGATAAATGGGACAATTATTGGATTCCGCGATACCCATTCTGTGCAGATGTGCCTGGAGATAATCATGGCATGTGATGAGAACCTCGGAACACCTTCGCCTCTCGGAAGATCTCGTGGGAGCTGCTCTTGTGCAAGACACTCCCACCCCCCCCCCCTTCTAGCGTTGTATAGTAGTTTGCTTGTTAGCTTTCAATTGTTGTTTCGATCTTATTCTTGGCTGAGGTAAGCGAAGCGGGATTGTTAGGTTGATGTAGTGCCGCGCCTTGCTTGGCAAATTGGTCTGCCCATTCGTTTCCCATTAACCCTAGGTGGCTTGGTATCCACTGCAGTGAAAGCTCCCAGCCTTTAACAATAAAATTTGATATAGTTATCCGACAGGACCTTGTGGTCTCGCAATCAGTCGGAGAGCTATTGGAGAGGGCTATTATGCCAGCTTGTAAATCGACTAGCAAAACTGCTTTTCTGAAGACGATTTTGATTTTGGTAAGTTCTTCCACTGCCCTGTATATTGCTGCTACTACGCTGTCGTAATTGATTGCATTGGAGCCCACAGGGACAGAACCCTCTTATCTATTCAGGAGCAAATAGTAATAAAATAAAATTCCTTGTATAGAAAAGCATTGAATATAATTATCATGCTCGTCTGTTTGCTGTTGCAATTTTTTTATAAGACCAACGAGATGTCTAAAAGCAGACTATCGATTATGCCATATTCAATAGTTGGCAATTCAAATATTTGTGAAAATATTTAAAATTTTGAAATGCAAACTAACGAGGATGCTACATTCGATAGTTTGCGTTGTATCAATCAATATGTTTTTCGACTGATAAAAATAATTATTCGATAAATTTCATATGCTAAATGATGCACGAAATCATATTTGTATATATGATGATGTCATATGTAAACTACGTACTGATTTAGAAACATTATTTTCATTCTTCTAAAAAGTGGTGTTTTTCATTTTCGATAATCTGCATTTGTAATTCATTACTGCCGTCATAATTGCATTATTACTTATAACATAAAACTTCACTTCAATCAATTGTCCCAAGTTTTTTTTTATACAAAGCTATATGCTAAAAATTATATACGTATTGGATTTATTACATGAACGGGTTTAAATTATATAAAACATAATTGTAGTATACTTTATTGTCAGTAAAATTAGCCATTTTTTAAAACCGAACTAGATAATATTGTACTCAATATTGTTGCTGATATGAGAGTGCTTCTTTCTTTGAGCATAATCTAGGACTCTTAACACAATTTTTAGGACACAAAGGAATCTGTTTGAGATTTCTATAAAACAATATTCTCCTTTCAAAGCATCCTTCGTCTAAACTAAGTTAGGAATAGAAAATAGAATTCTTGGGACCGTTTGATTTATATTCTCTACAAGCTGAGAGAATCTATAACTTCTTCGACATATAAAAAATTAAATCAATATGACGTCTGAAACGGAATACGTACTTGGACTCCATCGTTCCTGGTCATCTTATATTATACCTATCCAAGGAATTGAATTGTTTTCTGTGATATCATAAATTACCGTTGATTACCTCACGGGAGACTGTTGCGAATGCTTAAAGGTCTGTGCAGTATCATATATAAATATGTATCAATATCATATATAAAAGAAAATGCTCTAAGCTATTATCTACAATTATTTTTTTTTATGGCATTGGATATTTCCATCCATACAGCCAGCTATGTATTTACTTGGTTAACTGTTAAGTTAGTTGCCAACAGCACGCAGTTTTTCCCAGATGGTTACCGCCTTTTTTTCCCGCGCCCGACGTTGCTTAAATTCGGTGATCTGACGGGATACAATGAATTAGTTACATAAAAAATTAAATGAACTTATTTATTAAAAAGAATGAGTCTTAATAAATATATCAATGGTCTGTGAATCAAATGAAAAGTGTCATTCGAATCCCGGGCAAGGAAAATCTTTTCTCTTCAAAATAAAAATATTTAAAAATAATCACTATCAAATGAACAATAAATACAAAATAAATTATAAAAATATAATATTGACGTAATTAAATGAGATTCCGATTAACGTAATGTTCAAAGAACACGGGGGTTGAGTATCGGTGAAGAGAATGGATTTGTCTGACTTGGACACGGCCCCTGGTAGCTCAGTGGTTAGAGCACCGCGCTCGAGACGTGGGCGACCTAAGTTCGAAGACAAATCGTTTCTATTCAAGAACAATAAATCCTACTATAATAATATAAATTCACGCAAAAACTACTGAACGGAATCGGATGAAACTTTACAGTAATATAGGTTATAAATCAGAATAGCACATAGGCTACAGCAAGGGCGGATTTATAGGGGGAGGCACAGGGGCACGTGTCCCCCTCCAGACAGTTTTTTTAGTGCTGTGGAGAATCCATTATATTACATAAATAAAGGCAAATCAGGAACAATATAGCATCTTGAAATTTGCAGATAGGTTGTTTGTATAATTTAAAAAAGAAATGTGGATAATTCCACTCCCAAGGGTTCCACCCTTAATATAATAGGGGTTCAAAGATTGTACGGAATCCGTCAGTTTTAAAATCAGACATCTCAAATTTTGGATGTACGTGTAACTTATAGTTAAAAAAAAATTAAATTCTTTATTTAAAATGATCTGTCACGAAACTTTACGTGGGAGACGAAATTCTACGCGAGCGAAGCCACGGGCAAAAGCTTGTACAAATAATCTTGTTCTTTTTAAAGGAGCACTTTGAACAGTTTATTATATCACTCTTACGTGGCTGTCACAAAAAGATTCATCTAAATCAAAATAATGTAATTCACATTTAAAGAAAGGATTTCTTTTGCTTGATTAGACTCAACCTGAAATTTAAGGTGAGTCCTTAATGAAGATTGACGACCCTTTGAGACGTTGGAGGAAACCAAAAGAAAATTATTACTCCCACGAGGATCCTTCCGCAAAGGATTACTTCTTTTTTTTTTTTTCATCTTCAATTTACTCTGCTTCTGATGGATCCTCTGCTTGCTAAGGATGTTCTGTGCAATGGCACAGCGTAAAATCAAAGGGCCCCGTATTTACCTAATGCCTACTATCGAAATTTCAACGCTGTTCTTTGTCTGAACCTTATTTTAATAAGTATTTAAAATATATAAAAAAAATATGGAAAAGTCGAATGATTTAACAATTTTTTTAAAATTTAATTTATTGAAATTTACAACTATAATAATATTACAATAAATAAATCTGCTAATATGTATAATATGACATGAAAAACACTTGTGGAGAAACTGCCCATCGGTAGCACTCCAATAAAGTTCTATAGTAGATAATCTCGAGGCCATCTTCTTTTGAGACGCCTCGGAGGGTTAGCAGGAATAGTATGGGAAGCAAGTTGAGAGACTAGCGGATTCAAGTGTGTATGGAGCTTGTCATGGAAGGTTAAGTATCTAGTTTGGGCCAAATTAGTAACATATGGGACATTAAGATCATGATGGATGATTTTGTTTGTGACATAATAAGGAGCATTGAGGATTTTACGAAGGATTTTGGATTGCAAGGATTGGATACGAGATGAATTGGATGGTTTAGTGGAGCCCCAAAGCTCAACTCCGTATGTCCAAATAGGCCTGATAACTGTCGGTTTTAACATTAAAAATACAATCCACGTTTTATATAAGATTAATTCTATTTAACTAAAACTTCATTTTGTAATTGTGCAATTGTTAATAATAACTTAAATCATAAATAACTGGATGAACTTTTCGTTTTCCCTAAAAGATTTTATTCATAATAGTTTAACCTCTTATTTTAGGAAATGATTGAATATTAAAATGATCTAAGTATTGTTGGACTTAACGATGATAATAATGTTAAAAATGAAAAGAATATATATATATATATATATTTACAAATAAAATATATAAATACTATAACTATGATACTAATTATTATTTCAAATAAATTATTGATATTTCGTATTGAGCTTGTGCAGCCCATCATATGTTTTGATTAATAAATAAACTACTTTAAAATATATTATATATAATTATTGTACGGAATAATTATGTGAAATCCAGACTAATGATTATATTTTAAATTTATAAATTTGAAATGTAAATAATTCAGGCTATAATTGATTTAGAAATTCAATTTAGAAGGCAGTTATACCAAATCATTAAGTTTTCACTGCTGTTGGCAGTTCACATCACTGCCTATTGAATTTTGTTCTTATCTTCATATGATAATTCTGTATGAAGACTCGAAAATTTGTGACATTAATTGTGTTAGTTTAAAATCCCAAGTTTGTACAGGATGTAAAAACCATAGGAATGATCACACTTGGCTGAGAGTCTGTGGAGGTTCTTTATTTAAATATATGATAAAATTGCTAAAGGATTATTAATGATGGCCCCAAGGCTCACTGAGTAACCGAACCTCTAGAAAAGTATCCTGTATATTGGGGAAAACGTCGTGGTAGAGTGAGATATCAAACAAATCACAACCCTGCATTGCCGTTATCCTAGAAACCTCTACCATGTACTGAATCCATGGTACTGATAAAGGTTAATAACATCGTTTTTATATTCAGTTTATCAATTTTGCTCTGTAATTTTTGTATGTTTACATTCCAATCTTAAGATTCTTCCAATAGCTTATCTATACAAAGTTTAAAAACTGATATAAGATTAAAAATAATTATTGATATTATCATTTTGTTTTCTCTATATAAATATATTCATTCGTAATTTTGGTTTAATCCATTACAGATGCGTAAAAATATAATTTTCCACTCATGTACAAATAAAACGTACTCTCCTTAGTATTTTTCCATATTTTTCTTTTGGATTTAATTGGCATATGGATCGTTAAAAGGCTGAAATAAAAAATAAAATAAAATTGAGTGTCTTAAATGCCGTTTTAGCTCAGGTGTTGTATCGATGTAAAATTTATTACTTCTAAACATCGTAAATATCAGCCTACAACGACTAAATGTGCATAAATTGATTGGGCAAATCATACATGTATTAAATAAAATTAAAAAAAAGAAAAGCCTGATCTATTGACGTGATGATATTGCTAAAGCGGCATTAAGCAATACTAAGCGGACAGTGGACGCTATCTGCTACTTCCCTGATGGGATTGGCTCGCTCCACTGCACGGTAATTGCTTCACGTAACCTTACACTCGTTGCCTGCCTGTCATAATAGAATATGGGAAGATATCTAGCTTTCTATTTCCGAATCCATTTCCAAACTGTATCTGTCTGCTAGAGATATAGGAAAAAAAAATGATTCAATAAAACTATATTTCTTTTAACAATAGTGGTTTGTTAGAGAAAATTACCGATTATATGTGTCTGTATACAAATACCCATATTTTGGAACATAATAGATTATATTGCTATCTAAAATAATTAAATTAATTGAAGGGTTATTAATTTACCAAGTGTTTTTAAAACTTAAGAAGCAGAGTGGCACAGTGGTAGACAGCTAAGTTCCCATGCCGAAGGTTGTTAGCAACCAGGATAGATCCTACGGGATCCAGAACCCGCCTGGGGCTCACACATACTCTATAAGATGGGTATCCAAATTGAGGGAGAAAGTCTGGCGGTTAAGGGAATTTGATCTAAGGCAAATTACCTCCCTGCACAACCGTTGCCCAAGAAACGGTTAGTATAGTCTCTACTCTACTATGTTCTAAACCCCAGACCTTCCACATTTTGTAATCGTATAGGTTATTGAAAATTCCTTATTGACTGACTTATTAACAGCTTTAATAATTGATTATATATTTTAAATAAGTGAATAAGTAAGATAAATAATGAATTGTATCGATATTCATCCAAATAACATATGACATTTTTATGTTATATTACATCAAAATCAATCAATAATATTAAGATATATTTTAGTAACATCGAGTCTCTAAAACCACAGAAAAAAAATGTATAATGTAAATTTATTATTATTCTACTTTAAAAGATTGAGGTACAGCCCAAAGATTAAAGTTATAGGAAAATATTAAAACCATTTTGATCGGTTACCTTCAAAGGGTTCGCAATTATTCAATAATTAAACTTGAAAGACGGCGCTAAGTTATACTCATCCCGCATTACCTAAGAGTGTTACAATACGTTTCTGTTGATTGAAGGCCTAACTATTAAGAGGCTAATTTTAATTACTAGATAAAATCCTTTTTAATAACATATTTAACAAATTATTGAATATATTATTCAATTGAATATTATTTAATTTATACTATTTTAAGTCACTTTATTGTTTCCAGAAACGTCTATATAGATCAATCATTCAGTTTTATTGCAGACATAGAAAAATAGTTCATTTCCGCTTATCTATGTATTTCTAGAGAACTTTAATTTACACAAAAGAGGGAATTTGTTTATAATGATTTATTTTATTTTATTTTTATCATTTTTGAAATTTACATTTTCTATATGAATATTTTTTTCTTAACTTTTTAAAAATATTTGATTTATTTATTTTCTTTAATCTTTAAATCTGTATAAATTATATAATGGTCACATACGACCATATTACCTATTATACATAAGCATGGTGCATACTAAATATAACATTTGTCAACAATTTAAACTAAAGTCCTTTAGTACAGTATGGTTTCACTTTACTTTACGTTAAACCAATTTTCATTATTTTTTTCTTATTCTTCGTTAAATATAAATAGCAAAACTATTTGAATACACTGCAATGAGTCATCGCCTATCAAATACCAAACAATTTAGGGTTATAATGTCAATAGGAGATTTGTTCTATAATATATTTTTAAAAAACAGATGCATCTACATAATTTTTTAAAGGTAATTGTTGCAATTCTTGGTGTAAGGTAATTATTTATTTTACTTTAAATTATAATAAATTTACTTAACTATGAAATAATAATTTTGGTTTTATACGGCCCTTATCATTTTAAAGTTTCAAGTGCCATAGTAATGAATTTGATTTTACTTTATGATTATCCTACATATTTCCTTTTAATACCTATAGTCCATAAGTATATTGTATTTTTCAACAGTTAAAATATTCGTGAAATTTTCTTTGATTTTTATTATAAAGTAATTCTAGTTTTCGCTTTTTTATACCTTATTAATTTCTTGGAGAATCGGCATATATTCCAATGTAACTCATCGGAATAACCTGTTAATAAATTGCAATATGTAAAACAGTCAATGCTTGTTTCGAAAAGAAAAGGTAAAAAGTTTTTTTTTTTTAAATTTATTTATTGATATCTACAACTGTATTACAATAATACAACAAGTAAATAGGCTAAGTGATATATGATGACATGATAATGACAAGTAGAGAAACTACCCACTGGTAGTACTCAAATCAAAGTTCAAGTAAGGAGGTCAAGTGGCCATCTTATTTTCAGGTGCCTCGGAGGATTATCGGGAATTGAAGAGGAAGCTAGGTTTGAAACTAGAGGGTTTGAGTGGTAATGAAGTTTGTTATGAAAGGATAGATACCGGGTTCGGGCCAAATCAGCAACAAAAGGGTCATAAAGGTAAAAAGTAAAAAACTATTTTGGATCTAAGTTATATTGTTGGTAAAAATAAAAAAAGACAATATATTGCAATACATTGTAAATGAAATAGATAAATTTTGTAATTGTTTTAAAAAGCAATAGAATGGATTTAAGTTTATTTTATTCTTCATACTTTTAATTGAAAAAATGAAAATTTAAGTCGATAGATTTTTCTCGATTAATGGCTTTGTTTTAAAGCTTATTTTGCTTCTTTCTTTTTTTTTTACGAATTTCGCTCCATATAAATATATATCTACGTCTATCAGATGACTATATTATCTGAAAAACCCACCATCTAGCTATAGCAACAAACTACTTGGTATATAAATAGTAAAATATCTTTATATTTCATCTCTCAAGTAATAGGCCTTTTTTTGAGGTAACTGAAGCGAATATTCAGGAAATGGGGCAACCAACTCAATTTGAAGGCGTTAAAATATACAGAGCAACAGGTTGTTTCTTGGAACCCGAGCCATGTGTTTTCTAGTATTTTTGGAAGTTACAATGCTATTTGGGTATTGTCTCAATATGTAGGGTGCTGAGTTGCTGATCTCTAGGT
The DNA here is from genome assembly GCA_037127475.1 of Arma custos. NCBI lineage: Eukaryota > Metazoa > Arthropoda > Insecta > Hemiptera > Pentatomidae > Arma > Arma custos. Next base: position 176,811,132 of record CM073759.1, read on the forward strand.
CCAGGGTTCGAGACTGACAAAGGCAGATTCACTTTTTATTCTGAGCAACCGTAAAACGAAGCCGTAGAATCCGCAGACCTGTACATACACTTATCTCTTTGTCTTAACGAATAAACTTTGCTTAAAGATTTGACTGACATAAACATTGATTAATTTTGAATTAATCATTAATTGATCCATTAACATTACGAAGCAATCGAACTATTAGAGTCGATTTTTGTGGATAAAATATATCCACAAACTATACTGCGTAAAAATTATTAAGGATGTTGCTAATTTGTTATTTATACTTTACCCAGCATATATTTAATAACTACATTAATATTTAATGTACAGATTTTCACTTGACTTACGAAACAAACGACTTATCTATATCAGTTTATTAAAACCTGTTTGGACATATGGAGCAGAACTTTAGGGTTCAGCAAAACAAGTCCACATACAAAAGATTCAAACAACATACTCCAAAATTCTCAGAAAAATTGTTAATGCACCATGGTATATTTCGAATCACACTATACACAACGACATGAACATTTCCACTATAAAATCATATATTCTTAACAAAATAGATATGGGGTTAATAGGAAAAGATTAAAAAGACAATCGCCTAGAGACCTTTTCAACTATTGATATTTCCACTCCAAGACTTGATGTTCCTGTAGAAAAGTAAATGAGAACTTAGATCAATTGCGGAGATGGAAATGAATTAAAGAATAAATAAAAAAAAATTAATGTAGGATAATTTCTAATACCACTTCCCAGTAGGAATTGGTCTCCAGGGAAGTTAGACCATCACTCCCTAAGGGGAAGGCCTACAATAAATTAACAAGAAAAAATTGTATATAGTATCTGTTGTAAAATTGTTTTAATTTTTATTATAATTCCTGTTAATTTTTTGTAATAAAGGCTTTATTCATTCATTCATTCAATTTCTAATAAATATTAACGATTTATAATAAAAATAATACTAAAATGCAAGGCAAATTAAATATGTAGAACAAAATTATCGCTATCCCTATTCATTTTTGCGCTGTTTAGACAAAAAAAAACCGCTAAAGTAATATTCTATAGCTAAATTATTTTAACAGAGGCATGTCACACGCTCCTAGATTCGAATTTCAATGAGAATAAAGAAATGTCGAATTTGAATAAAAAAGGGAAGATGAGGCAGCTGCTTCACAATCCGGGTCCTTTTACAAATTCAGATTTATTCCGAATGACCCGGACCATCCTGCTGTCGCTCGTTAATATACAGCCAACAGTCGAGTGCCACTGAGCCCAGTTCTCATCTCTAAACATGAAGAGGGTTCTGTCGAAGAGTATTGTTAGGCTTAGCGTGTAAAAGGAATACATGTAAAATATCACCAGTATTCAATTTGAACTTAAGTTAAAAAAAAATAAAACAGTACCACTATAACCCATAAAGGATCTGTAAGAAGTGGAAGCATTGCTATGTCTAAGCCAACGATTGTGTAGTGAAGTCCACGCTTTCGCCGAGGCCACGCTCAATCGACAGGTTTTCTCTTGAGGGAGAAGGGACCCTAATATAAAGAGGCTGGTTTGAGCACTAAAGGATCCAGCATCTATCGATATCAAGATATCAAGCATCTATCGCTGTTAACATATCTTCCGTTTTCCTACTCCCTGTTACCTGGACTTGATAAGAAAAGATTAAAAATACATTGACCAAGAGACCAACTCAACTATTGATATTTTTATTCCGAAACCCGATGATCATGCAGAAGAGCGAAGAGAAAGACACTTCGATCAAATTTGCTGGATGCGGAAATATTCTGTATTCATGTAAAGTGATTATTGACCTTATAACTTACAATTTTATATTATATGTGACTGGAAGTTACGAAATAAAATCATGGATGTGTAAATTGATTAATTAAATAAAATAAAATCATTGTGGAGCTGATAGCAGTTCTACCATTTTTTACAGTAAAAAAAAATCATTTATTATGTATTCTATTTTTAACTGAATTAATTAAAATTTAATTATGTATATACGAGTATATAAGAGTTTTTCATTATTTGTAAAAAAATACTCAACATATATATTATTGAAATCTTTAATCTATGTTGAGTATTTTTTTAGAAACAATCAGAAATAAAATTCAATATAATGAAAAACAGTTATAAATATTATTTAATTTAGTTATTAATATAATATATAACCTGAAACTTTTTTTGAAAATGTTAAATAATTGTGGTCGGGACACGTAAAAATACATTTTTGAAAACTGAGTTGGCAGTTATGAGATTTTTATAGATGATTGGTAAGAATGAGCGAAATAAATCTATAAGCGTTAAAAGTTAATCGTTGCTCTTTCAACATACCTAATATTACCAGTACAAAGTTTAATTTTTATAACAATATGAAAAATACATTACGAGTTAAATATATAAATAAAAGGCTTAACGAACCCTAAGGCTCGATGCCAGTACCACCAATCTATGTTTTCAAACCTCCGTCCTTGTAGCACCACCCAAATTAAACATACAAAATTAAAAAAAGAACAGCTTTATTTTAACAATGAAATTTGGGCATAAGAATGAGATTTTGGGGGCAATTCAATAAATGACCCGCGACAATCTAAATATAGCGACATTCAACTCCCAATTTAGTTGGTAAGTTTATTTAAATAATAAAAACGTTTTTGAAGACTTCTAGAAAAGTAATAGTAAACAATTATTAACAGATAGAATTTCGAGTTTGGCTTTTAATCGTACTTACTAATTTCTTGCAGTAACAGCCAGAGGATTGGGAGGCATGGTGTTGGCATACTAATAACAATCCCTTAAAGTTATTGTCTAGTAATTTAGTTGTGCAAAGTAACATAATTATGTTAAGTGTACAATATTCTAGCGTGCGGGTTATTATCTCAGTGTGTATAGTGTTGGGAAGCTATGCTGAAGGTCCCGGGTTCGAATCCAGCTGTGGCTAAATATCTGGTTAAATATTTAACCTGTAAAGAACCAATGTAGGACGCTGTGGGATCTACAGACCCTCCTCACTCTCTACGAGTCCCTTCATGGGTGATAGTGATATATATTTTTTTTACGTCACATAAGGTTCATCAGGAGCTGAGTGGCTGAGTGGTAGAGCACTGAGTTGCCAGCCTGGAAATCCTGGTTCAAATCCCGCTGCAGGCAAGACTTTTATTTAGTCTTTTTGCAGCCGGAGATGGATCATATACGATCTAGGACCCTCCTGGGGCTCTTCCAATATCTCTATAAAATTAGGTACCCAAAATAAGGAGGGGAACCTGGCGGTTGAGCGTGACCTAGGACAAGTCACATCCATGCAGAACCGTTGTCCATGAAACAATACAGTCTCTACCACGTACTAAACCCTAGACTCGTTCACGGGTCGTAGTGGTATAGGTTTTTTTTTTTTTTTTTTAAGGTTCATCAGAAAATATTAAAATTATTTTATCCATGACACCCATTGTTCATCGGGGAGCCGCAACGAATAGAACAGAAAATGTTTTGAATGCAACAATAGAAAACACAGTGTTGTCATTCGGATCATTAAAACTTTTGTTGGAATATTAATAATAAAAAGTATTATTTTGTAGGGTCGGAGACAAAAGTTTAAACGAGTATTTCTATTGAAAGCTTCTATAAAACATCAACCAACAAATTAAATCGATACATATATATTATATATTTATCAGTAATTTTAATTAATTAAAGGAATCATAACTTCCAAGCAAAATAAATAATTGCATACAATTAAATTAATTCAAGTAATTAATGATGTATTTTCAAACTTTTTTTAATACTAGTATGACAAATGAATGTGAGTTTGTCTTTTGAGAAGGCACTCACATTATTTGATTGAAATCATTTACTATATGGGTTTTCTAAGTTGACAACATTTGTAAAGCCTTCTCTTGAATGAAAGGTAAAAAAATAATCTTACTTTTAATACTTTGTGGGGATTTCGGAGAGGAAACCATTTTAAAGAAAATTGCAGCGAAATGAAAAAGGATTTCGTAAAGGAGTTTTTATGAAATGAAAAAGGAAAGGTGGTGCATGTAATATTAATAGAGGGAAACCTAAAAAAAAAATGGCGGGAGTACGCTGGGGCTTTAGGATCTAAAAGAGAGAAGGTTAGTCCTCGACCGGGAGGGGCCTTGATAGCTCAATTGGCAGAGCGATGTCACGGTGAGACAAAGGTTCCGGGTTCAAATCCCGGTCGAGGGCCTATCTTTTCTCTTTAAAAAATAAAAATAGTTATAACTCATAAAAAATGACTAATAATTATAAAAAATTATAAATAATAATATGACGAAAGTCAATAAGATCCTAAATTAAAATTAATGTTCAAAGACCTTCGTTCTAGTGTATTCATCGCAAAAATGGCGGGAGTACGCTGGGGCTTTAGGATCTAAAAGAGAGAAGGTTAGTCCTCGACCGGGAGGGGCCTTGATAGCTCAATTGGCAGAGCGATGTCACGGTGAGACAAAGGTTCCGGGTTCAAATCCCGGTCGAGGGCCTATCTTTTCTCTTTAAAAAATAAAAATATTTTAAAAAAAAATGGTTACTTACTCTAGAGTCAATACAACTTTCTGATTACAAAAATTATTATTGTATTGATCTGTATTGATTAGTCAATTTTTCAACACGTAATGTCTATTTTAATTAATATAAATAAATTTTATTAATAAAATTTTATTAAAATTTAGCCGATAGTATCGCACTGTAACTAAGAAGTTGTAGTGTTTTGAAAAATATGAGACATAGTCTTTTGTTTCACGAGAACTGCTGACGAAGTCGAATGCTTACTTCAGTATTTTGTCTTGCCTTTCAATAACTGCTTATACCATGTTTTGTGTACACTTTATTCTTTTTTAATGAATAAACAGTATTCATTTAACAAATAATATTGCGCATAAACAAATTTACTTACTTAAGATTTAGAATAAATTTTGTAAATTTTTTTTATCACATAGCGGCCATTAAGGACCACGCGAATATCATTGGCTAAGCTTCTTTGGGAGTCTCGATTTTCATTTCTTCCCATCTTAGTTTTATGATTTTCGGCTGCATTTCTTTTCTTTCTTCGGACCACTTTTTTTCTCTTACAATATTGTTGAGATTTTTCAGTTTTTTCCTGTATGTGTCTCTATCTAGACAGTCGGCATCTGACATTTAAAGGTTATTTAATTCTTCACTTATTTCCTTCGTGTATCTTCCCACACTTTTGTAGCTAAAAAATGTATTAAAGATCTTTTTGTTCAATCTTTCCTCCTAAATCCTTTTCATGTGCCCATAGAAGCTTTTCAATTCAGGAAAGACACATGTGATAATCCATTTCCATGATATGGTGTAATAACTCTATTTTATCAATAAAGTCATATTTTGAGTTTTTTCATGTTTGAATCTTAAGTTTTGTGAGTGTAATGACATAAGTTAAAATAAAAAAGTTTCATGATTTTGAAAATTTTCTAATGATTAATAAAATAATTTCAATACCACCATTCCAATTAACGTTTCCAAGTATAGATTCCAGTTTCAGTTAACATTTCGAAGTATTGATGATATATGCTTGTGTAAACGTTTATTTCGGGATGAAATGATTACCGAAGTACTCACATTGCTCTTACCTACATTATCTTTTTCTTGCTAAAGCTCATGATAACTTGTATTCTTGGAAAATATTTAAAGGGAAAGGAATGAAAAGTTGGAACTTGTGACCAACTCGAATGATTTCCATATTCTATATCGTTTTGTTTTTAACTCATCAAAAAAATACAAATAAATTTTCTTTTGAGGATATAAAAATGGACGATTTTACTGATATTAGTTCAATTCAAGAAAACATAAAATAAATGTTTGTGAAATGATTATTAGTGAAAAATCTCCCCCTAAACACGAAAAAAAAATCATTACGTTGTTGTAAAAAAAAGTTAGCGCTTGTTGTAGCTCTACTCGAAGTGAAAACCTGCGGAACAAATACCTTGAATAGTTCACAAAATAGCCTCCACGAGCAATTAAAGATATGTGGTTTACTAAAGAATGTGATTTTGTCCTAGACTAGTTCCCTGTCTGCAGTAAACAAAATATTGAAGGTGTTGTCAAGAATGTGCTATCTTGCAAACATGCGTTCTTTCTTTAGTTAGCGATGCGTTCTAATCCTAGTAAAAGTTTCATGAAAAAAAAAAAATATTAGAATCTGAACTGGTTGCCTTTCTACAATAAGTGCTTCATATGTAATAAGTGCTACTCCAAATTATTAAAAATAAGTTATTTATTTTATGAGGAGGTGTATTAATTTATATTTCATCATCATCATAGTCCATCCTGTCTACAGCTCACTCAGTGAGAGGTTTCCTTCTGTACAACCCATACCACACCGTACGATCCTCTACCATTGATCTTCTTCTGTTCCATTGCAGGCTTCTCTTTGTGAAGCTTTGCTTAATACCATCTTCCAGCTATGTCGCGGTCTTCCTCTGGCCTTCTTCCTTGAACCTTAGCCTCGTATGTCACCTTGATCAGCCTGTTGTTTTCCAATCTTAAAACATGTCCAAACCTTTTATTTAGTGCATGGAACAATTTACCAGCTGAGTTAACCCTCTTCCGGATTTCATTGTCCATGACTCCACTCTGATCTAGGTGTGCTCCCAGATAATTAAAGATTCCCACCTTTTCGATGGGCATGTCATTGATTCTTATCATAATCTATTTTTCATTTATCTATTTAGGTTATTGTAGAACATTACAATAAAGTTTTACAAACCTCATAATTTTTGAATTTTTATTCATAATTGAATTTAGAATTTTTAAGCCAAACATTTCATAAAATATGGCTTAGAAGAATAAAGTTGGAGCTTAATTACTGTTTATAAGGTAGCACTCCTGTGGGATTTCCGGTTTCATAATGAGCGCTTTAGGATTTTCATTAACTTTTAAATGGAGATGGCACTAAGGGGGGATTAGGAAGTAAGTTCTTTATGGTCCCTGAAATTGCGAAAATATTTAGCCCAAAGTTCTAAACAAAAATAATGATATAAAAACTTTTTGAATAAATTAATTATATTTTAAAAAATGTTTAATAATAAATATTTTACGTGTTTACGGTGAAACAGAAATTAGAATAGAATATAAAACTAATTTTTTCTGAGACCAAGTCCCTTAAGAATAATAGAGGTCTACAGAAATTAATAAAAATGTATCTGACCAAACGGCTACATTATTAAAATAACAACTTGAAATTAAATATGAACTAAAAGATATTTTCTGATAGACAATATAAAAAAAGTATTAATAAAAAAATAGCTAACAAACAATAAAACGAATTTGGCTTATGTAAAAATAAATAAGTAGGTAAGAAAGTCTAATAATATAAATAATATCATTATGATTGGGGAATATTTAAAGTTATATAATATTACAGTAATATTCCTCAATCAATATAGCTATTAATTTTTATTTATTAGAAATCATCTGTTGGGTAATTTCAGAGATTTAGGAAAAGTTTGGATTTGAATGTGGATAAAGAAGATGAATGACGGATATTAGGTGGGAGTGAGTTCCAAAGGGAGGTAGAACGAGCTAGAAAGAAACGCTCAAAAGTTTTGGCTCTGTGGGAACGGATAAAAAGGTTTTAATCGTATATTATTTAAAGTGGGGGCGATGTGCCTAATGGAAGAGCGCTGAGTTGCTGTGATGACGTTCCTTGGTTAAATTCTCCGGCTATGGAACATAAATTATTTAATTTGTCAACAGCAACGAATGTGAGATCTGGAGACACTCCGGGACTCACCCAGCATCTGTAGTTGGTACCCATCATTGGGGGAAAACCTTATCTCAGACAAGTCACCAGTATTAGAAACAGTACTGAAGTCTCTACCATATGTTGAACCAAAGATCCTTCACAGTTGTGGTACAGGATTTTTTATGTCATTGTCTAAAGAACTCTAAAGACTCTATTTTAGCCTCAAGGTTGTGTTCGATATACGATACGAGCGTTAAAATCATTACACGAGGCATACCACTCACGATAATACTTGAAATAATATGAAGTAAAATATTGTTCATTTTTATTAAATTCTCTTATAAATTTGTAAAAGAGAAATATTTTTCTGAATGGCAACAGATAAAAATTATTAACCCTTTGAAGTACGGTGCTGAGTTGCTTGAATCATTAAATCATTGAATCAATTAAAATGGTGAATGAACTCAGGTTAATAAGGCTAAATCATATCATCCATGGTGCTACAACTCCTGTAGAGTAAGAGGCCTCCTGTTAATAAGGCTGTAGCAGCTTCATAAAGAAGCACCGATCATAGAAGAATTGGTTTTAGTTTCCTTGCGGCCTACATGACAACGTATTACTCAGGGAACGAACTACCACAAAATCATCCTTTGTTACCACAACTTGTTGTTTTGTAACAATAACTAACGAACTGTAACTATATTTAAGTATCTTCTTCTTACAGTGCCTTGTTACTACAACAAATCGCTCGCCGTTTCAGGCCACTTCGACACTTACTAGACAAAGTTTCTATTTAATTACTTATCAGACTCATAAACACTATTGTAAGACCTATTTGGACTTACGAAGCAGAGCTTCGTGGCTTCAATAAGTCTTCGAATTCTTCTTGTATCCGACCCTTACAATCCAAAATCCTTCGTAACATCCTCAATGCTCCAAACTTTGTTAATAATAAAGTCATCCATCATGACATTTATGTTCCATTTGCTGGTGATTTATCCGGAACCCGGTATCTATCCTTTCATAACAAACTTCATTCCCACTCGAACCCACAAGTTTCAAACTTAGCTACCTCTTGAATTCCCGAAGAAAATCTGAAAGTCTAAAAAGTGTCTCGTATCTTTATTATTATTTAAAACTTCTCACCTTTGTTTATTTTTTTTTTGTAGAAAAACATAAATATTTTATTAGTTTTCAACCAGTTTTTAATCTTATGTAAAAATATGAGGTTTCGTTTACTATGATAAAATTATATTCTGATATTAGTATTTTGTAATCTGCATATTTCATTAGATTTGTAATTACCATAATTCAAGTCAAAAAAGCTCTAAAAGAGGTTTGCATAAAAGAGGTAAAGAACAGTCGAATGCCCAAGCAATTAGACAAATACACTATCAATTTATGCGAGTTAGGAATTCAATACTTTTCTACCTGAATAATTTATTCAATGTACTAGTAATTTACAACTGTATTTTTTTAATACAACAAGAAAGTAGAATGGATGGTACATATTGGCATGAATAAAGACAAGTAGAAAACCTACCCAGTAGTAGTACTGAAATAACAAGTTCAACTTAGAAGTTCACGAGGCCATCTTTTTCTCAGACGCCTCGGAAGATTATCGGGAATTAATGAGGTTGCTAGGTAAGAAACTAGTGGGTTTGAGTGGGAATGAAGTTTCTCATAAAGATTGATACCGAATTAGGGTCAAATCAGTAACAAATGAGGCACTAAAGTTATTATGGATTACTTTGTTCGTAACAAAGTAAGGTTCAATAATTTGGCAAATAAATATAAATCACTTAGTATTTATATATGCATTGATAATAAATCTAAATTAGTTAGCAGAATAATAAAATTTATAAAAACATTCCATACAAAACAACCATTTGAGCCTGCAGGATCTTTTTACTACTTTCCCGGTACACAATTTCATTAAAATATAACTTACGATATAAAAATATTTTTCATGAGGAAAATTCAGAGTTATATTTCATGTAGAGAGCTACAAGCAAATTTTAAGTAAAGCTAGGCTAAGCCTTACAACTACCACTAAAAGAGTTTAATGCAGAACACCATTTTCTTAAAATGAATTATAGCGAGTTGGAGCTTATCATCCTTTTGGGGCGCGAAAATTCAGAATAATATACAATATATAATATGTCTCTCATATAATCTCCTAAAAACATAAAATATAATTTAAGACTTTATACATTTAATATAAAATAAAGAAATAATGAAACATTACAAATTAAATTATATCAACATGTTGATATGGCTAATTAATTACAAGTCATGTTAAGGTGGCGTCCTACGTGAGTGATCTTGACGCGAACGCGAAGCGAAGCGGCATCGCGCGAAAAAAAATAACAGGTGAACCCTACAGGAGGGGCATACGTGACCGCGTATCACGTAGCGGCGAGGCACGAAGCGATCGCGATCAATTGGCTTGATATTTTCGTTTGAACTGGATGCGGAGAAAAGATGTTGCAGCATATCCTCAAATTGGTATGGAAGAACAAAGTAGTGCCAAAAGAAAAAAAAAAATCTCTGTCATAATACCAATATTTAAGAAAGGAGACAAAAGAGATTGCCACGACCATAGAGGAATCTCCCTTCTTAGTGTGCCCAGCAAAATATACTCCAAAATACTAGAAAGTCTTAGGAATGCAAAGGAAGATACTATAAAGGCTCTCAGGGAGAAAAAGGTCAATCTGGGACTCCAGAAAGGAATCCTAAGTCTTTTTAAAATACAGAGAAATGTTGTGAGGACATGTAATGAGACATCGCAGGAATTTGTAACAGCCCAGGGGATCAGGCAAGAGTGTAGCCAAAGCCCATTACTTTTTATTTTGACACTGGACACGGCCCTGAAAAGAGCCCAAAAATGAAAGATTAACATCTAGGGTATAGAAACCTTAGGCCAACCCACCTTAGTATCCTCTCATTTGCTGACGACATTATTGTTTTTGTAAACAATTGTAGGAACATTTAGTTCAATTTACGCATCCTACAAGAAGAGTTGGACGTGATTAACGTGAAAATAAATACAGGAAAAACCAAAATCATGAGAATAGGAAGAAAAAGCGAGCATGGGGACCGAGTCGTAAGACTAAACAACACGAGGTTTGAGCAAGTAATGGATTTTAAATATCTCGGTGCACACCTTAACGAACACGGCTGGATTAATGGCGAAATAAATGAACGAATAAAAGCTGCCAGCAGGTGTTTTAATTCCCTCAAGAAAGGATTCATCGGGAAAAAAGAAGTGTCAAAAAACACAAAAAAAGCAGTTTATAAAAACACTTTCTTACCAATTCTTATCTATTCAAGTGAATCTTGGACTCTAACTAAAAAACAACAGAGCCAACTTCAAGCTATTGAGATGCGATATCTGAGAAGAATGGAAGGGAAGAACAGAAGAGACCGAGTGTGAAACGTAACAATACGGTCAAATATAGGACTTTAGCCAGCTGAGGATATTATCGAAGAGCATCAGCTGAGATGGTTCGGCCTTGTATCCAGAATGGAGGAAAACAGAGTCGCGAATGCCGTACATGAGACGAAGGTGGAGGGTGTGAGACCAAAAGGAAGAACAAAGAAGACTTGGGAGGGCACAATCGAGGAGGCTTTTGACAGAAGGGGTTTGGAGTGGAGAAGGAGAAGACGATTGGTACAGGAGAGGGATTCATGGATCAGGCTCTCAAGATTCAAAGGTTCCTCACACCATTGGCGGTAGAAGAGGAGAAGATTAAATAAAGAACTGGGACTACAAGTAAGTACAACACATTTATTTGTTTAATTAGTCAATAATCATACGGATTTGGCAACATTCGACAATATTCCTTGAATAGAAAGGGTTGGGTCCGAAATTTCTCAAACAAATTGTGATATGCTCTAAAAATATGCCCTTCTAAGTATACAATATTAGTTCTGCTTCTCTGCCTTACATACTTCTTGAGTCATGACGAATGCACAGTGTCTACTAAAAAGCCGTGGTGTGGGACGCTTCGCGCGCACATAGGACAGAATCACCGCGGCGACCGCATAGCGTTGAATTCACGCGTCCACCGCTTCGCGTTCGCGTAGGCTTTTAATCGCCCACGTAGAACGTAGGGTTAGTACTTAGAGGAGAAATCATACATCGTTTCATATGAAATTTCCGTTATTGTTATTTATAAAATTCAAATTGGAATTAGCGGACTTCTGTTGTTTTATATGTTTATGTTTACAGAATGTGATGTGCTGTTGTTAATCCTCTCTTTTTTTGATAATATTAACTATCACCACAAATGAACGAACATCCTTTAGTATGCCATCAAATTTGACCATGGACTATCGTCTATACTTTTTAACTTTGACATTTGACAACGCAAGCGGCAAAAAAACAAAACAAAAAAAAAACACCACGTAAGGATGTTGTGACAAACAGACCCTTCCAAGTTGGCTTGAGAAATTTTCAAATTATTGGTTTCTGTACTGTGCTCATTGGCGGAAATAATTTATTTCTCCTTTGTACCAAGAGGTGAAACTATCGCATCCACATCGAACTTAAAGGATATTGACATTATGCAACAAAATTTTATAAAGAAACAACCTGCAGAGATTAATCGGAAGATATATAATCCTACATTCTTACAACATAATATAATTCCAGAGCTCATGCTTGACGACAGTGTTAAGAAACTGAACGAGCTGGGTTACCAAGTCCTTGACTTTCTTAAGGTAATAGTTTTGAAAATGATTCTTTTTAGCAAAACCTCGATTTTTTCAGTCTGGGATTATTAATTGAATAAGAAGTTGGAAAAATAATTGATAGTATGGTAAGTATTTGTATAGATATGTTTCGATTACATAAACTGGGTTTCTAAACAACTTTTTCTTTGAAAATGGACATTTCATATTGTTCGAGTATTTAGTAGACCGAATGATGAAAATGAATAATATATATATATATATATGGCCAGTGGCGCAAGATTTAAATTTGAATTTATTTGATTGATTCGCGTCTGAACACATATGAAACTACCCGACATAATGTATAGAAGTCATTGGTACAGAGGTTCTTCAAAAGAACATCATAACTAAAAAAGAAATACTTTCTCAATAGAGGTATTTAATGATCCATATGATTAAAGAAATAAAAATTTGGGTATTAGTACTAAAGTTCATTAAAATAAATTGTTTAACTCATGAACTGACTGCTAGTTGTCGCTAGTCGCCAGCGTGTTACAAAGCCAAAATTTTATTCCCTATCGAAAGTCACTGAACCGGAAGTTTCCAAATAAAAAAAATTCTGAAATGGATTTTAATCAATTTTAGATATTTTGTTCCTCAACTAAAAAACTTCTACTAATTCACTTGCTACTGAAGGTTTACTCAAAAATTGACATTTTGTAGTTATGCCGTTGTTCTTTTGAAGGAGTGAAATGTAAAAATTGAATTAATCGGAAAGAAAGGTTAGATTTTTTTTCGTATTTGCGATAAACTGAAAAATATAAATTATAACAGTTACGCAACATTGGAAATTCTGGTGATTTAAACAGTTTTACTATTTAAACGGTTAGCTATGTGGAGAGGAATTGTTCCCTTGATTTTTTAGTTAGGTGGTTTTTTTGAAGGAGCAATGTATATAGTTATCGGTCAATGGCATTGAGAAAATCGTTTAATAAAATAGATTTGTAACAAGGAAGTTTCATCAATGCTTCTCTGTTGTCAGCAATGTTAACTTCCTAGTTCTCCCCTCTTCTTTTACATGTGTATATATATATATATATATATATATATATATATATATATATATATATATATATATATATATACTAGCTCTCTATGAGTGTAGAGATGTAGTAGAGAGTTTGAGAGTTTATAGTACGTTATGTACGAGAGTAGTAGGAGTAAGTTAGATGTAGCCCTTAGTTCATAAGTTTTAATGATAGTCAATAGTCAATAATTATACTCGTTAGTTCATAAGAATGTATCTTTTATACCTCCTGTATATCATATCATATAGGTTAAATATCACAATAGACCTATATAATTCTTACAAGTCGTCTACCGTCTGTTAAGTGTATTAATTACATGATCATTCCATCAATACTATAAAATTGATACTCAGATATATAGGATACATGAAAATATGATTTAAAAGGAGCGAGATATACAGACATAAAAAAGGACGGTTTGCGGAGACAATAATGGAGGAGACGACAGAGATAACAAGAAAGGCCATTGGGAGGTCAACAGTCCCTTCCCTAGTCACTTAGTCATCCCTTGTCCTCAGTCCTCAGTCCTCAGTCCTTAGTCCTTCCAGTATTTTTTGTCCTGTATAATTGTCTGGATGTCCTCCTTTATTCAGGACTAATTATGTATAACGAATGCTACTATAATCAAAATTAATATATATCTTAAAGCCTGTTCTATAAACTAAATAAAAATAATGCTTAAATTCGAAAGGAATAAGAAAAATAGTTTAAATTTGAATAATATTTATAAATTTATAAGAATCATTGATTAATATTAACTAATAAATACATTAAATGAAAGCTTGCCTTGAAAAATCAAAGGAGTCACACAAGTATTGATGTTTGGTCCGCGGGACCTGTCATTGTTCATATTTTGTTAACAAACTTTACGTGGCCCAACCTTCCTTTTTCCCATTTAATAAAGTACTGATAAATTAGGGAGCTGCTGAGTAATACAGGGATTTCCTACAGTAGGTAGTGTGGGAAATTCCAGGAAATAGCTACCATAAGGTTCGAAGAAGCAAGCCTCAGTACTTGAGGGTTAAGTGTACTTTTTTTTTTTATAACCCCAAACCTTTCTATAGATTGATTCCAATTTTTGTTGCTATTTGGTTTTTCTTTCTTCTTCATATGCGTAAGAAATTATTCACTTTGTATCCATATTTCACACAAAATACAGTTAAAATGCTATAAAATAGATAACTTTTTCAAATGATTAACCGATTTAAAAGTAGTGAATGTATTGGAAGATTTTCCTTTTCCTTAATATCTTCTTTTTAACTCGATTTTTTTATCTTCACCTGTATCTACATATTTGTGTAACGGAATATTTTCTCAGAATAGACTATATACACGGTTTCCGCCACTTTAAAAAATTGAATTAAATAGATGCTTTGCAAACTTTTCATAGACCATTGACAATACAATATGTTAATAATTTTAACTCATTTTAATGAAAAGGAACTTCAGGATTAGCAATTTTTCTTATTCCAAGAAACGGTCAACATAATTCTGCCAAGTACTACGGCAAACATAGCATAATTTTGGAGAAAAACATATGACTACTGCCATGGTCAACCGGGTGTTCCTTATACTTTGCAACAAAAAAGTAAAAAAACAAAACATGTTTTTATCGCTAGCCCAACTAAAAAGTAGAAAGTGAACAATGCTATAAAAAACTGTGTTTAAAACAATTTAAACTAGAAAGTATAAAATAAATAATAGTTTGAAAAATAAGCTTTAATAGAAATCAAAAGTAAAAAGTAGAAAATAATTTTAATAGTTTAAAGTATGTTACATTACATTATTGGCGCGACAGACTCATAAAGAAGTCCTTGGCCTGCTCAACAGCTCTTCCCCAATCGTCCCGATCGCCTGCTCGAGTGATGGAGACCTTGCTCAGCCTCAGATCCTCACAGACGGCATCCTTCCATCTAGCTTTGGGCCTTCCTCGAAGTCTTACTCCATCCGGATTTCCTGTATACAGCTTTTTAGCTGTCCTTTCTTCCTCCATCCTATATACGTGGCCCAGCCACTTAATGCGTTGAATCCTGATGAAGCTCGATATCGTTAGGTCTCCATATAACTCACTCAGCTCCTTGTTCCTTCTGATCCTGAGTTGGTCGTTATCTCGCACTGGGCCGAATATTTGCCGTAGGACTCTTCTTTCGAATCTATTCAGCTTTTCCACGCTGGATTTATTCAGTGTGAGGGTTTCACCAGCGTATGTCGCTACTGGCCTAATGATGGTTCTATATATCATCAGCTTGGACTTTAGGCTAAGGAGCTTACTTCTCAGGAGCTTTGAGATCCCAAAACATGCTTTATTAGCTGATACTATCCTGGCTCTAACTTCTTCCTCCTCATCCAAATTCTCATTTATACGACTTCCTAAATACTGGAAACTTGACACGCGTTGGAAAGTGTATTTTCCAAAAGCGTAGCTATGAGGTGGTCGGTTTTGTTTTCTATTCTTTATTACCATGACCTTGGTTTTCTCCTCATTCACATGTAGCCCCATTTTTCCAGCTTCCACTTCCAGCCTCTCAAAAGCTTCTATTAGGAGAATCAGCGATCTTCCTACTAATACAAGGTCATCAGCATATGCAAGAATACCCAGATTACGGTTAAAGATGGTTCCCTCCATCAGTAATCCTGCCCTTTTAATGACACTTTGCATTACAATATTGAAGAGTAGAGGTGCCAGCGAGTCTCCTTGCCTAAGTCCTGTACTAATCTTAAATTTTTCTGTGGTTGAGCCATTTACCCTTACGCTGCAAACTGTGTTTTCCATCGTACTCATTACCAAGCGCACCAGTTTGGATGGAATTTTCATTTCGCTCATACCTCTGAAGAGTTCACACCTGGATATTGTATCATAAGCCGTCCTGGAATCTATGAACAGCATCCACATTGCATTGTTAAACTCTTTCATTTTTTCGCACATCTGCTTGAGGGAAAAAATCTGATCTATAGTAGATCTGTTAGGTCTAAAGCCTCCTTGGTATTCTCCAAGATTTCTCTCAACATAGGGCAGTAGGCGGTTATACAGAGTTATCGAGAATATCTTATAGGCAGTATTCAGTAGGCTTATCCCTCTGTAATTTTTACATTCTGTAGAGTCTCCTTTCTTCTTGTTGATAGGCACTATAATAGACTCTTTCCATTCTCTCGGGATTTGCTCCTCTTCCCATATTTGAGCAATTAGTTCCTGCAGCTCTTTAGTTAGAGCATTCCCAGCTGCCTTCAGGAACTCAGCAGGGATACCATCTGATCCTGGTGACTTGTCATTTCTCAGCTTCATAACAATATCATTTACATCCGGTGGTACTGCTTCGTCTTGGCTGTCATGCGAGTCACATTTCAATATACTTATTGGTTCTTCTGTCTGGGTTAGAAGTCCTTGGAAATAATTCCTCCATCTCACTTGGACGTCCGTCTCCAGCACCAGTAGTCGCCCCTCCTCATTTTTTACCATGCTCCTTCTAGAGCAGTAACTGGTTTTACACAACTCCACTTCTTTAAAGAATTTTTTGGTATCGTTACTTCTTCTGGAGTTTTCGATATCTTTAACCTTATTGTATAGAACTTTCCTTTTCTTCCCTTTCAAGATCTTCTTTGCTTCTCTTCTTGCTTCCTGGTACTCTTTCTTGCTATTTCTCGTGCTCATACTCAGGTATTTTAATCTTTTCTCATTTCGTTTTTGGATTGCCTCTTTACATTCTTCATCAAACCATATATTTCGTGATGGTTTCTTGTCCGTTTTGCAGTATTCGCTCGCGGTCCCCGTTATAATTTCTTTAATATGACTCCAATGTGCATTCACTTCCCATCCATCTTCTACTACCGGTGTATTTCTGATTCCTTCTTCTACTCTAAGGGAAAAACATCGTTGTATTTGCTCATCTTTGATTGATTCCTTGGACCATTTGTTGACCTTAGGTTTGGTCTTTCCATTTTTGAAGGGAGACGTTTTGAGCATTATTTTCATGATAACGAGGAAGTGGTCAGAGTTGACATCCGGGCCTCTAAAAGATCTCACATCTTGGATATTATTGAAGTAAGAATTATCCACCAGGATATGATCAATTTGAGTAAAAGCACCATTGGGGGAATGCCATGTCTGCTTGTGTTTATCTTTATGAGGGAATACTGTGCTCATAACTACTAGTGAGTTCGATATTGCGAAGTTGATCATTCTTTCTCCGTTGTCATTTGATTTGTTATGGAGACTATTAATCCCAATGGTTGGTATGAACTCTGATTCTTTACCTACCTGGGCATTAAAATCTCCCATAACAATCTTCACATCACCAGATGGGCAACTTCTCACGATTCTGTCCAGATCTTCATAGAAAACTTCTTTTTCTTCTTCGTTCTTTTCTTCTGTGTATATTTATCACTGAAATATGTCCGGTCCTTCCTCTCAATCTCAGGGTGCATAATCTTCCACTGATTGGTTGAAAATCACCTACGGCTGATTGTAATCTCTTACCAAGAAGAAATGCTGTCCCGAACTCATGTCTTTCTTTACTCCCACTATAGTAGAGAGTTGCTTATTTTCTTTTGAGAGCACCGGCACCAGTCCAACGTACCTCTTGGATTGTAGCGAGGTCAACTTTCATTCGGGTCAATTGTTCTACCAACTCTTGCATAGCTCCAGGTCTAAAAAGAGTTTAAAGTATGTGTTGAATAAAAAATCCATTTAATCGTAAACATTTGTGGTGCTTGATGTTAATTGTTGGAAATATTTTATTGACTGACAAACGAAGATTCATTATAAAAATATGTTCAATAAAAACCCACGATTTTTACAATGAATTTTATTGTTCTTCGCTCTATTCTTATTTTAAACGTAATGAATATAATATTTTATCTTATTTTTTATATATATATATATATATATATATATATATATATATATATATATATATATATATCTATACAGCTTTCATCAACAAAACAGTCAAGTTGGTTTATCATCCCTTTTTCATCATTTTTCGATTTGTGAAAAAATATGAAGTTTGTTTGCTTTTAAGCGTGGTATGCGTTTAGGTAAAAATTAAACATAAAGAGAGCTATTATCCTATTTTATTATTTTTAGTTTATCATGAAGTCAATGTATTGTGCAAGAGTAATTTTCAAAATGTTTGCCAATGAATCAAAAATAAAGAAATGTTTTAGGTATTTCATTAATAGAATTAGCATCTGATTACTGAATTAAATCAAAGTTTATTTGTTACTTTCTAAGATAGGTATAAATATTTAAAATAATAAATCTAATAGTAGAAAGGTTTAAAATGCACGCTTTAGTAGAAAGCAAAACTAAAAAGAAGAAAATATTATCTTGAATAAGATTATATATATATATATATTGGATCCAATCAATCATAAATAATAGGCAAACTATAATAAAAATGTTTATGAGTTCGATCGATATGAAAGACTAATTATATCTATACAGCTTTCATCAACAAAACAGTCAAGTTGGTTTATCATCCCTTTTTAATCATTTTTCGATTTGTGAAAAAATATGAAGTTTGTTTGCTTTTAAGCGTGGTATGCGTTTAGGTAAAAATTAAACATAAAGAGAGCTATTATCCTATTTTATTATTTTTAGTTTACAAAACAATTGGGTTAAAAAACTCGCAACTTCCCAGAAAATGGATGAGAACCATAAAAAATATCTTTTTTATATAAGGTTTCCTTCCTACCTAGGGAGCGGAGTGGCTCAGTGGTAGAGCACTGAGCTGCCATGCCGGAAATCCTGGTTCAAATCCCGCTGCCGACAAGACTTTTGTTTAGTCTGTTAGCAGCTAGAGATGGATAATATAGGATCTAGGACCCTCCTGGGGTTCACCCAGCCTCTGAAAATGGGTACCCAAAATAAGGGGGAAAATCTGGCAGTTGAGCGTGATCTAGGACAAATCATCTCCCTGCACAACCGTTGTCCATGAAACATTACTGTCTCTACCATGGACTCAACCCCAGACCCTTCACGGGTTGTAGTGGTAGAGTTTTTTTTTTTTTTTACTGATGTAACAATCATGATAATATGATTCTTTATGTCTGATATTCTTTGGGAGAGTTGAAATTCACCCCCACATCAAGGATTTCTTAAAAACTAAAATCAATATTTATTTCAACAGGAAATAAAAAAGTTGAAAAATGAATCTCTTTTTGATTCGAACAGTTGGCTGATTGGAAAAGGGTCGATTCGTTAGTGAAAATGTAAATTGAAATGGATTTTGCAATCACGAAATGAATGCTGTTCCAAAGAGAGTATTTGCACTCTATATTACACATTTTTTTATTAAATTTTTATTTGAAATAACAACGTTAAAATTCACGGCTTTAATTCACAATTACTATTTTAATTAACTCAATGTTTCTTTAGAAAATTATGCCTACCCTCAATATGATAAACAACCTAGCGATTGAGTAGAGATGATCTCGGACAAATCACCTCCCTGAATAACCGTTTTCCTAGAAAGTCTTATACTGGACCCAAGACTTTTCATTTCTTATTTAGAAACTAGTGAGTAAGATTATTATATTGGAAATAACAATATTATTATGTAGTATATATTTTATAATGTATGTACAGAAATTCGAAAAATATTTATTTTTAGTTTAGGTTTAAATATTTAAAACAGACTCAATACCTTGAGATATTATATTCCAAATGTACAAATTGGAATTTGAACAAAGTAAAATTAAGTAAGATACTGTTAATATTCTATCAGTTAAATGCCTCAATGCTGAACTTTCTTTTGTTAATTTAAATTTATAAATGTCTTTCTCAGCTAAAATTTGCCGAATAAATCAACAATGCTAAGAAAACCGAATCACTGATGAACTTTTGAACTTCGTTAAAGTTATGAAAATAAATAAATAAGTAGAGTGATCAGTGTTCGTAGCGATAAATTTTAATTAAAATTTATTCATAGCAAAGAATAATATTTTAAACCAACGATAGTCATTTAATAAGGAGCATTTCCAATATTTTTTAATAATTAGTTTTTAATGGTCAGGCAGATGTTGAATATATAGATTCCTTTTCAAATATAAATTCTAAATAATAGTAGATGATAAATATTTTATGTGAACAAGAGGAAGATTTTATGCAGATATATATTTTTTCTAATAGTTATGCAGTATTTCTCTTCTTATTTCTATATAATTTGTTATTAGTGTATGCATTTATTTTGAAACAGATTTGGATGATAAAAAATTCTTCTACTTTATTACTTAAAACAGCACTCTCGCATGAGTTGTTTGTTTAATATCCTCGACCACTTATGTTATGGAACTTTTATAATTATCAGTAAAACAATTCTAGCAATAATCTTTTGTAAAATTATATAATCTAATATATTTTTATCAAAAATACTTCTTTATAAGCAATGAAATAAATTAAAGTTATTTAGCCTGAATTTTAAATGATTTTTTTTCCTTTTTTTTACAGAAGATACTAAATTATCCTATTTTATTAGCTGCACTAGCATTATGATTTTAGATTAATTTATATAACCTTTTGTATATTTTTTTAGGATAAAATATCTAGCTAAAATCTTTTACATAAAAAAGAAAAGATTCATTTTAAGTTTGGGTAAATGGCTTAGCCCTCAAACTTTTATTAATTTGTTTCATCTCTTAATAAGAATCATTTTCGATCATATAAAATAAATTATTTTATATTGTATATCTAATATACATATATATATATATGTTACCGATGGGTAGTTTCTTCAGCAGAAGTAGTTAAAGTAGTTTCATGTCATATTGTACATATTAGCAGATTTACTTATTGTAATATTATTATAGTTGTAAATTTCAATAAATTAAAAAAAAAAGATTAGTAGCAATCAGTTATTCTCTGTATTTTGAGTGTACTCCTAACATCTGCTTACTCGTTAACGAGGAAGGGATATTCTGTTTTGAACAACAAGAAGTGAAAGCCTTTCCTACAATTACAAAACATAGTTTAGCAAGTTCCAAACAAAGCCTAATATACTTTAGGAAACTTCGGTCCGGTCGAGTCCACTACAAAGGTGGGTCTTGTACCAACATTCTCCCATTATTTACTCTCATTTATCATCTACACATTTATTCAAGGATACTTTATTGAATACATTACTACAACTTTAGATTAATAATCGTGCATTATATACGTTAAAGGGTCTAATGATTACTTTAAAAGTAATCGCTTTAATTAACATATGATTAGGTAAACAAGAATACAGGTTAATGAAATATTTATTTTAAATTAATACAAAAACAACTACTAAATATGAATTCTAACAGGAAAAAAAAAGCCATATCCTCAATTATTTGTAGAAATAAATTCGTTCCTCTGTCTCCATAAAAACTCGCACAAATAGGAATCTATAAGTTCCCTCCTTGTTCAACATTCTTTTTTTCCTCATTTTGGCTTTAGCCCAGAGAGATTCTATTTATTGTGTGTTTGCTCCTGATGTAGGGCTGACAAATTTTTTTGAATGATTGACAGTAAGTTGCACATAATTCAAAGAATACAATGATTCTCGTAACCCCTTAGGAGCATACAATTTAGAAGAGTTTCTGATGCCCTATCAGGTAGTACATACATAAGACACTCTTTGGTTTCCCTGCAGATACCCCCAAAAACCCACTGATGAGGGTACATTTTTCTAGCATTGTTTTTTCTTTTACGAAAACAAAATTCCTTCATTTCTACAGTCATTTTTCCCAGCCTATTTGAATAGAATTATTTATTAAAGTTTAGGCACACATTTCTCTCAACATATTCTTCCAATTCGTAATAGTTGCACTACTAATATTAAGTTCTTTAGTACAAAATTTCGTAGTTGTGTATTCCTGTGTCCAGCAATATATAAATGAAAGAGCTTTAATTAAAGGTAGTCTTGATTCTTCGAACCATGTATTTGAGAATAAAGTCTTAGAAGTTCTGCAATTTCTCACGTAGCTAACTTTTACTAACTTTTAACTAACTTTTTTTGTTTATACTTAAATTTCATATGGTGTCCATTTTTTAAATTTTGGTAAGACACCTTTATCTTGAAAAAATTATACACATAAATAACCTTCATAATAGGGTTTGTAGTTGTCATTTGGTTTAATTAAAAAAAAAAAAGATGAATTACTTTTAAAGTAATCATTTGGTTACAAAAATTAACTGGCAGCCTTAATCTAAAAAATATCCACGTTAAATAACACAACAATTACATTAACCATAACATGTCTTTGGTAATATGACATACGTACAGACGTACCTAATCATGTACTTTTATATTCTAAGCTGCATAGGTAATCTTTGAAACGATACACATATACAATCTTTTCAGGCCTGTCCTATGGTCGATGCACCATTTTGTGTAACAAACACAACATTGCACCATGACTTAAATATAGCGTATGTCTGGCACATTTTTTGTAAAAAAAAAAAATCTGCATTTCATAAGCACTTTGCATTGGAAGATCTCAGAGGAGTACTCTAAATGGGGCCTAGTCATAAATCAGGGGAAAATAGAATACTTGTCCCTTAATTCTCCGTGCACGTTATTGTCGATTGAAGATTGGACTCAATCGTCTTGACTGTGGTGAGACAATAGATGGCCAAAGAAACTCTTCCTATATAAACCAGATTATAGATGAAAGAGAGGAAAACATGGGTGGAGGATGTGAGAGAAGGAGTTTCAGTAAGATGGCTGCGAGGGGAAGAAGAAGAATGGGCTGATAGGAAGAATTGGCGGGAAAAGATTTTGGATATGGGGATAAATTATTTGTAAAAAATAGGGAATAAATAAATAAAATATAATTATTATTTTTTTTGGAAATAAATAAAAAAATGTTGAATTGCTCTTTTATAAGCATTACACAGGGTTAACTACAAGGTTGATAATAAATAAATCAATTATGAATTTGTTTCCTTATAGTCGGCATTTTAAATTTACCTAATGTCTTCTTTGATTTGAATTTACACTATCTTTAAAATACTGTAGAATAGGTACTAGATAAAGAAGAGACTAGTTGAGATTGTAGATGGTAAAGAGCAGAATAGTCAGTGTGATAGATATTAATATACAGTGTGCCATGTTGTCCTTAGCTGAACCAATTCATGATATCAGGGAAAATAAATAATCATTGGTGTAAACGCAAAATACCACGCTGAAACCATCACAACTCAGATGCAGTATACTGATGCATTATTTCAATTCACAAAAACAATTTTTAATAATGATATATATTTATCAATTGAATAGTCGTCCCATTATTTCCCAAAGGTGATACTGTGGATAAATTATTTAATGGTAATTAATAAGTGAATATAAATTAAAATGAATTTTAATTAAACAAAAATATATTTTAAAAAATCTGAACCACTAGAACCCGTGAATGCTCTACCACTGAGCCACTCCGCTGTTATATCCATATCCGGCGGCTAACAGGCTAAATTAAAGTCTTGCAAGCAGCGGGATTTGGAACAGGATTTTCAGAATGGCGACTCAATGGTTTACCACTGAGCAACTCCGCTGGTATATAAAATCTATAAGCTTCCCACTAATAAATCTTTGTAATATTTAAATATTACATCTGTGAAGGAGATGCTTCAACATTCTGGATCTTCTCTATCTTCTTACTTGTCTAAAAATGTTTTGTTTTTAGTCCGAGGAAAACCAATAAAGGTCATTCATTCTTCCTGATCCATTATCACAATCATAGAGGACAATATGATGGACAATTCACACAGTTGAAGAAGATTGTGTGTGTTTGCCACGTAAATCTCTTTCGATTTAATAATAAATAGATTTTTATTCCGCGTTTCATGTCTATGTTAACTGAAAAGATAAACATACATTATTTAAGACAATTATTGATATTATTTTCATTAAATGTTTATATCATCTCTACCACAAATTAATTTCAATACTGACTCTAAGCAAAAGGGGAATAAAAGAGGCATTCATTAGGGTTAGCAAAGCCGCCTGTACAAGAAGCAATCTCCAAGGCATTTTGTCTCCTTCGTCAAATTATCACTTTGTTAAAGCTTTCCTAAAGCGGAAAGCACAAGCTGTCACCACAGGCAAATCGCTTCTCTCTCTTCTACAGCAGGGCAATAATATCCCGGGACGTAATTTAGGAGTAGAAAGGAGTAAACAAAAAGCCAACAGCCTTAGGAAAAGGAAAGTGGTGGGGAAAAGGGATGAAGAAAAAGGTAATAAAGTGCCGGTGATGGGAAAAACACGAGATGGAAAAAGAGTTTGAGGCGCGGAGAGAAATTGCTCAGCCTCTAGGATTACACCTGGCCTGCCAACCTTATATTTTAGTTTTTACCCGAGCTAGATCAGCAAGCGCTATGACATTTGACTAACGCGAAATTTAATACATCACCTCGATGTAGCTATTTATCAACCTGTACCGGTTCTATTACGAAACTTGAGTTGGATATTAAAAAAAAAAATAAAACTTGTTTAAATTTTG
The DNA here is from genome assembly GCA_037127475.1 of Arma custos. Lineage (NCBI taxonomy): Eukaryota > Metazoa > Arthropoda > Insecta > Hemiptera > Pentatomidae > Arma > Arma custos. The sequence goes on from CM073759.1 coordinate 176,836,098, forward strand.
TTCACTATCGCATGTTAGAATAACTCCTGATAGTTTTATAAGATATTAAGTAGAGATCCTTATCCATAAAACTGCCTCTAGGATTACACCAGGCCTGCCAACCTTGTCCTTTAGTTTTTACACGAGCTAGTTCAACAAGCACTATGACATTTGTCTAAAGTTCTCTGTCGCTATCACCTCTGTGTAGCTATATACCAATTTGTACCGGTTACGTAATGAAACTGTAGTGGGATATTTTTTTTTAAAAAACTGGTTTAAATTTTTTAATTAAACATATTAAGAACGCATACACTGATCTTGATAATTTTTAAAAATATTATGCAGATATCTTTAAAAAAACCTGAAACTATCTCTAGAATTACAACGACGAAAGCCCTTCATTCAATATTAACATACTGTATACAAATATAAGTATCTTTATAAGTAATATCCCTTGTAACGACAACAAACTTCTCGCCGTTTCAGGCTAATTCAACATTTACTAGACACACGCTATAAGCTCCCAATTAAATACAAAAGGCTCATATACATGACAATCCTTACACCCATCTGGATATAAGGAGTATAGCCTTGGGGCTCCACTAAGCCAACGAATTCCTCTTCTAATCAATCCCTAAAATCCAAAATCCTTCGTAAAATCTTCAATCCTCCTTACTTTGTTACGATAATATAACGATAATATGGTAATCCATAATGACCATAATGCCACATTTGTAACTGATTTGGCCCGAATAAGATATCAACCCTTTCATGACAAACTTTACTCCAAATCAAACCTACTAGTTTTAAAACTAGCAAGCTCTTCAATGCCCGATAATTCTCAGAGGCATCTGAAAAGAAGATGGCTTCGTGACCTTCTTAGTTGAATTTTATATTTGAGTACTACTAATGGATAGTTTCTCTACTTGTCTTTACCCATGCCACTATGTATCATTTCTGCTATTTAATTTTTGTGTTGCTAAAATACAGTTGTAAAGTTCAATTAATAAATTAATAAAAATGAAAAAAAGAATTACAACAGGTTTACTGTAGCTTACTGTAGCTATTTATTAACCTGTACCGGTTACGAAATGAAAGGGGATTACATTTTTTTAATTTTACACAAGCCTTTTTTTAATTTTAATTATCTTGTTTTTGTTACTGGAGTACATCTTTCTTAGTCAATCATTCAAGTGAGTAAATTAAAACCTTTTTCCAGTCATATATTATGTTTCTTTATTTAAAAACGTTTCAACAATAGCCTTTTTTTTTTATTTCCTAACCAAATATAGTACTAAGCAATTCATGAATCATGATAATTTTTAACATTTTAACTGCGGGAAAAATATAGTTTTACTTAGTACGTTAGTATACAAGAGGTTGCTCGTACAAGTGTCCTAAACTGTTTCAGTTGCTCAATAATGGGTACCAAAAGTACTTCTTGCTTAATCATTAATTAATAATAAATTAATCATTTTATTGTAAACATTTTTTACTTGTTTTTAAATTGTTGTAATTAATTTGGTATAACATAAATTAAAATATATTTTCAAACTTAATAATCACGTTGGTCCAAGTCACAGATCAACAGAAGTATGTGAAAACATTTTTTTAAATTAAATAATATTATTAATATTGTTTAGCCATGGACCGGTACTACCCGCCAGAAGGAACAAATCGATCCTTACCTCTGCGATCGGAAATATACTTTACCATCAATGTTAATCAATGTTAATTTTTTTTTGTATTAGTCATTAATCATTTTTATTCATTAGATCGCTATTTCGCATGTAAGTCCTTCTTGTATAATTGCTACCATTAAGTTTAATCATTAATCACCTGTATATTTGCTTAGTTAATAGAAAGATATTCATATGTCCTTAAAATCAATAAACGCTATGTTAATATCTGATATTTCATTCAAATTCCCGTTGTACTTAAATTTACTTCATATTAAATTTTATTCAGTCTAATCATGCCCTAACTAATATTATGCATAATTTTTGGGATCTATGTGGTATTAATATCACACAGTGATGGAAGAGAAACTAAAGTGTATGATTTAAATATAATGTTAAAGTGTAATGAAAGGAGATCTTTAGGGATGGTTTGTTATTTTTTTTTAATATTTGAAACTAACCCCTTCAAAACGAAACAAAAGCAAAATGCATACATGCCCCGCATGACTGTAGTGTTGTGCGGGTAGGATAGTTCGAAGCGCCATTCACTGTATAAGGCTATAGCCGTTCGCTGTATAACTTCTACTTGCAGAAAAATATTCCAACTAATGGGTCTGATGAATGATTAAAATACGTATTCCATTCATATGATAATTTTTTAAAAATAATTATTTACTTTTATAAATAATAATAATTAAAATGCATAAATAATGAATGATTAAAATACGTATTCCATTCATATGATAATTTTTAAAAATAATTATTTACTTTTATAAATAATAATAATTAAAATGCATAAATAATGAATGATTAAAATACGTATTCCATTCATATGATAATTTTTAAAAATAATTATTTACTTTTATAAATAATAATAATTAAAATGCATAAATAATGGATGATTAAAATACGTATTCCATTCATATGATAATTTTTAAAAATAATTATTTACTTTTATAAATAATAATAATTAAAATGCAAAAATAATGAATAATATAATGAATGATTAAAATACGTATTCCATTCATATGATATTTTTTTAAAATAATTATTTACTCTATAAATAATTATTTATTTATAATAAATGATTTATGAAATATATATGTTATATATATATTTTTTTTTTGTATATATATATTTTTTTATTTTTATGTTTAACCGTATGTGATGAACTAATTCTTATGAGTATCAAAGTAACGTTCATGTTCTCAGCTACTACAACAATAAAACAGATTGAATAACTTAAACTTTAGAATTGGAAAATATATTTGTCACTTCTAAAAATGATAGTGCTGAAATCTGGATTCTAATCAAAATTGATTTTTCAAAGGTAAAACAGCCAACAGAACATATACTGCTTCTATAACTTCAGAATCAACCTATTATAGCTGTTGGTTCAATGCGTTGAAAGTTCCGAATGAAATTCTTAAGAATTGTAATTAAATTTCTTATTCTCCTTCAATAATTAAATAGCATTTTACTCATTGATCAAATTTCAAAGTAAAATGAAGATAATCATAAAACATCTAGACCAATCATAAATATTATCAATGGTCGAATAATTTATCAAAATAAATTAAACCAATATTAATTTGTTTAAGCTCAGTTTATAAGTGTTACTGTTCAAATAAATAATGAGATATTATAATTTGATAAATAATATCTGATTGTTAGGTTAGGTGTTAACTTTTCACCGAATGACGAAAGCATAAAAGGTATTTAATTTTTGTAACGATAGTTACAAACGTTGGATGATTTGACAATGGGTAGCTGGTTGTCAGCTTAAATTTTTGATATCACAATAAAATATAAAAATCGAAGAATCTTTGAAGCAGCAGAAAAACTAAGGCTTTAACTATTTCTTAACATTATTAAGAAGTGGCAACAAAAGATTAAAATTAAAAACGTAATTATAAACCAATAAATATACCCGTTGTTAGGATATTAATAAATATTATGTGTAGTAGAACTAGTGTAAGAATTTATTGAGAAAGTCAAATTGTAGTTTTGAGGGACAAACACAATTTGAATTTACAGCCAATAATATTGATTAATTTTTATAATTGCCACCAGTAAAACATTAAAAACAATATTAAAATAGCACTAGTTAGGTCTTATATGTTTAATAAAGTTAATAATTAATTAATTAACTTGATCAAATTAGAACCATTTACATTTCAGGAGTTGACAATTTACTCAACTAATTAGCTATGGCACACTACACGAAGTTGACATGCTTGAGAGAAAGGAAAGCCAGCAGGTGTCACATACAGAACTAATAATAAGGCAACGTGCTGTTGATGATAAGCATCACACTTGCTTTTATCAATAGATAATAAAATAATTATATTAATATACTGTATATATAATAGCCGTTTATAATATAATAGCCGTTACTGGAGATGAAGCTCGAGAATATTAGATGGTTACTGTTTAATTTTTATTTATATACGATATAATATCAGGATATAGGGAAGTCCCGAATCAGAAACTCCATAGAATAGGAGCATATCTACAGCTCCGGTGAATAAGTGGGAAGGTCTTTTCTCCAAAATTAGTTTCTTGTACTTAGGTAAGCGGAATCGAGTAATTTTCGTATTGAATAAGGGACTAAGTAAGGCATTGCCTTGACAAGGAGTTATTGCTAATATTTAAACTCCATTTCGAACCAAAAAGTGCGATAATGATACGATTCCGGTTATCAGAAAGCAGTTAACTCTCTCTGCACAAAATCCGACTTAAATACTCATTCACCGGGGTTGTAGATATAAAAGTAAAACTTTACAGAACCGAAAATTGAATATGTTGTCAAAACATGCATCATATTTTATTTTTCTTACTTTTTATCGGGGTTTAGTTTCCTTTGCTACTTCTAGTTAAGGCCGAAGCTCCTACAGGTTACCAACCTCAATAGACCTATGAGGAAATTCGAGATTCGTTCTGTGGATTCGCCATGAACTAAAATTGAGACCGTCCAGGATGGATTCAAACCTAGATTCGCCACATCAGTTGCGAGATTACTGACGCGTTGTACCTGTTAGTTAATAAAGTTATTTCACCCAGTCAACGTTTAAATAAGCACATTTCAGAGAACAAATGGCGATCGTGAGCCTGAAAATGTCATTTTTGGCCGTCAGTATGTTTGTCTGAACTACCAATAATCAACAACCGGGATCCTTTATTTTCTTACTATTTTTTTTTTTTTATATTTCAATATTTTTATATTATTAAAGTTTCTGAACTAAATCAGGGACCGTACGTTGTATCTTCAATTCACACACTAGATTGTTCATTTTATATTTTGAACTTGGTCAATTATCCGTGACTTACTCACTCACCGCAACTAAAACGACTAACAGTAAACATGAGCATTGCTTCTTTTCCAAAAGAGCGATATCTGAAATAAAATACTAAGCTATTTAAACTCATGCATAACCATCAGTTTTTTTATTTCTTTTCTATCTCTTTTTACTTATGTGTTATTCAAAATAAATAGTCAACATAACTGTAGAGAAAATATGCTAAAAGAATAACCAAATATTCAGGGTTCCTTCGTGAATTTTTTTTCGATTCATCTGTTTTCGTACCTCCGTTTTCCCCTAATTCCATTTCCCTCTTGAGCCCTGGCTTAATTCCAGAAAGGCGTATTGTTTCGCAGTCAGTTGGGGCCGGCAGTTCTTGTTGTTGTCCCATCATTCAGGGGGAATTAACTAGGCATATTTAATTTTAGTTTTCTGATTGATTTAAGTTAAGTTTTCAGTTGCAACTATATTTTTTAAAATTTTAACTAAGTTTTTTAGAACAACCTGCTATTATTATTGATGATATTACTGTTGAAATGGTTTAAACGAAATAACAAATATTCTTCTGTTAAACTGTTAGTTTTATTTTCACAAAACACATTAATTTAATACAACTCACAGTCTGGGAACTTGCCTTTGTCACGACAAGAGCTTTTGACTACACTTAAACAATAATCAATACATGTATCATTTACAGATTTATTTATAAGATTATAAGATTTACCTTATTACAACACACCTCCTTAAATTTATAATCTTATAACCTTTTTACATAACTAAATCAAACTTAATTCTAATCTGTTCTTCAAAAATTTTGTCTTATCCAAGCTTTTAGTTAACAAGTCTGCCAAATTACATTTTGTATCAATTTTTACAATATCAATTATTTTATTTTCATAGTTCTCATTTATATAATGATACTGCACTTCGATGTGCTTTGAATTTTTTGTAAAGTTGCCGTATTTAGCGATTGCTATTGCACCTGAGTTATCTACAAACAATTTTATTGGATCACAAAATTTTACATTGAATGATTCACTAAGCAAGTTCCTAATAAAAAGTATTTCAGTCACTGCCTCTGACATAGCAGTATACTCTGCAAAAGTTGAGCATTTAGTTACTGTATTTTGTTTACGTGTTTTCCAAAAAATTAAGTTTCCAAATAATTTTACAATAAAACCAGTTGTGGATATTCTATCCACATTATCTCCTGCATAGTCAGAATCTACCATACAATCTAATATTTCAGCATCCACATTATCATAGTATGTTAACTTTAGATCCTTAGTTTTATACAAATATTTCAAGATTCTTATATCATATTTGTAATGTGTTTGGTTATAACAACTTTGGTATCTACTTAAATAATTAACACTAAATGCTACTTCTGGCCTTGTGCCTGTACTAATATACAATAATTCACCTATTAAATTTCTGTACTTTATTCTTTCATCTACTTCTCTAGCTTGTTCTAATTTTAAGTTTGTTTCCATTGGAGTATCATACAACTTAGTATTTTTCAGATCATATTTTGCAGACAAAGATTCAATATATTTTGTTTGGTTTAGAGTCATTTTACTTCTATCATCACTATAATCAATATCTATGCCAATGTAGCTTTTAATTTTTCCCAAGTCTTTCATTGCAAATAGTTTCATTAAACTAGTTTTTATTTCTTCAATTTTAATTTTATCTTTACAACAAATTAAAAGATCATCAACAAATATTAATATGTATATTGGATCTTTGTCTGCTCTATTAACATATAAACAGTAATGATAGTTACTTCTAACAAAATTCAGTGTTAAAATAAAATTTTTAAAACACTCATACCACACTCTAGGACTTTCTTTGAGACCATAGAGTGCTTTTTGCAATTTGTAAACTTTATTGTTGTCAGTTTGATAACCTTCAGGTTGATTTACATATACTCCTGACTTAATATGTGCATTTAAAAAAGCTGCCTCTACATCCATCTGTTCTACAAATAAATTACTTTTACAACTGTATGACAATAATTTTCAATGTTTGCATTTTTCCTACTGGTGAGTAAACATTTTCGGTGTAATCATTTTGCTGGAATCCTCTTACAACTAATCTAGCTTTATAATCATTATTGTTTTTTCTTCTAAAAACCCACTTTACATCAATAATCCTTTTATCTTTTGGCTTTTCAACAACTTGCCAAGTATTATTTTTATTTAACTTATTTATTTCCTGGTCCATTGCCATTTTCCATTGTTTATGATCATTGGAGTTTATCGCCTCCTCAAATGTATTTGGTACATTTGCATCAATATGGTTAACATATATAAAATGTGAAACTGGATTACCATATCTTGAAACTGGAATTCTCTGTCTTTTTTGCGATCCTACTATATCCTTGTCATTACTATCATTTACATTTAAATCCTTCAAAGCATTTTTAGAATTAGTCTCATCTCCATCTACATAATTTTCATCACTTTCATAATTTGTTTCAACTATATCATTTGAAGTTTGGTCAACTTCTAAACCTATGTCTTTCTTATCATCCAGTTTTTCTAAGCAAACGAGTTCAGTATTTTCTTCGACTACCTGTACGTGCCTAGCATTAATTATTTTATTATTTAATAGAACTCGATAACTGTTTTCATTATATCCTACTAAAACTCCTTCTTGTGCTTTATCATCCCATTTGCTTTTTCTTAAAACTTCAGGTACCCTGACAAAAACCCTACTTCCATAAATTTTTAAATGCTCGACATTTGGTTTTATTTTGAAAAATATCTCATAAGGAGTTTTATTTTCTACTGTATTTGCAATTGTTCGATTTTTTAAATATTCTGCTGTTTTTATAGCTTCAGGCCAATATCTTCTGTGAATTTTAGCTTCTCTCATTAAACACCTACCTATGTCCATAGCAGATCTATTATATCTTTCCGCTACCCCATTTAATTCATGGACGTAGGGTGGGCATGGTAATAACTCTATACCTTTTTGCCTTATAAAATTATAAATATCCTTGTTTAAGTATTCTTTGCCATTGTCACACTGGATTTTCTTAACCCTTTTGTTTAATTTGTTTTCTATTAAATTTACAAATTCTATGAAACAACTAGCAACTTCAATTTTACTTTTAATACAAAATATCCTTGTGCATTTACTATAGTCATCAATGAATGTGAAAAAGTATTTTTCTCCGCCATAACCAGTTGTGTTATGTGGACCGTTCAAATCAGTATGAATTAATTCTAAAACTTCCACTAGTCTTTGTTCTATTATTTTCAAAAGGCACATTACTCATTTTACTTTTAATGCAATTTGAACATTTCATTCCCGTGCTTTCAATCTTATCAGGCAAACCGTCTACTAATTTATTATTTACTAATTTATTTAAATATAGAAAATTTACATGACCAAGTGCCCTATGCCATTTCTCTTTCTGAGTTAAATTTACTGAATGTGCATACATTTCATTTTTTGTTACAAAACTTTTTATGCAATACAAATTATTTATTTTATCAGCAATAAATATTAATTCTTTACCACCATTATAAATTTTCGCATATTCATTTTTAGCTACTATTGTGCAACTTTTAGTTATCTTTGAAAAACTTAACAAATTTTGCCTCATACCTTCAACAAAATAAACATTTTTTAAATCTACATGTTTTTGGTTATAATAGTTCTTAAAATAAATCTTGACAGTACCTACTTTGGTAGCATTTAACATTTTGCCATCTGGCAGCTTTACATTAACAGGACTTTTCAAACATATAGAGTTATAAAAATATTTATCATTATTTATTATATGGTCGGTACACCCACTATCTAAAAGCCAATTAATTTCACAGTTATTGCAACATTCTCCTGATTTAATACACCCCCGTACCTGATTTACTTCCGGATTACATACTTCAGCTGTCCATGTCTCCGATGAGAAGTTGTTTGAAGATTCACTGAACTGACCTTGATTCTGATGTAGACCTCTGCCTCGGCTATGACCTCTGGAGAATCCACCTCTGTTGTAACCTCTGTGTAGTCGTTGCTGAACTCTCAAACTTTGTTGCCCTTGATTATATCTCTGACCGTGCCAGCAATCTTTTTTGAGATGACCAGTCTTTCCACAGATAAAGCATTTAGCTATTGTTTTGGTTGCAAATGTACTATCATTATTTTTCTTGTCTGATTCATTAGTGACCATATTTTTCTCTTTTATTTTAGAACATACATAATCTACTGTTCTTTGTTCTTCGGGAATCACATCAAGAAAATCTCCAATATAACTATAGTTTGGTGGAAGTGCTCTGAGTAGGTATCTTAACTTCTCTTGTTCATCTATTTTTCCTCCAGCCACTTTGAACTCATTTGTTATTTTCTCAAAATCAACAAAAAAATCGTCTACTGTATTGTAATTTTTTAATCTGATCTCTTCAATTTTTCCTCTACTTATTATTTGCATAGCGGTAGACTGTGTTAAATACATCTTGTCAAACTTCTTTAACATTTCATATGCTGTTTTGCATTCACTAATATATTCCAGTTGTTTATCTGAGATTGTACTCATTATTATAGTCCTTGCTTTTAAATCTTTCTTTTTCCATACCGCTTCTGCATCTTCATTTTTGACAATGACGACCTCGTGGCATTCTTTGTATTCTAACAAAGCTATCAACCTTAATTTCCAGCTTGAATAGTTTGCACCATCAAAAATAGGTATCGTAATATCTTCTATTTTTGCTTGTTTAGCCATTTTGACGATAATAAATGTATTTTCACGACAGTTATTTTCGTTGCACGCCGGTCAACCTAATCTCGAATCTCAAACGTAATTATAAATCTTCATTGCACTGTATTTTTACTTAACACACTGAGTTTTTCTTTAAACCACGGACCTCCTTAACCACGCTCTGCTACCATGTTGAAATGGTTTAAACGAAATAACAAATATTCTTCTGTTAAACTGTTAGTTTTATTTTCACAAAACACATTAATTTAATACAAATCACAATCTGGGAACTTACCGTTGTCATGACATCAGCTTTTGACTACACTTAAACAATAATCAATACATGTATCATTTACAGATTTATTTATAAGATTATAAGATTTACCTTATTACAACAATTACATTGACAGGTTAGCCATTTTGCAGTATTTCAGAGAATTTTTAGGAATCTTGCAATTATACTGTAGTAAACATGAAATTAAAAATGAACAAAAAATTAGTATAAGTTAAATGTTTAATTTAAATAAATAAGTAAATATTAAAATAAAATAAAACGGTGATGCAAAGATTACACAGGTCTGCAAAAAAACTTTTTTAGAAATTGTTCTGATTTAGTTAACTGATCTTTGTGAATTTTTTTGCGCTGATTTCCAAAATAACATTGGTTTTTCCACGTATAGCTTGCCTACAAAATAAAGTTGAAGTTTTTGGAAAAAGTACAAAACTTTGGAAAATATTGGATTTGTTATTATTATTTTGACATGAAGTAAAAGCTAAAAAACAAAACCAAAGATACCTAGCTAAAAGGAGCATACAAGTGATGCATGTGTGTTGTAAAGTTATGAAAAGTATTTGTAAAAATGTATGAGAGGAAAATAGTTGACTGGATGATAAAATGGAGAGCGGAGATAGTTGGGGGGTGCTGTAAAAAAACACTAAATAAGTACTAGACTTATAGTTAGTAAGTGCCGACGTTTCGACCTACAGTGTAGGTCATCTTCAGGGCGATTGGGAAGAGTTTGTTGGTTAACCGGTGCAGCCAGCGGCTCCTCTTCCCAATCGCCCTGAAGATGACCTACACTGTAGGTCAAAACGTTGGCACTTACTATAAGTCTAGTACTTATTTAGTGTTTTTTTTTTACTGCACCCCCCAACTATCTTCGTTCTCAAATTGTAAAAATGTTTTCTTTTTCCATCAAAGCTTCTTTTGGTACTTTTCGGCTGTGTTCTGGTGAATTTTCCCTTTTTAACATCCAGCAGTAGTCTGCCATCATGTTGACCTGCCATCGACCTTGGTATCTGAGCTCCATTTCTTTCATATCTTGATGGAAACATTCTCATAGTTCCTCACTTACAGCTCCAAGATTTCCTGGAAAGTAGTCCAGATGTGAGTGAAGGGAATGAACATTGACACTCATGTTGCAGCCCAACATTTTGTAGTTTTGCAACAATTCAGCAACTAAAGTGTTGTAGTTTGTGTCTTTTTTGTTTCCAAGAAAGTCTGTTACAACAAATTTAAATGAACTCCAGGCATTTTTTTATTCCATTTCCGTTTTAGTGGCAAAGCTTTCATTTTTTAAATGTTTTCTGATGTCAGGCCCAACAAAGACTCCCTCTTCCAACTTAGCATCAGACATACACGAAACTTTTCACAAAGATACTTGAAACACTCTTTGGGTAACGCTTTCACAAACTGTTTTATTAGCCCAGTGTGTATTAGTGTATTAGTGAATCCAACACTAAACTTTCACTTTCAACATGTTTAACTCCACGAATAAGAACCTTTCTGATTGTCTGCCACGTCTGCTGGACATAGTGTTGTTTCCTACCACGGCTATCCCATTCACAAAGGAAATATGGAAACTTTGAGTAACCACTTTGTTGATCTAGTAACATGGAAATACTTTTCCATTCCAAAAAATTGTCCCTTTATGGTCAGAGAAGCCGAGCTTATTAAGAAGAAACTTACGATTTTGGTAGCTTTCTTTCAAATGGACTGATTGCCCAACTGGCACAGATGCATATCGGTTACTATTGTAAAAAATGCTTTCAAACTCCTTTTTGATGCATCGATAAAAAGTCTCCATTTCTCTAGTTGATTCGTGATTTTGAACATTCCCATGATTCCAGATACATTGTTGCATAAAACTAGGTTATCCTCTTGTGGAAAAAAAGAGACAGATTCCTTTTCTCTAAATCGGTACTATGATAATGAAACACCGGAGGCTAACATATGTCTTTCTTTAAGTTTAAACCCTAAACATTCCGCTGAATCCTTTAGGACGCCCAGATCTCGTTCTAAATTGTTCAAGCCTGATCAAGAGAAAAGTTTGAGTCATTGGTATCTTGATCGTAGCAGTCCTGTAGCATACAGTAGGATTGGGGAGGGTGCAGAGCCCTGAAAATAAGAAATTTTCTGGTGAAATTTGTGACTTATCTAGGGCTGATGGAATTTTTTCTTTCTTAGCAGAAAAAATACTAGTAAACCCACTAGTTAAACCCACTGTTAAACCCACAATAAAGGTTATAAGAATCTAATAAAGGTTACACACTCAACAGCAGGGTGGTCGCCACGGCAACAATGAATTGATAAAGGAGGCTCTGTATTCTGGGAACTTACAAATTAAATTCATAAAGCCTGTATAATCAGACTGTTATAGTCTAATTCTTTATTTAAAAAATTTACAAATTAACAATTCCTCCTTCAAAGTAACTAATTTGAAGGCGGATCCTCTACTTGGACTCTCAACAAAACAATGCCTCTATAGTCCTCACGCAGTATTTTTATTGAAATACTGAGCCCATAAATCAAGCTGAACCTAATACCTGAACGTTGTTCAAAATTGATTTCACTCGTTTTCAGAACGCACTGAAAAATATCATTCTCTCGAAAAATTCACTACGGACATCACAACAACTCGTGCTCAAACTTTTATCGAGGCGTATCCGAATTTTAACTGCCTTTCCTTCCAACTATTGTGACTCCAGTCTTGCCAGATTGAATACTCCAAAATCAATCTCATTACTAATTTACACACTTCGTATCTGTTAGTATGTAAAATTAGATTATTGTTAATGCCATTAATGCATGTTATAAATCACTTCAGATAAGTGAGTGGTGTTGGTTTATGTAGTTTAGTGATTCTGTATATTGTGAATATTATTGAACCATATTTATCCGATTAACAACATGAAACATTTTTTAATAATTTTTTTATTCCATAAAATTCTAATAAAACAATAAGGATTCGCTAGTACTTCTCTAATTTAAATATTGTTTTTTAATAACAAAGAGAAACCTTTTTTTTACTATTCCTTAATTAAGGGCACAAACAATAATAAATTATATTTTTGTAACGGGCTGAGAAATTTTTTTTTATATAGATAGTTAGTTAATGTGCATTAATTACAGCTTTTGTTCAATGCTAAAAATGTTAGCAAATGTATATGTATATAAGGAAAGTAATCTGTGTTAACAAATTTTGAACTCTCATCTTTGTGATCAAAAAGAAGTATGTTATCATTTGAAGTCAAAAGTTTATTTTTAGTTTTACATATAAAAAATGATTAGCATTTATTTGCTTCTTCTCACTAATAGGTTTTAAAAAGACTTTAGGTTGTAAGTATTTTGTACATTAATATGTAGGTATATGTTATACTATGCCAAATAGATTTGCTAAGTTTATTTCTTTTTGTGGCTAATTACATACATTTTCTTTGTATATGGTTTTGATTAAAGGTATCGTAGGTCCTTAACATTTAGTTTTAATAATATTTTATTAAAAATTAATTCATAATAGAAGTTTACGTCTGTTTGTGGAGACGCTGAGCCAAGCGGTCCATAGCTCCAATTTCAACACTAGGAAGGAAGTTGCTCAGAGGTTCTCACCGTAAAAAATTCACGACTCTGTTGGAATCTTGGGAACTTTAAATATAATTATTAGATTCTCGAGATAATGATGACCACCAGGGGCAGCACCTGTCAGACGAAGAAGTAAGAATGCTGACGACAGCTCGGATAAGCTTAAGTACACGACGGTTTTCCTCTCGTGGCCCAGAGAAGTAGAGTACCTCTGCCGACGGCAGGTGGGGAATTCAAAAGATGGGGGGGCTGGAGAAGAGGGAACGCAAGTACTAGCGAGAAGCCTTGGTTCCGGAGCAAGAATCCAGAGGAAGGTATTAGATTCTCTATTTACTGTAGTCTGACTAGACTTTGAGGCCAGTGGGTGGTCAGTTAAAAATAGAGCCAGTAATTATTTCGTTGACAATCGTCGCGTTTGGCCACAAGACAGATAGGAATCTTTCTTTAAGTATTAGTGCATATTAGAATTAGGGTGTTTATTAGCTGTTATGAAGTAAAGAGTACGTTGTAAATATTATTAGTGCATATGATTATTGTTATAAAGGATACTGTTATGGAGGGTGGATGGAGGTTTAATTGTAAATTATTAATGTTATTAATGGTTATAAAATAATGAGTGGTGATTAGGAATGGTGACGTTGTATTATTAGTGCATAGAATTATTGTTATAGATAAAGGGTTTGATGATGGTTATATAGGATGGAACTTGTTTTATTATTATTTTAGTGGATTTAGGGACTATGAGTATTGATGGAGAATCAGGTGCATGAGTCTCGTTAATATGATATTATCAAGTACTATTATTGAGGGTGATTCTTATGTTAAATTAGAGTTTTATTTTCATTATGCTAAATCTAACTTTTATTTCAATGTAATAGCGTTTGTTTGTTGATAGATAAATGTGTGGGGTTTATTTCTTCACCCAGGTTCCCCACGTGTCCTCCCCCTCCCCCTACCTTAAGGTAACATTTTATTTGGAATTTTTACTAACCAAATCAGTGAACTGGGTGATTCTTGGAAATCAATATAATTATTTTTTCAAGAATAAAAATAAAAATTATTCATAAAATAAATATAAATATACATTTTTTTTTTCAAATATAAAGTCACTAATTTCGAGTCTCAATTCATTCGAAAAATTTAATATGAAAAATACATTTAAATAAAGAATTTACTTATGCAATCCATTAATTTAATTACAATGCATAGGTTCACATGGATCTAATATTATTTGTTATAAGGCTGGTAAATGTATTTAGTGAAAGAAGAAAAAACTGTACCCCTACAGGAAAAAAATGTACAACTTTTGAAGGGTCTTGGACCCAGTACATGATAGAGACTGTACTTTTCTTTAAGATAACGATTGTGCAAGGTAGTGATTTGTCGGACATCAAGCTAAACGTCAGGTTTGCCTCCATTTACGGGATATACATTGTTGATATTCAGTTCTTTTTTCTTTCCTAAATTAATTTTTTAAAAATTAAATTAAAGTATAAGTATTTTAATCATACATCAGTTCCATTAGTTGGAATATTTTTCAGCAAATTGAAGTGATAGGAGGCGCCTGGTCTTATCCACGGTAAGGCGCTTTGAACTTCCCTACCCGCACAATACTCCGGTCGTGCGGGGCATGTATTTACTATGGCTTTCTTTTTAAGGGGTTAGTTTCAAATATAAACAAAATAACACACAAACCCTAGTTTTTCATCATCATCTCTCTCTACCACTGCGTAGTGAGCTTAGCCCGTATGGGGAATAAGGACGCAAGAGGAAAATAAAATGATCTGAAGCAATGAATTATGAATATTTTTCCGTTACATCTGCGGTTAGTTTTGCAAATGACAACTCTATTTGATGTTATTGCTAGATATTAACTTTAAAAATCAACACATTTGAAATATTGTCATCCAAATAAAATTTTAATAACACATTTATACTGATATTGAAATAAATTTGACTCTTAAGTGATTAAAAATTTAAAATTATGTTAATTTGTAATAAAATTCGGCTTTAATTACTTTTTTCACATTTCACAATTTCGAAATCAACCGCTCACAGTGGGGGCTAAGTAGCTCAGCCTTTCGAGCACTGAGTTACTGTGCTCTAGATCCCCGTTTAAATATAGCTCTGGCAGATAAAATATTAGCCAGCTAATGCCATAGGTGGAACCTGTTGGATCTGCACAACAGTACAGTCCTTGGGGTCACCGTGGTTAGCATAAAAACGTAATAAGCATAAAATCGCGGATTCACAGGAGGACCTTAGGAGTTTTTAAGGGAATAGAAAGTCCTTAGTTATGCCGTCCGTCGGATATGACATAAAATGGTCCTAAGTCTGTGGCGATGTCAGATACTCGTTAAGGATACCCATCTTAATTATTCTTGATATGTAAAATTGTGGCCTCCCACTTTAGCATCGCCAGATAAGCCACGGGAGGATAAAGTGGTATTAAAGTAAGCAAACAATTATAAAATAAAGCCCATTATATATTTATATTTCATTTATTTTCTTATTTGGTTTTATGTTTTAACAAGCAGTAGACGACTAGTAAGAAAGAATTATATTTATTATTATATTTTCTGTGACTTTGAAAGATATAACATAGATATACAATGTGACTTTCTGATATGAACGAACTAGATCGACTGTTAGCTATGTACTGGCGCTAAAGCTTAGTGACTACTCTCATTATGTTCATCTCCTCTCAACTTTCTATCTAAGAGGTGATGTCAAGGAAGTTTAGATTGCTGACACCAAGGAAGCATTGATGAAACTTTCAGGTTAGAAAACTATTTTATAAACAAATTACATTAGGGGTGGTTAGGGGTGATTTAGTCTGTTTGCAGCCGGAGATGGATCATATAGGGTCTAGGACTCTCCTGGGGCTCACCCAGCCTCTATAAAATATTATAAAAATAGGATACCCACAACAAGTGGTGAAATCTGGCTGTTGAGCGTGACCTAGAGCAAGTCAACTCCTTGCAGAACCGTTGTCCATGAAACAGTGGAGTCTCTACCATGTACTGAATCCCGATCCCGTTAAAGGATAGTGTGGTACAGGTTTTTTTTTTTATTACAATAGGCCCTTGACCGATTGGTAACTACGACAGGTGAATTCCAAAACAACACGCCAACGGCCATACCACGTTGAACATACCGGTTCCCGTCTGATCACCGAAGTTTAGTATCGTCGGGCGTGGTTAGCACTTGGATGGGTGACCGCCTGGGAAAAACAGGCGGTGACCATCTGGGAAAAACCACGTGCTGTTGGCATCAAACTTACGAATTAATCAAATAAATATAACTGGCTGTATGGATAAAAGTATCCAATACCATAAATAAAAAATTACAAAACAGCACTAAAATAATAAATCGAATAAAAGTTTATAGAATAATTAACTCCATATTCTTAAGGAATTTAAGAATTCAAACCAAGAGAAACTAAGAAAGTTGGAAGGGAAATCCCAAGATTTGCAAACATTAGACTTTCATCCGCAGGGATCCTGTAAGCACAGCTCTCTACAATCCTATTGCCTATTCATAGCGCCAATCTTAAACAGCGCATCGTCACTTGGTTAAGATGTAAAACCTTCAGGATTAGATTGAATATACTATTCAACAGATAGGGAGCCGAGTGACTCAGTGGTAAAGCACTGATTTGCCCTGCCGAACGTCTTGGGTTCAAATCCCGCTGGTGGCTAGACTATTATTTAGTCTGTATGCGGCCGGATATGGATCATAAAGGATCTAGGACCCTATTAAGTACCCAAAATACGGGTGAAAACCTTTCGATTAAGGGTGATCTAGAACAAATAAACGCCCTTGCACAACCGTTGTTCAAGGATCATTACAGTGTCTACAGTGTACCCATAACCTTCACGGGTTGTATGGGTGCAGGTGTTTTTTTTATAACAATATTATGTAGATGTGAGGTTGAAACCAACTAAAAATCCTTCAAGAGCTCACAAATTTTGAGTTTTATAGATTTAATATTGTTATCAATTCTTGCCTAAACCAAGTACGTTACGATTTTTCTCAATAAGTACTTGCTATTTAAAAACATATAAAAATGTGGGAATAATTGTGATGTCAGAAAAGACATTGTTATATATGTTGGATATATATATACATATATATATATATATCCAATATATATATATTGGAACTGCAGACCCTTCTGTGGCACATCCAGCCTCTTTTAAATGGATACCTTTTAGTTCGGAAAAAACTGACTATTAAGCGTTTTACCCATTCACCCCATAAAACTTTCGCACATACCCTGAACCTTGGAGCTGAACTCTACGCTTTCGTGTAGTGTACTGGTACAGGTTTGTAAATTATTGTTTTTATAAAAGCTTATTGTGATCCAATACAATCTTCCTAATATGTTATATATGAGCTATTGGGCCATAATATACGTAGTAGGTTTGAAATTAATACATAATGAACCCGGGTAAGGGCCTGAAATGAAACAAAATATCGAGTTATAATGCTCTCTCCCCCAATTCCAGTTAACAGGACGATTCTAGAGACAAAATTGCGAACAAAGGATGGTCTCATTTGCAATTCAGCAACTCCTATTCCTTCTAGTTCTCTCTTAATCCTTAATCCTCTCCACTCCTTCCTCTAAGATTTCCGAGATAGATCCTTACCGCAGAAGTATAATTAGTTAATCAAAGGCTTAATACCGAGATATTCAGGTTAAGTAATTAATTTTGACACATATTTATAAGATACATAATAAGTAACAATGGCCTTTTTAGCTCTTCGGATTCATGAAAATACTGGCTATTGCTATTTCTTGAGTTAATGTCTTCCAATGCCCGTGAATCATTAGTAAACCGTATTTAGTCTTGGATTGCATAATAAACAGTAGTTAAGCTATTAGCTGTACTTAAGCTTCTAGCATTACTTAGTCTAATAGTCTTAGCATTACTTAGCCTGTTATTGAATATAAGTTTATTATATAGTTAACTGTCTGGAACTCAGAATATATATGTATATAGATATCAGAATATATATATATATATATATATATATATATATATATATATATATATATATAGAGAGAGAGAGAGAGAGAGAGAGAGAGAGAGAGAGAGAGAGAGAGAGAGAGAAGAGAGAGAGGGGGCCAGACGGAATGAGAAATATCAATTTATCAATTTTCTTTATCAATTCATATTCATCTTTATCAATTTATCAATTTATTTGTATATGTATTCATTCACCTTCTGTATTCACATTCTGTATTCACCTTCTTTTGGTTTATCTATATTTAAAATGTTTTAATATATTTGTACCGTTTTTTTATATTGTCTGTATTTTGCATATAGCCCTGAAGAAGACCTACAGCGTAGGTCGAAACGTTGGCTATCAATAAAGATTTTCTCAAATTACTTGAGAATTTCATTCAGTGACCTCTACCCGGACCAATTTCTTCAACATACATTATCATAGGTCAACAATTCTCATCAATAGGAATGAGAAATAATTTTATTCTAGGGCTAGGTCCTCTAAGACTGGCCAAAAGGCTTGAAAATATAAATCTTACGATGTTTTCATACTCGCTAATATAGTAAATATAAAAAAAGTTCATGGCGTGAAAAAATATAACTGCAAATAAAAATATAAAATATAAAGAGAGACAAAACAGTAAAAGCAACTATTTAAGTCAATTTAATCAATTTAAGCGAACAACTAAACCTGCTTAAAGAGCATCTGACTGGGAATTGAGATGATGTTGGAAAAGCGTCGATAAAAATGAGGATAGGGAAGAGGAATGACGGATATTAGATGGAATTGAGTTTCAGATGGTGTGGAACGGGTGAGAAAGGAACACTTGAAAGTTTCGGTTTTGTGGAAACAAGTATAGAGATCGAAAAAGCGAAATCGAGTTTCTGTGTTCTGGACTCTCAGTTCTGGAGTATTTTAATTGATGAAAACCGTAGGGCGAGTGTCGAAACTAGTTGGATTGGTATAAAAATGAGTCATGGAACTATTGTCTACCAATAGAAGGGAAGAACCACATTGATTAAATAATTGTTATGATATAAATATATTCATGTATAGAACATTAGTTATAGATAATAACAATAATGAAGTCATTATTTGTTCTGGGACAAGTCCTTTTAGAATTACAATACAGGATTCTATACAGGGCATTATCACGTCTTAGTTATGTTATGTGATTAATTTAATTAAATAATACAATTTAATAATTAAATGAGAAAGAATTAATGGGAAAAATTACGAATTACCTCCAATGATAACATTTAAAGAATAAAAAAAAACAGAGTACAAGAAATAAAAATAACATGGAAATATGATAACAATAATTATATATATTGAGAAACAATAGTAATTACATATGTATGCAAATTACAACGCTAAGCAGCAAAAAAACTAATAAAGCAAATAATGAAACAAAAATACAAACAATATCAACTAGTTTAACTTGTTTTTAAACATATTTAACTGGATGAGTGAAGCGACAATGATATAAGTAAAGAGAGACAAAACAGTTAAAGCCACTATTTAATTACGATCAATTTAAGCTAATAACTAAACCTGCTTAAAGAGCATCTGACTGGGAATTGTGATGATGCTGGAAAAGCAAGTCTGAAGTGCGGCAAGTTGGAAAAGCAAATATGTTCGAAATAGAAAGTGGAATTGAACTACTGAAAAACAAGAATTGTTGAAAGATATATAATTTGAAACCGTACACACATTTATTTATTTTACAGTGTGCATAAAAACAATCCGTGGCTCTTCTTTGTTCTTATACTACCACTGAATAGCTAGTAATAATTTATGAAAATTAATTCCTGGAATACAGTAAGGCAGAACAGAAGACAATTTATCCCAACGCGTTCAAATTTTGTAAAGTCAAAGGCTCGCTCTTCTCAATCAAGCACCCTTTGGAGGACTATGAGTTTAGCCTAATGTGGCAAGTGGACAAGGACTGGCACAAGTTGATCAAAGAGCTGTATTGAGGAAGGGCGTAGGACTGTTACTAGCCATCTCTAAGCAGTACAGTGCTCTATTCCCTTGTTATGGGTTATCTTATTGTTTTGTTATGGAAAAATAATGCCTCAAAATCAACTATTATAGGTTAATATTGTTGTTGATTATTGTTCATTTTACACACGCCTTCGTGTGTAATTTTGTCATTAATCATATTTTACATGGTGTTTCCCTACCTGTCCATAGTTTGTTACAATTTTTATTTTTTGTTACAATAATAAGGCCATTTCCATCTATATTGTCTTAGCTTCGTGAAAAATTTATATCATTATACAAGCTGTTATTTTTGAAAGTATAAGTCCATTTGGATCTAGAAAAATCGTTTACTATTTTAAATAATTTTAATGATTATCATTTCATAATAAAATGTAAAAGGTTAATAGGATTTAAAACATTACTTTTTGTTAGGTACTAAGTGCAAAAATATTTGTCCATTGAACTATATTTTTGAAGTAATTTAAATGGAAACCTTAAAATATTGTGAATATAAAGAAATGTAATTATACAATTTTAATATCTAACAGCTCATTTAATAAAATAGTTCTAACCGAAATTACTTATCGATTCTATATTATTTAAAAAAGGCCCAATTGCAAAAAAATAGTAATTTAGGTTTCAATTTAAGATGTAAACCAGTTGGTTTAACGTCTTGGTGTGTGAGGTGGCTTTCTGATTTCTATGACTGCTTTGACTGCTGATGTCAGACGTTTGATCTTATTCTACGGAAAATGTTTCAGGTGTATGATATAATGAAAAGGCGAAATCTTCACAGATTAATTTTTCCTCTGTATTTTAGAGGTTTAAGAGTATACCCATTAAGAGTTTATCAATTGCATTATAATTATTACAATATGCCTTTCTTTGAGTATTTGATATATGAAATTATTTGTTCTACGCTATTTTATGGATACTAATGATTTTAAGGATACTTGTGCGAGTACAGAGAATCGTCCGGCCTCACGTTGTTACAAAACATTGTTTCAATGTAGCAGCACCTGGTTGTCCATAGATTTTTATAATATCTGACAGTAATGAACAGCCTCCAGTAGCCTGGCGGACCTCACATACATTCTCGGAGGGCAAGACAATCATATTCAGAATCCAGAAATTACATATATTAGTGCGTCGCTTAACCAAGATCAGCTATTGTTCGGAGTGTGGTAGCTGACTCGACTTGATTACCCTGCTGATGTGAGATGTACTGGACCTTGTTTTCTTCGGCATGATTTTCCTCTTGGTTTATGTCCTGATAATTTAGTGAACGTTGATTGGTTAGTTTTTTTAAAGTGTAACGGACTGAGATAATTTAAGATTATGGATATATTTATATATAGATATATAGATAGATTATACAGTACAGATTATAGTATTTTATCATAAGTAATTATTCAAGTGATAGTTTGGTCAATCGCCAAAAGCTCAGTGGTAGAGCGCTGAGTTGCCAAGCCGAAGGCCTGGGTTAAAATCCTGCTCGCTGGCAAGGCTTTTATTTAATCTGTTAGCAGCCGGGGATGGATCCTATGGGATCTAGGACGCTCCTGGGGCTCACCCAGCCTCTAAAGGTGGGTATCCAAACCTAGAGGGAACAATCTGGCGGTTAAGCGTGATCTAAGACAAATCACCCTCAACCCTTGCAACTTGTCAAAACAGTATTGTCTCTACGATTTACTGAACCCCAAATATTTGGTCTTTTTCATTATGGGTTATGTAGTATAGGCTTATATGATATAATATGATAATATGATAGTCTGTTTATTCAATGCCTATGATTTCGTATTAAAATTATTAATAAAATCTTGACTACTTTAATCGCAAGCTCCCAAAATTCAATATTTCCTTAAATAAATTACGTGAAAATTTAAATAGAATAAGATTGGATAAGCACCATTATTATATATTGATGACTGACATCAATTTTGGAAATATATTAGTTGGTCATCGACATTTATAACCTGCTTTAGGTCATAAATCTTCTCTCCCCTTCAGGATAAGGAGATGCTGTAGAGAGAGGGAGAGGAGCAAAAACCTGCTGATGATGTTTAGCGAGGAACCATCAGCAGGTTTTTACTACACTTTTTATATCTAATATATCCTTTAAGAACATTTATATTATACTAAAAACCTCTTTCCTTTATAACTTTTATAAATATAAATATAAAATATTAATAATATTTTTTATCATGACTAATAATAGTTGACCTTGTATAAGTAGAGAGAACTGTTTATTGGAAAGCCAACGTTTCGACCAACATTGCAAGTCTTCTTCATCAGGGCTAAATATACAATGTACAGACTGATTAAAATTATATATGGTATATATTAAAATACATAGGCATCAAGGAATCTGATTGATAAAACATAAAGATGGGGGAGGACCCTTAGATAAATATACAAAAGGAATGGGATAATTCTATAGTTGATGGGGAGAGCGGCAATTTTTTAATAAAAAAATCACAAGTCTCCGACCCCGTTTCAAGCTGCTCCGAATTCAATAGCTAAGACCGTGAACCTTATTAAAAAAAAAAAAAATATATTGAAAGCGACATTACACATAATTCAAATCAATGTAATTAATGGTAAATAATAAGACAAAAATACAAAAGAAAATAAAAAAAAAATTAAGTATAGATAAGAAAAACAAAATAAAATGAAATCTTTTTGATAATTAAACATTGAATTATGTTTATGAGTTAATGCGATAGAATACGAAAAAAAATATTAATGTTCAATATGAGTTAATGCGATAGAATACAAAAAAAAATATATTAATGTTCAATATTCACTTGTTAGCGGTTCAGCGGGAGAATCCCACGAAGTCTAGTTGATTCGAACATCGGATGCGTTGAGATCGATGCGGGCGATAAGTCGATAAGTGAAGTGCGGGGGCTTGCGTCTTTCTTGTTCAACAAACTGTCTTCAACTGAAGCACTAGCGGGATTACAGCCTGCACTTCGGTCACTTGCACAAAACAACTAGTCCTTGTTTATTATCTAATACTATATATACTGTACATTATCAGCAATTTCGCATTGCAAATTGTCCTTTCTAATAATTAAATAAAAATAAAAATTACTATTCTAATAACTAAAATAAAAGAGAATTATTTTGTCGCTTCAATAAATTCGAAATAAAAAAAATTTACTTTTTTAATGTTAAGGGCCTTAACAATAGTAATAACAAAAAGGTAATTAAAAAGGTAATACGGATGAGTAATAAAGAAAGTAATAAAATAAAAATAACGTAATGAAAATACAAGTACAATAGAGATGGTGAAATATAATAAGAAGTAGTGGATGTAAAGAAATAAATACAAATAAATCTAACAGTGATGGACAAACAAAATTCAGAAATAATGGGGATAACGATATAGAAACATTGTTGATGAAATATTGTAAAGTATACATAAATGCAATAGATATGGGAAATATAGTAATTTCTGTATAGAATATAGTTCGTTATTAGCAAATAATATTTTTATATTGCGTACTGCTGAATAATGATAAAACAATAAATGTACATGAACCTGAAAGTATATTGAGTTGTCCGGAAAATAATGCAGGATTTTATGTTTTCGTGAAAATACCCCTCCCAATAATAAACTATTTATGTTTTTTGGACTTTTTACTTTGTAAATCTACACACTTATTAATCCCCTTTCAAATAAAAATGTTTGTTTACCTTTGTAACATTTTGCTACTTGAAAATAATTAAGTCTTTGCTAAGATGACAAAGTGTGTTTTTCGCGTAATTTAGTTTTACGAGATTAAACTAGGCCTAAAAGCTAGAAATATTAACGAAGTCTGGGAGCAAAGGCAGTATCAGTGATTTCACTGTTCAACGGTAGTTCCAGTGATGTCGACAGGAGCGCTTGAGGTTTGAAGATATAGAAGGCCGTGAAAGAAGTTCTACGAACTTCAAGCTTTTTCACCTTCCCAATCGCTTTGAGATGGTCATCGAAGGTTGATTTACTGACTTCGAGTTTTCCTGCCAGCTCTCCAACAGTTGTACAGGAGTTTTTTCCACCAAAGCTCGGAGAACATCGCCATCAAAGGTAGAACTCTTCCACGGCCTTCTTTATCTTGAAGAAATATGCCTCTCGAAACCCACCGTTGAACAGTGCATTCACTTATACTACTTTCGCCCCAGAATTTGTTGATCTCTTTTGCCGTTTTGGGCCCGTTACGTCCGAGTTTGAACTCGTAAAACAAAGTTATGCGACACTCACGCTTTGATACCTTTGTAAAGATTGATTTATTAGCAAAGTGCTATGGAGGTAAACAAATATTTAGTTTGATAAAGGATTAATAAGAGTTTACATCTATAAAGGTAAACAAATCACAAACAGGTGTAATATTTTTAGGAGAATAATATGATATTCAGCATTATTTTACGGACAACCCAATAATTAATACATTGATATTATATTATTGGAACATGATCTACGTACGCTTAATATTTATGGAACAGTCTAAAAAAAAAAAGTTGTTATAAAATATATTAAATTCTTTGACCTGAGTTATTAAATACCTCTACGGACCTGGAAAGGTCTGGGTGGCAAAGAGGTATGGTCAATGGCACATTTGGAATGCTATGGAAGGAAATAAAACTCAATCTGATATAGATAGTCTGGGGGTGGACTCAATATAACACAAAACAAGAAAAACTTATTTATTATGAGTGCCGACGTTTCGACCTACGATGTATGCTATCTTCAGGGCTGACAGAATCCGGAGCCAATATGTGAATATGGTCTGGATATTGGCTCCGGCTTCTATCAGCCCAGAAGATGACCTACGACTTAGGTCGAAACGTCGTCACTAATAATAAATGAGTTTTTCTTATTGTGTGTTATATTAACTGCACCCCCAGACTATCAAAGTATATCCCACATTAGGTCTTCCAATCAACTATTTTCCTCTCAATAATATCTATAATACAATACTCAGTTAACTATATCAACAATCGCATCAGTTTCCACCCCTGGCAGACTTTTATTTGATCTGTTAGCGGTTGGAGACGGATCCTATGGGACCTAGGACTCTTCTGGGGCTCACCCAACCTCTATAAAGTGGGTAACCAAAACAAGGGTGAAAATCTAGTGGTTGATCCTGATCTATGACAAATCTCCTCCCTGCACACCCGTTATCCAAGAAACGGTACAGTCTCTACCATGTACCTAACACCAGAAACATTATGGGTTGCAGTGGTGCAGTTTTTTTGTTTTTTAAAATAACTGGTAATTTGTACTTATTAACAAATGAAACTGCTACCTTGCTGCACCCAGAATATTGGGTATGAAATATTGAGAAACTTCTAACTTAGCATTTGATTTACTGACTTCGAGTTTTCCTGCCAGCTCTCAAACAGTTGTACAGGAGTTCTTTCCACCAAAGCTCGGAGAACATCGCCATCAAGTTTCAACTCTGCCTTATCGGAAAAAATCGGGACATTATATATATATATATATATATATATATATATATATATATATATATATATATATATAAAATTTAGCAACTGTAACAGAAACAGCAACGAGTTCCATCTATTTGCCTTTTGAATTTTCTTAATCTCTGTACGCTGCTGCACTCAAACGGAGCTATTTCTCTAAAGAGTTTAGATTGAGCTGCGATGGCTGGACGGAGTCAGTGAGGACTCCAGGAGTCCATTAAATCTCCGCAACTGAAAGGCCGCTGCACAGGACACGGGGGACTGGCGAGTGTGTATCGAGGGAGCCAAGGCTTATTGATGGGATGTAGAACCATGCAAGAAGAGGAGTACCTTTTTCAAATAATGTTCCGCTAAGACAAAGTACAGGTATCTTCTTTGTATTCAAAAATTGAATTTGGGAACTGAATGATTCGCCACAATTACTGACTAGATTTTATACTACATATTTAAAATTATTTACATAACTGCAATAATAATAACTTAAAGGAACCTCACAATGAGAATCAACGGAAAAATCATTGGCCTCTCAGAAAATGTGTAATTTTAATTAAGTCAATCAACTTCCAGGACATATAAAACGATTACATGGATAAAAAAATCATTTACATACACAGTTGATGAATAATTGTACCAATATTTTTCTTAGCTCTTAGTTGTTGGTTTTAAAAAATAAAAAATATGTGGATATTATAATTATCGTGAGGTTATAATCATCGATGCAACCATCCAACAGTCGATGGAATTCATAATATAATAGGTGAATAAAGAAACGACCAGAATATTTCAATCATAAATTTGAAAAAAAAATCTGATTGATTCCCAATGACAAACAAGGTCGAGCTTAGGACTTACCAAATACCAAGTAAAGTTTAAAATATTTCTCAACTCAGCACGAAGCGAAACATCACGTCTCTTAATGAGACCTAAATATTAATACTTCAACTTTTTCGATCAGAATAATGTGATAGAAAGAGAGATCTTACTGACGAAAGGAAGACGTTATACATCTGATACAGACTTAAAGATTAATCTCCAAATTATGTTATCCCAATTTAATAATATAGCGTTATCAACATAAATTTTATTGCAGCACTTAAAAAATTGTAGGAGTTTCTATAGCCATCTGGATTAACCTTATGAGGCGATTTAATACTGACATGTAATATTATTTTGAATAAATTTTGCTTGCGAGAGTCAATTAAATTTTAATTATCCTAACTTGAATTTTCAACCTTCGTTATTTATAATATTTTGGAAGCGGAGTGGCTAAGTAGTAGGGCGCTGAGTTATTATGCTGAATGATCCTTGATTTAAAATCAGCTCGCAGACTTTTATTTAGTCTGTTAGCAGCCGGAGATGGACCCTATGGGATCTAAGACCCTCCTGAGGCTCGCCTAACCAAAGATGGGTACCGGAAATAAGGTGGAATTGGTGGTTGAGCGTGATCTAGGACAAATTACGATGAATATATAATTATAATTAAATCCTCTACGATTCAAAAGGAAGAAAAAACTGAAATCTATCCATTATTAGTAAAGATGCATGAATTTGTACTGAGCTCAACGGTCACAATGCCCAAGTATGTGCTTGTTGCTATTAAAAACCACTCTACTTTTATAACTTATAGGACTTGCAAGGAATTTTTAAACCATCCGGATTGCTCGATATGTCTATTCGAATTCATCATTGTAATTAATGAAATATATATATATATATATATATATATATATATATATATATATATATATATATATATATAAAACCTGTACCACAAAATCAAAAAAAAAATCTTCGGTTCAGGTAGAAACTATACTGTTTGTAGGACAACTGTTGTGGAGGGAGGTGATTTGTCCAATACCAAGATCTATCTCCAGGTATCCCTCCGATTTAGGCTACACACTTTATAGTGGCTGGGCGAGCCCAAGGATAGTACCTAGATCCCAGAAGGTCAACCCGTTATCGGAATAAATAATTAATCTGCCACAACCGGACTCTAACTTGGGACCGTCAGCATAGCAACTCAGTACTCTATACACAGAGTTACCCCACTACCCAAAAATAAATAATAATTTTAAAATATTCTCCTCTGACAAATATTAGATAAAGTGCAATATGAAAATAAAACTTTTTATAAGCAACAATGTATTTTTTCTGAGCATAGAGAGAAAAACAAATAAGGAAAGATACGTGAGTCTGGACCTCAAATATTTGTTTTATAAAAACTCCGGGTTTCTTAAAGCAAACACTCTTCGTTTTTATGAAGAACTTGTTTTGATTTCTACGTGAAGATACATTTACATTTCATTATAAAAAAGTTTCTCGCTTAAGAATAACTTGTCCACCTATTAATTAATTTTTATTATTTAAAATTTTTATATTTATGTTTGTCTCTTAGTTTATCTAAAAATAATTTAAATTCTTAAATATCTTAAATAAATATTAAATATTTTTTTAAAATGAGATCCATTTGAATTTATATGATTTCAACTTATAATGTCATAGGAAAAAATCCAAAAGTCTTTATTTGAGTTGTCTTTGAGCTTTTGTCTGTATTTGAGTTGACAAATGTTAGTTTGATAGTCACCAGAAGCGAGGCACCCTCTATTTGCTCTAAAGATGGCCTACACCGTAGGCCGAAACGTTGGCACCATTAAAAAATAAGTTCTTCTTATTTTTGTGTTATCATTGAAAGCACCCCTGAACAATTCAATCCATCATCCCCTAAGTTTATAGTGTCTAACCTACTGTAATAACTAGCCAATGTTTCACCAATTGAGGTATCGTCTATGCTGTTTGTTCGATCGAAACCGCTCTCTTTTCCTATTTATTTCACCTACCTCCTTGTACCTGAGTCAGAGCCCTCTATCTCCTCCTAGGTTACAACTAGAGGAAAAATAGCCATCCAGTACAGTACAAGTGGGCTCAGAATCAGGATGAGAAGTACAAACATGCAGTTATAGACCACTCAGAGGACCAGTAGGATGAGGAGGAACTACCAGCCAAGAAAACGCCGTTGACAGATGAGCAGTGATACTTATTTATTGGAAATATGGTATTTCCTTCATATAATATATGTAATAAATATCTTTATTCTTTCTTCATCATTTAATTATTACATTAACGTACAGTCCACTCAACTCTTATCCAAAGTTACCATATTCGTATAGAGAACACTAACTCTCTAATTTCCGTCCTCCGGGCCAGGATAACGTAAACACTGCTCTTAAATAATTGTTCGCAACTAGAAGTTTATCTCTTAGTTTATCTAAAAATAATTTAAATTCTTAAATTTTGTTTTTTTCTGGAATCAATTTGAATTTATATGATTATAATGCTAGAAGAAATACCTCCGGGAAGGTTAGGATCGATTGATATGATTCCCTTTCAGAATAGTAATAGAGGATACTAGATTATTATCAATTATACAACTTCTCCTTCAAAGTTATTTGTGAGTGATTGGTGATTGTTTTAATAAATAAACATCCTTTTATATTGGATAAGATAATCTTTACTTTCATTACCCCACGTTGCCCAAATTTCTCGTCGAGCAATAAGCTCTCTAAAGTTATTCCACCGTTCCAAACATCTTCTAACTCTACCAATCCGTAAGCTCCTCATCACATCTTTTATCTTTCCACACTTTGACTATGTGCCACCCTTTTGTGGCATATGGTGGACTCTCGAACAGGCTCGAGGAGAGGTTGAGGCGGATTATTAGCTTCGATTTGTCTTCGATGCCCCGAGAAGGTCTTATGTGTCCTGTCGTTATGTTGAGTTAAAGTGGCTTTTTCCTTCCATCCGCAGGCTCTATTTCCTTGGTTCTTACTTATATCAAACTATCAATTCACAACATCCATCTTACATCTATAGTCTTCTACAATTCAAATCCTCTATCCAATCCCAAGGCCCAAGATCTCGCCCTTCTGATCTTTATATCCGTTCCCATAGAACCAAAACTTTTGAGCGTTCCTTTCTCGCCCGTTCTATCTCTCTTTGGAACTCACTCCCACCCGATATCCGATAACCTCATTTAAATCTAAACTTTTCCAACATCTTCTAAATTCCCAATCAGGTGCTTTATAACCAATAAATAATTGATAGATATTTTCAACTTTATTGATTGATGAACTACTGTAAATATTCCTCACTCACAATGAAATCATTTTTTTATTTTTATTTCTGTTACCAGATGCTATCATGTATTTACTGTTTTTTTTTCCATAAGCCTAGTTCTTTTTATTGTAAATTTGTCTGTGTTTTTTTATTTTAATTTTGCATCACTTTAATAAATAACACTAAACATACCTGTTTAGTTATTTACGTTCAGGACATTTTGTAAATAAGTTTCAGTTGTAGTTGCAGATAAATATTTTCTTAATTATGTTCATCTCTGTTATTCTAAAGGGACATGGTCCCAGAATAAAATTATTTTTCTATTTCTATTTCTATTATATAGTGTTTACGGGATACATCTCTACTTACGAAATCTCCCTTTCTGTAGTATATTTGAGTGCTGTACATCTAAAAATTTCTACAAGAGACCCCCCCCCCCCCATCTTCACTCTGTGCTGTCCTGCCTACAACTGTACTTTTTCTACCTTTTCCAGGTCACGGGAAGAGCGGCAAGTTTGGATACAAAATTACAACTCTCCGGCTCCGTTTCTAGCTGATCCGAATCACTAGTTTAAATGGTTAAATGTTAGAAAAAAGTATTAAGGAAATTATTGAAAGCAAATCACAATAAATTCAATCACAATCGATTTAAACACATGGTTATAATCAAACAACCAGATTCCAAATTAAATGAAACACTTTAATTATATATAAATAAATCTATCTATCTACGTGGTGCTACAACCGTGGGTGGGTCCTGGCCTCCCAATGAGCCGCCGCCTTTTTGCCCGATTTTGTGCTGCCGCTCTCCAGCTTCTGATCCGTAGCAGGCTCCGTGCGTCCGCTGCCACTCCATCAACCCATCGAAGCCTTGGCCTACCAGTCCGTCGTGTACTGTGAAGGGCGGTGTCCACTACTTTGCTAGGAGTTTCTTCCACTTCCATTCTTGTAGCATGGCCAGCCCAACTATGCCTCTCCAGTTTATAAACTTTACAATGTCCACATCTCCCTGTTCCTCCTAATCCTATTCCTACACCTATTTCACTGATAAGTTCTGTTATGTATTATATGGCTATCCTCTACATATATCTATATCCGAATCATTAAGTGTAACCCTAAAAATATTTGTATTAAATCATTAATCTTATTGTATTAATAAAGTATATTCATTTTAATTCTAAATATATTTATAAATAATGTATTGATGGTCTAATTAGTTAGTAAATTGGTAAACCTACAACTGACCTCTGGAAAAGAATCCAATTAAGACTAAAGTTATGATAATAAATTGAGTAATCATCTTAAATGATTAATCTGGTATCCCAAAATCAATTAGAATGTTTAAAATATATTTAAGATTATAAAACATAGCAAATAACTATGTAAATAATAAAAAAAATATAATAAATAAATAAAAGAGAACTGTGATACAAAGACTACTGTGCTTGAGATTTGGGTGTACCAAAAGATATCAGAGATCTGATTGATACCTATTTTTTCCAGTAGCATTCTAATTTATAATTTATACCTCTTTTTGAATCTTTGCTATTTTTTTAAGGATTTCTATTATTTCTTTTAAAAAAGAATTAAAAAATCCTTAGTCGATAAACCACTGTAGTTACTAAATTCAATAAATAAATTATAAATTTATTCCGGAGAGGTAATATTGATTTAATCTAACTTAGAGCAACTAAATAACGTACACGTGGAGGACAGGACATGTAGAGAGGTGTACAAGCTGTTGCGGTGTAGTGAAGTTGTTTAATCAATTTGAAGCTATTCGAGCTGAGTAGCTGTTTACACCGACTACTAAGCTCAAGTTAGGGTTAGATGTATTTAAGGCACAATTTAGGAGGTGTGTTGGCAATTTGCTTGTTCAAGGAACTGTTAAAGGTACACGTGCCAGCCGTAGGATAGTGTAGGTTAGAATAGGTTATGTATTATGTATGTTTCAGGGGTGGTCTTGTTAGCATTATAGAAGCAATTCAATAGCAAAAATAGCCAAAAAAAAAGCTGACACTATCCATATGGTGTCCCAAACGAAGTGTAACATTAATGACAATTATGTTAGAAGGAAATAATGATTTTAACGTTCAGAATATAATAAAGGGACACAAAAAAATACAGAAGGATCAATGATCAAAATTAGTTTGTTTGTATTTTTCGCTCAGGGGGGCTTGGGGCAAACGAAGAGGACACGTAGATGTGGTCCAAAAAGGTGAAAGGACACATGAAAAATTTAAACCTAATACGATTATTCTTTATTCCTTCTTTCTTACTCCATGGATCATCCATCCAGAATTTATATGAAAATAAAAATACTATAGTTTTTTACGCATCTTTGATAATGATGGTACTGTTCAGAGTATTGAAAAATTAAAATTGTAATTAGTTTTCTAAAGATTATTTACAATTACTGTACTACTAATACCAAACGATTTTAAAATAATTTCATTTTTTCTACAATGATTCCATAGAAATAGTGTTTTTTTTTTTTTATATCTTCATTTCAGTGTTATAGCAAAAAATAGAAAATAAGATAGAAACCTGTACCACTACAAGCCGTGAATGGGTCTGGGGTTCAGTACATGGTAGAGACTGTACTGTTCCATGGACAAAGATTCTGCAAAGAGGTTACGTCCCAGGACGCTCTCAATCGCCAGATCCCCCCCCCCCTTATTTTGGGTAACCTATTTTTATAATATTTTATTAAGACATTAAGACTATTATTCTTTATTGATTCTGACATTTCGGATATCTAACCTGGTTAAATAAGACAATTCTAATACTCTATTCTGATGTTCTCCTCTAGGTGTGGGCATGGTAACTGACAGTAATCAATAGCATGTCCCCAATATTGTAGACATGTTCTTGAGTGGTTCCCTTGTGTTGATTCCATTCCTCATTATTCTTTCTCATTCATTTGGCATTCCACTTCCTCTATCCTTCTTCCTTACCTTACCTTTTAATTCCATAACTGAAATCGACAGCAATAAACAAACTGTTTGTAACTTGGCTAGTTTATCAGCAGTTAGACTCATGGTGTTACTAGTCAAGGAGGAAAAACTTCGCTGCTAAATCATACCCGGTTTGATTACTTTTCATCGTGAGATTTTCGACAATTCTGATTTTGAGGAACATTGGTAATCTCTGATAGCTGTTATAACTAGAACAACGCATCTCTCTTATATCACAAATCTAGTTCCAGATATAGGAAAATGAAATATCTATGTTTATTGTATAACATCTTCTTCATATAAATAAATATGAGCAAAAAATCATGAAGAGGCATAAAATAATCATTAAAGTGTATTAAAAAAAATCCAAGAATAACACCTTTAAAAAAAAAATCACATCGATAATGATCAAACCAGGAATACCTATATCATATTAACAAGAAAACTCAAGGTTCATCGATCGAAACAGCAATCTATCTCAAATAGGCCCAATAAAATACAAGTTACTTATCTTATCGTTTTTACGTAACTGCCTCACATTAAAAAAAAAAAAAAAAAAATAGTGACTCTATTTAAATCTGTCATTCGAGTAAAACTAGGAAATACAATGTCAGAAGAGATTGAAATAAACATTGGCTTGAGACAGGCTGATCCTCTAGCCCCTCTCTTTTTTAATTTAACCCTTGAAGCAGCCATCGAACAGTAAAAACAAATCCTGGAGGAACTATATACAACCGCATGTTCCAACATCTAGCATAATCGGATGACGTCGTCATTACCGCTAGAACCCAAGCAGCACTATCAGGAGCATTCCAATAATTTGAAGAGGCAAAACAAAAATTTTGAAAAACTCGAAATTGGAAAATATGGCAAATGGAAAAGTTTGTTTATTCATCACACGGAGGCATATCAAATTCTTTGATAGCCTCCAACACTGCACGAACCCACTATTCAACACACGTACACCGACAGGCCGACCTCAGAGCCGGCAAACACATGTACATACACTTAACATGGACTGAGTAAACTACTACCTCCAATCAAAAAGAACTAGTGAGCCCCATCACTTGATCCCCCCTCCTACCATCTAATTAATCTTAAGAAAATCTAATTGACATTCCTCTCTTAAAATGCATCTGGTGAAGTGAAAGAGATTATTCCATGTATCATTATTATGTTATTTTCTATAAAATAATAAAATACCGCACGGGATTAGGCAGTGTCTTCGCTGAAACCCATCGATATTCCAACCCATTTACACAAAACCTTCACAAATTATATACCTAAACCTTCCTTGTGAATCACTCTATCTATTGGTAAAAACCGCATGAAAATCCGTGCAGTAGTTATTATAGTTTACCGCGAACAAACGCGGCCGAGGACTTTGTTTTATAATATGTATAGATGAAATAAATCAACACGTGCAAATAAATAGTTTAAACACCATATTTACAAAATCAACAAATTTACCTGTTTGTAACAGTATTTGTCAAATCTTACACATAAAATATTTAGGTTTTTAATGTTAATCACAAATAAACACGATAATTCCTTCATTAATTTTTATTTCCAAATACAATCGATATTCAGATGTTCATATAAACAAAACGAGTTGATTCAGAATTTAATAAATAAAAAGAAAGTTTATTATTCCATTTATTTATAATTTAATAACTCTATTATATTTTATTCTTTTTTGTCCCGTATGTCACCTGTATTGACCTGGGTGGTTATAAAACAATACTTATATAAAATAAAAAATAAAAAAAGCTAATTCAATCAAATAATTCATTAGAATTATCCAGTCAAATATTATTCACTCAAACATATATTTATTGTTTCCATTCCTAATTTTTTTCTATGTTAATTTTTTGTTTTTATTTATTGTATGTTATGCAAATGTAACTTCTTTAAACTCCGTTCATCGGGCCCTCCGATACCCTTCATGGTCCAGGACAAAACAAGTGGACGAGGAAAGTTGAAACTGGAAGAAGAAAAAAAAAGAACAAAACAGAATTACAAAACCCCTACCATTGTTAGGCCGGCCAGAACTAACATTCACTCGACTGCTGGGCCACGAACAACACAACCCAATGTATTCCCTTCCTCTTTGTAGTTCGCGCCTTTAACCCTATCTTATTTACATACCAATGGCTCGGATATATAGAACCGTTTATCTTTTAAAAATGTTTTTGGCGGAAAATTATAATCTCATCTTCACAATAGGGAAAAATGTTAGTCTCTCTTAGTTATCTTAATATTTTATAAATAGAGAAATGCAGAATGATTTAGTACGGCTAGTTTTATGATAATTAGAATAAAAAATAAATAACAAGTAAAATGAATGGATTGCAAGGATTGGATACGAGAGTGATTCGATGGCTCCACTAGTCCAAAATCTACTCCGTTAGTCCAAATGAATTTTATTATATTAAATATTAATGTTATATGTTTACATGAGCTGAAAGGCGAGGATTTCCTTGTCGGTTCAGTCTAGTATGAGTATTTCAAGTAGTAGGAGTATTTAAACGTTTATAAAAAAGTAGCTCTAAGTGTTCTGTTCCACAGGAATTAGCGGGATATTAGCACACAATTTAAAATAATAGTTTACCTTGAAATAAAAATATCACTGACGAAATTTCATTTTCTAAATAATTTGGTATTAACAAACAGTATGCATAAACGGATAGAACCACACAATTAAATTAAAAAAAAAAATTACCATGAATATTTTAGGGTGAGAAAGGATTTACAATATTCACTATTAAGGAGTGAGTATTAAGTGAACAATATTTAACGTTAATACGAATAATATCAATGACAAAATATAACATTAATCATAAAAATATTTATTTGAGAAATCATACACATGCCATTTGGTACATATTGTATTTTCGATCTTCTTTTGAAAACCTCAGCTAAGGTATTCTCGTGGGAGTGTGTATGGAGAAACCTCCCATTGAAGGCACTTCTAGCGTGGTTCTTCTCACTGTAGTAGATCCAGAGATGTTTCAGTCTCTTTTTTCGTAGCATTCTTTCAAATGGTCTGAGTGTCCAACAGTCACAGAAGCTTATCAGTTACCATTGTGGAGAAGTACAGCTTTCAAACTCCTTTTTGATCAATCGATGGAAAGTCTCCATTCCCCCGGATCATACGTGATTTAGAACATTTCCATGATTCTATGTTTGCAGAAAACTAAGTCATCCACTTGTGTAAAAAAAAGAAGGACAGATTCTTTTTCTTTAAATCGTTACCATGGAAATGAACTCCGGAGGCCAACATACGTCTATCTTTAAGTTTTGACCCTAAAACTTCCGTTGAATTCCACACTAAGTCACTGACTGCAACCAAGGTCACAACCAAGGCTCTAGCAGACAGTAGGATTGGGAAGGGAGCAGACCCCTGAAAATAAGAAATTTTCGGGTGAAATTTGTGAAGTAGAGGTGATGGAATTTTTTCACTATTTTTTCCGTAATAAGCAAAAAAATACTGTTAAACCCACTAGTTAAATATGCTATAATTTTTACATCGCAGACTTGTGTCATCTAAATATATTTATAAAAACCTTAACCAAAAAACATAATAGGCGAGTTAATGGTTATTAAACAAATCTTAAATATTTTGTAGTGGTGATAATTTCAAATTTATACTTCGGCATCTAAAAATGTTTTTCTTAATCACACAATAACGCGAAATATATATATATATATATATATATATATATATATATATATATATATATATATAAGTTACAAGTGTAACTAGGACAGTATTATTGTTAATACCACAATTGTAAATAAATCAGTATCGTTTTAGAAGTCTAATAGTGTGTTTTATTTCGTTCCTTTTAATCTTTTTTTTTATGACTATCAGTGTCACGACACTTAAGTTATATATATATATATATATATATATATATATATAAGTTAAGATATGACATATACCAGTATAGACACTAATCCTAAACAGTGAATGTCAACATTGTAAATAGTATAAATAGAGGCTTGTAACTTGAATAAAGCAGTGTTTAACTAGACTTCACGAGTGTTATTATTCTCCCAAACTTCTCTTTTTTTTATGTTTTATGTGCCGAAGCTCTTAAGTAGTGCCGAAACCCGGGAATTCGTTAACAGTTCCTAGTGAAGATTTTTTTTTTTAAGTAAAAAACAGTTCGTAAAATTTTTTATTTTTTATTTTTTCGAATTATTCTTGTTTTATTTATTTTTATTAATTCGTATGTCAACAAGTGCCAGCATGAATGAACACGTTCAAAGTATTCTCAGGCCGGCAACGCTAACTTTAGAACCACAACAGCCGGAACAAGAGAACCCGGAGTTCTCGCCGTATCCATCGACTACTCTAGCCATGGCGCGGGCGGACTTAGCCGCACAAGAAGCTAATCGAATAGCGCAAGAAACAAATGCGCTGGAGAAAATGAAATTGAGGAAGGCTAACGCGCAAGATGTTAGGAGAGAGATCTCTGATCTAGAATAATTTAACGGAGATGTGGGTGAGCTCAACCACTTCATCAAAGACGGAGACGGCATCATGGCCAGCATACAGTCACAGGAGGCGGCTGATATATTTTTAAATATATTTTTAATATATATATATATATATATATATATATATATATATATATATATATATATTTATTGATATTTGGGAAGCCAGAGTCTCATTTAGGATGAGTACTCTAATTATTATTTTTATTCCTGAATCTTAATTGAGTTCCTTTCCAAAGGTCTATTCTTGTGTGTACCAATTTACTTATCTATTATACCTTCAATATATTATTTATAAATAAATAGTGTATCTGGGGTATGGAAGCACCAAAAGAATTCCAATAAGGATCGTTTATTTATTTAATTTCAACAAGGTTAATGATTCAGATTTTAATACATATAAAAAGGATTGCCATAAAATACAGGAAATAAATTAAACTTATCTGCGGACAGGAGTAGATTGGGTTACAGGTCGGTCTTCTTTCTTGACATCTCCGCCCGCTTCATTCGGCCGCTCTTCTCTCTCGGGGTACCAGTCCTTCTTCTTTCCAGGCCTCTTCTCCCGAGTACCTTCCTGCCCCGCCTTCGTCTCAAGAGCACCTTCCTTCCCTCCGTCTATCTCCAGAGTGCCTTCTCCAGCCTCGTTTTTCAAGAGTTTTCTTCTCTCCCCATCTCCTTCCTTCTCCACCATCTTGGACCATAAAACTCCATAGGGGACCCAAAAGGTCTGTTCCTTTGTCCCAAACATATTCCCTATCATGTGTCCCGACATGACACATTTTCCCCACTGAGCATCCCTTTCATGGTGCCGCCCGCATCAGTACATAGCAATATACATACATATACACAGAACTAATTAATCGTTTAAACGTTAAAGGTTTTGAATTTCTACAAAAACGAGCATTTACTTTAGGTGACTTTTGTGTGAAACGCAATCTGCCTTTATAATAGGATTAAAAACGGCAGGTAAAAGCCAAAGAGGACAGACAGATTGCTGTTCCCGGATCAAAAGGTTGTTGATGATGACAATCCACGGGAGGCGCTGTAAGCTCCGAGGAACAGATTAAACTTGCCTTGATTAAAACGAAAATCACCCGAGTCGTCCTACAGTAGATGTGTTTGCGGTGTTGAGTTGAGTTGAACTGAGTACCGATTGCGGCTGCTAATGGCATCGCTTATGTTTGGTTTAACAAACATGATCATGTAAGTGCTCATTTAGAATATTAGATTATGTAAACAGTATTATTTTTTAAATAAATACTGGAAATAAACATATAATTATGATTAAAACAATTAATAATATATATATATATATATATATATATATATATATATATATATATATATATATATATATAATACACACACATATATATGGAGAAGAACGTTTTCCGGAAACGTAGGCTTCAAAATAAATACTTCTCATTATTTAACACGATTTTTTTCCTGGTCGATTTTATTCCAATATATGTATATATATATATATATATATATATATATATATATATATATATATATAAACATGTAGTATCTTAACAAGCAGTAATATTTTTAATTTATATCATTTAGTAATTAAGTAAGTATACTATCCGGTATAGTGAGCAGGGTAGCTTAATGGTTATAGTGCTGAGTGCTATGACTATGGTCACCAGTTCGAATCTAACTGTGAGTATCTTTTAACATTTGAGTACTATCACTGGGTAGGTTCTCTACTCGTTGTTATGCATACCATTATTTATCATTCATTCCATTCGATTTCCTTGTTGTATTGTTGTATGATCCAAGTAAATAACATCCAAAACAGTTTCTAGCCAATAAGAAAAGACCCCCTCACGCACTCCCCCCCCTTTCGTAGATATATACCTGTTACATTCAAATGTATATCGCTAATATTAGTCATAACTATAGCTAAAATTTTAATTAAAGCTTATTAAATGGGATGACATTAAATATCTATAGCTTTTGGCGGTAAATAGAGCAGACATAACCTATTCGGTTTCGTATTTTTGTTACCAGGTAGTGCGCAGTACAAATCAGAGAGGCAGCAGGCTGTAGAGCGAGCAAGGGTCTCTACTAACATGGACGTTACTGAGTAGCGAAACTCCAATTCATAAATAGTAATTAGACATTATAATGAACTAGTAATATAACATAAAGGAAATTATAAATAGATTACAAGAGTTTGTTATTTACATATTTGATATGATAGTTTAAATTTAATAATTTTAGAATCTATTGAACTTGCTTTAAGGTCAATGTTTTTCTGAATGGAGTGCTTGAAAATACAATTCTATAATAACATTAATGGAGAGAGAGAGAGAGAGGGAGAGAGAGAGAGAGAGAGAGAGAGAGAGAGAGAGAGAGAGAGAGAGAGAGAGAGAGAGAGAGAGAGAGAGAGAGAGTGAGAGAGAGAGAGAGAGAGAGGAGAGAGGGAGAGGGAGAGGGAGAGGGAGAGGGAGAGGGAGAGGGAGAGGGAGAGGGAGAGGGAGAGGGAGAGGGAGAGGAGAGAGGAGAGAGGAGAGAGGGAGGGAGGAGGGAGGGAGGGAGGGAGGAGAGAGAGGGAGAGAGAGAGAGAGAGAGAGGGAGAGAGAGAGAGAGAGAGAGAGAGAGAGAGAGAGAGAGAGAGAGAGAGAGAGAGAGAGAGAGAGAGAGAGAGAGAGAGAGAGAGAGAGAGAGAGAGAGAGAGAGAGAGAGAGAGAGAGAGAGAGACGAGAGAGAGAGAGAGATTGTCAGCACTTCCTCAATTAGTGGCTCCAATGTTTAATCAGATGTTTTATTGTATATATCCCCCACATGGTGGGGCAATTCCGCCGTGGCCGTTGGGCAATTCCGCCATATGCTTTATTTAACATATTTTCAGCAATAGGGATGAATAGGGTAATTGATAGGACAACATATATTAGTATCCAACATAATATATATATATATTTATTGGAAATGTATATATATATATTTATTGCGTTTTATTGAAAAATTTAAAAATATATCAGTAGGTGTGACATTTTATAATCAGAAAGTCTACAAAATTTTAGAATTAATTGAAAAATATTTAAGATGAAGTTTCTTTCTGTTTTCATCTTGTTAATATCTAACTTTATCTTCTTTACATAACCGCCTTTAGATTTTTTCGTTCCTTGAACATCTTTTATCAGGTCTATCTTTCTTCTCCTTTTTGATTTTAGCTAGGCCTACCTTCTTTTTTTCTTTTGACTGCTTCTGATCTTCATTTTCCACAAAAACAGATTTCATAGGTGTTGCTGTCAGAACAGCCATATGGCGCTACTGCCCCACACAAACATGGCGGAATTACCCCACTACGCTA
Source organism: Arma custos (assembly GCA_037127475.1). NCBI lineage: Eukaryota > Metazoa > Arthropoda > Insecta > Hemiptera > Pentatomidae > Arma > Arma custos. The sequence goes on from CM073759.1 coordinate 176,877,003, forward strand.
TTGCGGTAGTTGAAACCTTACAGCTAATAAACGACTTGATGAAAACAAGTGAAATTTTAATTGAAAATACATGAAACTATAAAGAACCAACTTATGCTTCAAAAGAAATAAGAAACACTTACCTTCAACCCAATACCACGGGTTGTAAATGTTGTTTAAATAACAAAAAATGATGAAAATTCACTCATATTCAAACAAAACTCATAGTGTTGCTTAGGTGTTGCTCATAGGATTTCATAGGTGTTGCTGTCAGAACCGCCATATGGCGCTACTGCCCCACACAAACATGGCGGAATTGCCCCACTAAGCTATTGCGGTTGTTGAAACCTTATAGCTACCAAACGACTTGATGAAAACAAGTGAAATTTTAATTGAAAATACATGAAACTATAAAGAACCAACTTATGCTTCAAAAGAAATAAGAAACACTTACCTTCAACCCAATACCACGGGTTGTAAATGTTGGTAAAATAACAAAAAATGATGAAAATTCACTCATATTCAAACAAAACTGATATTAAAGACAACAACATCACTGGCGGTACTGCCAATTGTTTCCCGTGTCTATCGCTAGCGGAGGACCGGACCCTCGTTCGTCTCCCCACAACGCAACAACCAAAGACGAGGGGTGGCGGAATTTCCCGAGGTGGCGGATTTGTACCACTCTGCCTTACACTTATGTAATACTTAATATCTGTATAGAAATTATTATTTAAAAGTATATTAATATTTAAAATTTTAATTAAATTTAATAATTTATAAATAGAGCATTCAAGAAATTAAAAAGGCTTATAAAATAGCTCTGTTCATTTATGTAAACGCTAAAAGATGTTTAATTTGTAAACTACTATCAAAATTATTTACTTACGTCGAAAACCCGGACTCTAAATGGAGTTACAAGTTAGAAATGTTCATATTAGAAAACCTTGTATTCCAAAAACCTGAGAAAAAATATCTCTGTTCTATGGAGTAGTCCATTAATACTTTCGATTAAAAAAAAATACAAAAATCAGGAATTTTAGCAAACTAAACAAAAATATAGAGGAAAGAAAAGATTTAGGTTATTCCTTACAGATTCTCTTAAATCATGATATCTATCGAAATAGTAAAACTATCAAAATTGGCATTATTATCACCTATGTCAATTGATTTTTAGTAGAGATGTCGTTTGGGTTTCCAAAACCAAAAAAAATTGAGCAATTATGATTTTAACGCATTTTTGTATGCACTGTTTCTTTATTTCACATGCACGTTTTAACCTTCTTTTCGAAATTATTCTGCCATTTTGTAACGCCACAAGCACATTATTTTCCAAAAGAACTCATATCCATTATATTTAACAATAATTTATAGTACTCAAATTTTAATATAATTAATATAAACAAGTTTTATATGTGATAATTTTGAAACTTAGATATTTTGACAAAGATTTGAGGCTCTAGTGTTCGATCATTAGTAGTTTCCTTTTTTATGTGATTTCAATAAATACCATCAAGGCCCCCAACGGTACAAACGAAACTTAGAATGTCGTATTACAAACTGACTTAATCGGAAGATTTAATAAACTGCAAAGGTATGAATAGGAATGCCTACTTATTAATAAACGTATATTATTTACGGCGTACTATTATTACCTAGACCGCATGACAGTTCCGTCATGCTGGCTATTAGCTACATGGCTATAGACGATTTATATAGCGACAGATCAACCATGTATTATATAAGCGTCATATTAGAATATACGTTATTGATCAATGATATTGTAAAATAAATTGTAGTTTATTATAACTAGTTCTGATATTTAAATGAACTTATTTTTAGATCACGATAAAAATTCTGAGACATTTTCTTAATTTTTCAATATTCCACTTCTTATTAATTTAAAAACTATGATGGATTGAATTGGTCATGGGATACAGTCAATGATAACACAAAAATTAAGTAAAACCAAATTTTTATTAATAATTGAACTGCGTTGAGTTAATTTTGCTAAATTTTTGTGTTATCTTTGACTGCACCTCCTGACCAATTCAATCCATCATTTGAAGTATCTAGTCAACTATTTTTTCACTCAAAAATTAAAAAAATATTTATAATCTGATTAGTTAATTTGTGTATTTTATGTATTCTTAAATGCATCATAAAAACTGTTGTATACACATCGGATAAAATTCAATATAATTGATAAATCTAAATTTTCCTTCTTTCTTTTTTAATTCTAAAACTCTTATACAATGCATATGTTAAGACTAATAAAAATGATCAACAAACTATTTATTTTTATTATTTTTAATTTAATATTCACAAATTACAACTGCATTAGATAATACAGATAATGATAAATAATGACAATTAAGTAAAGGCAAGAGGAAAAATACTCAATGGTATTACTCAAATAAAAGATTTAAAACTTATTTTTAATAATTGTTATTTTGATGGTAATTATTTTTATATAGTTTTGAAGAGAAAAGATTTGTTCTGGCCGGGGTTCGATTTCGGGTCGTCTCGATTGCGATCTATATACGGGAAAGAATGTTCATCGAATATTACTTTAATTAGGATGTTTGTTGACTTACATCAATATATTATATATAATTTACAATTTACACTTGGTAGCTCAGTGGTTTAGGCCACTTTACCGGAGATGCTGGCGAACCGGGCTCGAATCCCGGCCAAGACAATTATTTTCTCCTCAAAACAAAAATATTTAAGTTAGAAAGGCAGTAGGCCATCTTCTTTTCAGACGTCTCGGAGCATTATCAGAAATTGAAGTTTAAAGCTAGTGGTTTTGTAGTTTGTCATGAAAGGACTTTTACCCGAACCCGGGCTACATCGGTAACAGATGGGACTTAAGGTCAAAATGTATGATATCATTCGTAAACAAGTAAGAAGCATTGAGGATTTTACGAAGGATTATGGATTTTAAGGATTGGATACCAGAGGAATTCGATCGCATAATCGACTCCCAAAGCTTTACTCCGTAAGCCCAAATAGTTCTTGAAATTATCATGTATATCAGTCGTTTGTGATTAATGGGGTGCTCAGAACATTTGTCTGGTGAGTGTTGAAGTAGCCTGAAATAAAGAGCAATATCCAGTATTGGTAACCAGTATCGATTCCAAATAGTATTTACAAAGAAAAGAAATATTTCTATTAATCTGATAAATCTACAGCCCCGATGAATAAGTGTTTAAGTCGGATTTTGTCCAGAGAGAGAGTTAACTGCATCCAGATACCCGGAATCATATCAGTTTCGTAGTTTTTGGCTTGAAATGGATTTGTAATTTAAGCAATAATTCCTTTAGAAGCCAGTGGCTTACTTAGCCCCTTATTCACTACGAAAATTACTCGATTCCACTTACTTAAGTACACGAAACTCATTTTGGCGAAAATTAGACATAACCACTTATTCAACGGGACGAGATTAGCGCTACAAAAACAATACCTTTACATCAAATATGTATGAACTTACTTCTACTCTTATTCAGCCACGCAGGATTAACACATTTAGGGATAACTAAATGTGTAGAGTACCGAGTTGCTATGCTGAAGGTTTCGGGTTCAAATCTGGCTGGGAAATCTACATGATTTAATTTCTTAACAGCCTCGGATAGACCCTGTTAGACCTACAGACCCTCTTGGGGTCAGATCACCTAGCATCTTTAAACCAGATACCCTTAATTGCAGTAAAACCTGCCGAAATCAGCTCTCTGCACAACCGTTGCTCTAGATATAGTACAGTCTATACCATGTAACGAACACTAGATCCTTCACGGGTTGTAGTCAGCATGCGGACGTTTGATAATCATCTCGGTCCTGAATGAATTTTGGAAATTAGTGTTAATTCCTGGCGAAACTATTCACGTTATTTCCAGTCCATTAATTCTATCGTTAGCTGTACGCAATAAATTATGCAATCGCATTAGAAATTCAATTACAAGCTAATCACGAAGCTGCTAGTTGATTAATTGTTTTCCGAGTGTTGAGCACTAGAGTCCTCTAGGTGTACCTAATACCAATTCAGCCATTGGTTGATAGTTGATATTCGTGTTTTACTTAATAAATCACCAGAAATTTATTTTTAATAATTTTCAAATTAAACATAAAATTATGTACTCAGATTTGACGAAACATTCTTTTAAACTTATCTGACAGCCATAACCTTCTATAATAGAGATTGTGTGGACTTCAAAGTTTAAGAAACACGTAAGTAAAAAAGTATACTTCCGAAAACAGCTTAACACATTTACACGACTAATAATAAAAATACATACCAATTTATTTTTATTATTTGGCGTGTAAATGTGTTAAGCTGTTTTCGGAAGTATACTTTTTTACTTACAATTGTATGTTTGGTAGAAAAATTTGGACATGAATGTTATTAACATAGTTTGCCGGGAAAATATGGTTTGAATTAACATTATTTCTAATAAAGGAAGTATGTATGAAAGCAATGGATAATAATAAAAAGCAAGAGTTAAATGTGGTGTCATGTCATCACCAGGATAGGTTATTTGTTGCAGATGTTTACATAAATTTATTCAAATGTCACCTTATTTGTAAATTATTTGTAAACTTTAATTTAATTTTCATAGTTACTTATGTTACACTTTTCTATTACTATTTTTAATTTAATAAGATTTTTTTTAATTATAATTTTATTTTATTTTTATCGTCACTCCGTTGATAAATTAACATTTTTTAACGTTTTACTGCTTAAGCATGCACATAATTGATTCAATTATTTAAAATCAAACTGAAAGTTTTGTTTTATATCTGCATTAGTTTTCTATTTAGTCGTTTATCACTCTATATTTTGCGATAAAATAACTTAAAATTCTCTTACTTATTAAAAAAAAAATATATATACACACACACACACATATATATATATATATATATATATATATATATATATATATATATATATATATATAATTTTGGTTATATTATTAAAGAATAACAATTTTTGATGGGAGAGTAAACTTGAAAGAATAAAAATGTGTTTGGGATTTAGTAACGTTTATAAAGAACATTCAATATTTACCTTCACTTTCAGCTCTCTATCATAGCCTTTCTATCTCCACTTTGAATATATTCAAAAGCAGTTTATAAATTGTATTTGATTGAAATTTATAAAATGGTTCAACTTATTTTTTATTCAACGCTGGCTAAATACGAATGCGAAAGGTTGCTCTATTCTTTCTTAAATATTAACAAAATCTGAATTCGGAGAAATTGGAGTGAAAACCGCTATCCCCTTTCATAATAAAAAAATAAATATAAATTATAAAAAGTAAAATGTAAAATATAAATGCTTTTATCAGTTTTTACGTTAAAACTGTAAATTATTATATTTTTATATTTATAAATACCAGGAGAGTGTACACACCTAGTGGCTGGCCTACCCGCTATTTTTCCCATTGTATAATTGCTCAAATTACTCGAACTAAAATGTACAACAGATTTTATTTATTGTATAATTTTCTTTCTTTCTCAAACGCGTTTGAGCGTTCTATTTGAGTCAAATCCAATTATAATATCTTAAATGTTCTCAATTGTGCAATTTTTTTTTACACAATTTTAAACTAAATATTTTTTTTATTTTACTTTGATCAATGACTTATAACTTGACTATAATAATTATAAAATAGAGTGATTTAAGAGACAGGAGTTAGTTATCTTAGTGCTAGTCGCGGCAGGTTCATCCCCACCCACAGGTAAGACTGACTTATCAGCCATCAGTGCGGCCTCTGGCAGCGAGTGAGGTTGATCTGTGCCGTTTTCAGATCAGACCTAATACGATCTGAAGATGAGGAGACAGGAATGGCTGACAGAGGATATTATAAAAAGAGCCGAACAAAAAAAACAAACCTATTTGAAATGGCTTAGCACCAAGACGAGGATAGGAAAATTTATGTGAAGGAAAGGAGAGAGCTGCACAAGTTAGTAAGAGCTGCTAAAAATGAATTTTGGGAAAGAACATGTGCCAGAATAAACAGTAAGTTGGGATTTGGGAAAGCATCTGAGGAATGGTCTGTGTTAAAGAGTATGAGGAAGGGAGAAAATCAGAATGCCAGATTGAACATGATAAAAATGAATGATTGGGCTGCTCACTATAGAAAATTATTGCATGAGAGCAGGACGGAATTTATAGAAGAGGAAACAGACCCCTACACTGGTACATCAATTAGTGTCACTCAAGAAGAACTAGAGATGGAACAAAAAAAATTAAGGAATGGAAAAGCCCCTGGGCCTGGAGGAATCCATGGCGGCAGTGGGGTGACAGGGTTACTCACGGACCTCATGAACAGCATACTGCAAGGTGATATTAGACCACAAAAAATGAAACTGGGATACCTTACTCCTATTTTTAAAAAAGGAGATAAAAAAGTATGTGGCAATTACAGAGGCATATGTGTGACAAATCCGATTTCGAAGCTGCTGGGTAGAATAATTAAAACTAAATTGGAGGAAGGATTTACACAAACTGAGGAGCAATGTGGATTCACAACGGGAAAATCTTGCATTGATCACATATTTACTCTTCGACAACTATTAGAAAAGCAAACAGCGAAAGCAAGAAGACTAGATATGGTATTCATAGATCTGGAAAAGGCGTATGACAGCATCCCTCGAAAACTATTATGGAGAGCTCTGGAAATGGCAGGCATAAATAATGAAATTATAAAAATCATAAAAGAAATATATAAAAATAATAAGTGCCAAGTAAAAATTGGGAGTTCCCTATCAGAGGATTTCCCCAATAGCAAGGGCCTTCTTCAAGGGTGCTGCATGTCCCCTACCTTGTTTAAGATTTTCATCGATGGTTGCTTGGAAAGTTGGAACAAAAAATGTAATCCGATGGGTATACCTATAAACGGCTTTCACTTATACCATCTACTATTTGCTGATGACCAAGTGATTATTGCCCAGGACGAAGAAGATGCGAGTTACATGTTTAGAAAAGCGGTAGACCAATACAACCAGTGGGGATTAAATGTCAACTATACTAAAACTAAGTATCTGTGCACAGATAGGAGCGAAGCAGACGACCCAACTATTGGGAGCTTGGACAGAGTGGATCAGTTTTGCTATTTGGGGTCCATACTGGAAAGCGGAGGGACCACAAATGTGGAAGTAGAAAAAAGAATAACGAATGGTAGGAAAGCAGTTGGCATGTGAAACTCTCTCCTATGGAGTAATAATATACTGGGAAGGACGAAGAAACTGATATATAGTGCTGTGGTCCAAAGTATAATGATCTACGGCTCTGAAACCTGGGCCCTCAATAGAGTTCAGGAAAGAAGGTTGCTATCAGTAGAGATGGACTTCTGGAGAAGATCTGCCCGAATATCAAGAGTGGAACATGTCAAAAATAGCGACATCAGGGAAAGAATGGAAGTTAACAAGAACATACTAGAGGTCATCGAAGAAAGAAGATTGAAATGGTTTGGTCATGTGAAACGGATGGACAGTAAGCGGATCCCGAAATTGGTCATGGAGTGGGAGGCCGAGGGAAGGAGGAAGAGAGGAAGGCCTCGAACCCAATGGAAAGCTAAAGTGGAAGAAAGCTTGGCTGGGCATGGAATGACGGAGGAGGATGCGCTTGACAGGGACGAATGGAAGAGAAGGCTTAAAGAGGAACTTTGGATGAGGAAACCTTCATTGGTGAAGAAAATCCTTTAAAAAAAAAAAAAAAACCTAATACGAACTTTTTTATTTTTATTTAGTTGTCTTTCTCTGTCCTAATCTTTTTTTTTCTTTCTTTTCTTTTCTTTTTTAACACTTCAAAATGAAATTTTACCATCAGGTATTATCTAGTAAATCAGACAAAAAAGGAAATGCAAAGAGAAGTCGATCCTTAGAATCAACTACAAGAAATAGCCCTACTAAACCTAAACCTAATAGAAGGCGTAAAGTCGATACACCTCCTACTACTCCAATTGATAATAAGGAACCCAAGGCAGGACCGTCGAATGAAAATACCCAACCAGGGTCATCTACTGAGTCAACCGAATATTCTCCCTTCTACTCACCCAACAGATTTCAGCCCCTAACAAATCTACCCAGTGAAGCAATGGAGTCCACATCGGCCCCTAAAGTGCACAGGCCTCCACCAATCTTTGTACGGAGCATAAAAAACTTTAGACTTCTTTGCACTCAACTGAATAAGGCAGTAGGCACCGGAAAATGCTATTGCACTAGTAGAACCAACGATACAAAGATTCAGTCAGACACGCCCGAGACATACCGACGAATAGTCAAGTACCTAACGGAGACTAAAGCTGATTACCATACGTATCAATTAAAGGAGGAGAGATCCATCAGAGTTGTAGTCCGGAAATTGCACCCAACCACCCTTCCTGACTTCATAGAAGAAGAACTGACCGCCATGGGATTCAAAGTTAGACAAATTACAAATGTCTACAAGAAGAATACTGTACACCGCGGGACAGACAACAAAACTCCATTACCTCTCTTCTTCATAGATTTAGAACCAGCACCAGGAGTAGAAAAAAATCTATGATGTATTAGACTTTACTATACCCAGGTTCAAATCGAAAAACGTTACCCAAAAAAAGACATTGTGCAATGTCATAACTGCCAAGCATACGGGCACACTAGGCACTACTGCCATCATATTCCAAGGTGCGTCAAATGCGGAGAACCGCATAAAATTGAAGAATGTGTCAAGCCGAGAGATACACCAGCTGTCTGCGCACTATGTCTTCAAGGCCATCCAGCCAATTATAAAGGTTGCCAAACCTACAAAAATATAAAATCTCATGTTCTGGCAGCACGTCGGCCCAGCGAAGAAGTGAGGACCTCAAGAAGACAGCCTTCTAAAATTGTAGATGGAGCTGTCTCCTACGCCGAAATGACAGGTGGTCAACAAACAAATAATCTCGGGAACACGCTACAACCCGAACCCCCAAAACACCTCTCTAACCACAAATCAATCATTTACAACCACAAAACCAGCCCCAACAACCAATATATTCCATGAATCAAAATCCAAATATCCCGTACCAAATCCCTCATATCCCCCCTCCTTCAAACGCTACTGATCTCACAACACTACTCACATCATTCCTCTCCGAGTTCAAATCCATGGTCACACCACTAATATCTCTCCTAACAAATCTTGTTTCCCATCTCTTTCCTGTCCAACAAAATCCTTAAATGACATCTAGCTTATCCAATCTCCTTTGGAATGCGAATGGTATTCGAAACCACACTGACGAACTAACATCTTTACTGTATGATAAAAAAATTGATGTAGCCTTAATTACAGAAACTCGACTGACCAGTAAACGGAAGCTCAACATAACAGAGTACCAAAACTACCGGACCGACCATCCTGATGGAAAAGCTCACGGTGGTACTGTTGTCATAGTCCATCAATCCCTCTCCCATCACTCATTTCCACTCTCGTCAAACGATCTCCTTCATATCATCTACAGCTGTTACAATCAAAACCTTTTCCTTTCCCATCACATTAACATCGGTGTACTGCCCTCCTAATAAATCCATTTCCCATTCCAAATTCAGTTCTCTCCTGAACTCCTTAGGGATTCATTTCCTTTTAGGTGCAGACTTTAATGCGAAACATCAACAATGGGGCTCAAGAACTACTAACACCCGAGGTCGCATCCTCCTCTCTGCACTTAACTCCCATAATTCCAGTTTTATTTCTCCAGGCACCCCTACATATTGGCCCACTGATCCAAACCGAAATCCTGATCTCCTTGACTTCTTCATCCATGCTGGCTTAGGTCCCTTAAACTATTCCATAGAACGCCTTGATGAACTGTCCTCAGATCACAGTCCTTTGATCCTTACTCTTTCTATAGTCCCAATATCCAAACTTCCTCCGCCATCATTTATTAGGGGACCAGTTGACTGGAACCTATTTCACCAGCTTGTATCCGACACCATTGACCTCAGAGTTTCCCTAAAAACACCTCAGGAGTTAGATGATGCCGTCAATTCCTTTACCAATATGATCCAGCAAGCAGCTTGGACTGCATCTTCACCCCGTCCTTCCTTCAAAGTCCGCAAGAAAAATCCATTACCGCAAGATCTTAGGGATCTTATCCTTACCAAACGCCGTTACCGATCCCTTTGGCAAAGAACCAGGCATCCGCACGATCGGAGACTGTATAACCACTTCACCTAATTAGTCAAAAAGAACCTGTCAACCTATAGATCCGAATCCTACAAATCCTACCTTTCCACACTATCTGCTTCAGATAATTCCCTTTGGAATGCCACCAAAAAAATACTCAAATACCACTCTATTTCCCATCCTCTCCGAAGACGGTTCTTGGGCTGCATCAGCTAAGGACAAAGCAGAGGAATTTGCCAAACATCCTAAAATCCACCCTAACCACGTTTCCAATATTAATGAATTCCTTTCTTCACCCATTCCTCTATCCTTACCTCCTAAAGCTGTAAATCCCTCTGAGGTCAAATTTCTCTTACAAAAGTTAAAAGTCCGCAAATCTCCTGGACATGACCTTCTTACCACCCAAATCCTTCAATGTCTTCCTCAAAAAGCGATTATTTTCCTTACCTATCTATACAACTGTATCCTTCGTACAACTCACTTCCCTTTGCTGTGGAAACACTCCGTCATCATCCTATGCCCTAAACCTGGCAAACCACCCAATGTCACTTCATCATACCGACCCATCAGCCTCCTTCCTATTCTTTCCAAAATTTTTGAAAAAATCCTCCTGAAACGAATCCTACCCAACATCGAATCCAATAATATTCCTTTACATCAGTTTGGATTTCGTCCCAGGCACTCGACGATCCAGCAGGGACTCCGAGTAATCGATCACATATCCTCTGCTCTTGAAAGCAAACAATACTGCACAGGCGCATTTCTGGACGTAGCACAAGCTTTCGACAGGGTATGGCATGCCGGTTTGCTGTTCAAGCTCAAAACCCAGTTACCTCAATCCTTATTCCTAGTTCTTCGATCCTACCTCTCTGATCGCTACTTCCAAGTACGCTGTGGTAATGAATACTCCAATCTTTACCCAATTCAAGCTGGAGTTCCCCAAGGCAGCGTCTTGGGTCCTATCCTATACATATTGTACACCGCTGATATCCCAACTACTACTGAAACCTTCCTTGCAACGTTCGCAGACGACACAGCTATCCTATCATCTCATCTAGTTCCCGAAATGGCTTCCTCGAAACTACAAAGCCACCTTTCACTCATTGAAATTTGGTGTAACCAATGGCGGATCAAAGTCAACGAGGAAAAATGCAAACACGTGACTTTTACCATTCGCCGAGGAACATGTCCTTCTGTCCAATTCAATGAAATCATCCTACCTATTTCCGACACAGTACGATACCTTGGCTTCCTCCTAGACAAAAGGCTTACCCCTGGCTCAGTCCATATCCAGTTCCACACATCCATGTAACCCACCCCGCCGTCTAAACCGGCAATGGCCCCGAGACCTGTTGTAATAAAGTTATTTGGAGTACTGGCACTGGCCAGATTCTCCACTCACGACCTGTGTGTGTGAAGCGCCCTTAACCAGCTTCCATTGGCGTTTAATGCCAGTGACGCGGCTGGGAAAGGGGGCTGGGGATTCCCGGACTCCTGCTTTGCCCTCATTCCGGGGGAAGAAGCTCAGTTCGGGGACCCCAGGCAAATTGTAAATATGGTATGAATGTGTACATTTTATTTTATTTTTATTATTAGTATTATTATTATTATTTATTTATTTTATTTTATTTTTTTACTTTATTTAATTATGATTTCCGCATTAACTTCTTTCTGTTACCGCATGTATATATTTTGCCGCATGTATATATTTATTTATTTTATTTTGTTTATATTATTGTTTTGTTATGGAATGACTGTAAGCTACACAGCACTATTACTTATTGCCCACAAGTGGCAGATTGTAATATTTCAATAAAGTGTTAATATTAAAAAAAAAAAAATTACTTTGATTCATATTTTTGCTTTTTTAAGACCTTTTCTTTGTTTTTATGGTATGCCGATTGGTTATTTCTTGCCTCTTATGAGAGTACAATATTATTTTTCTAGATCGTGGAGTTTTGTAACACGCTGTCCGCACAACAAGTAGTCTTATAAATTGATTACACGTCGGAAACTTTTATTTATATAATAGAGAGTCAAAAAAATAAGAAATATCTTTAGGAATGCTATCCTACTTGTAACATTTAATAACCAATATTAGCTTTTAATTCTTTAAGGCATTAGTCTCGAGATTCCTCGCACGAGGCCAATGTTTTCATACTGTGTCCCAACATAGTCTAACTGGATTGCTGTGGCCCTAATAGCTTCCCCATGTTTGGTGATTCTTAAGGGTAATGATAAAATCAACTCCAGCGACATATTCTCCTATAAATCTCCTATATCTGTCAAAACTTCCATTAGATGCATTATGTGCATGTTTAGTACGAATATAACAGACCAAAAATCAGAATTAAAATCCATAGCAGCCAGAGAAGCTTAGCAGCAGAAATACGCTGCTCTCACAGCAGTCCCATAAATTCATAACACTTGAAATACTTTTTTTTATAGGTGTAACAGAGGGAAAAAGAAAGCATCAAAGTCTATTCACATATAAGCATGACTAAACAAACAATCTGGATTATGTATTTTGCGGAAAATTGATTAAGCGACTAAATTATATCTACTAACTAAACCATATAATAACTATTTACTCAAGCTAAACATCCCCTTATCAGTTGGCCTCAGGCAGGCGCTACAAACATATCACTGATAACAGATAAGTCAACCTAAACCACGATCAACAATTTATATTTATAGTTACATGATAAAAAGGCAGCATAGATCATAGATGTACTGTTATATTGATATGATCTATTTATTTGATGTTACAAAAGTCTTCTGTTACCTTTCGGTATTTGTATAGAAGCATTTGCAGGTATTTATTGTAAATTTGTATTTGTATTGTAAATAAAATCTTGGAGGATGTGAAAAAAATTAAAAAAAAAATTTTATGTTACCTTTGTTCGTTGTATAGCATAACAACTATGAGATGACTGTAACATGGTCTCTTAAATTTACTCAACACCTTCTTCTTCTTCTTCTTAATTTCCTCCCGAAGAATCCTTCTCCGATTATTTCGTCGCTAGGTTATAAATGCTTTATATATTAGATCAACCATTATTGTTCAAGAAAATACACCTTTAGTTTCCTCAAATTATCCACTAAATCTGAAATCCTAAAAGGTATAAAACATGTTGCAATGCTCTCTTATGTTATGAAATTATTCTTTGGATTTGGTGATTTTAACAGGTAGAGAGCCAATGAAGGGGTTCAAGAGATGCATTTACTATCAAGGAAAGGTTTCTGTAAACTCGAAGGTAATTGATTGTCCCAGAGCGAATTGCTTATTGCTGATTGCTAACAATACTGCAGTAAGATTAATATTTTACATTTTTTTTTCAACTGTTAATAACAATTTTAATATTTTTAAAAGAGCAATAAGAAGTAGCGTATTCAATGAATATAGAGCACATCAGCTAATCCAATTAGTGAATCTGTTTACGCTATCGGGAAGTAACATATATAGTGAATTGATTTTTTCCTATTAATCAAACTTTGAAAACTGGTACTCAATGTGAGAAGTATTTTTATCTGACTGGAGGAAGGATGATTTCTGAAGGCTGGTTTTACTCATCTTTTCTTTGGCTGGTTGTAGCAAGATGGTAGTTTAATTTGATGATAGAGCCGTAGAATCTATCTACCAGTTATGACATGAAAAAATATTGCTTTTTTTACGCGATCACTTATCAGATAGGACTGTGGACCTTTTGAATTAATCATTATATTAAAGTTAGTGTTGTTAGAAGGGCTATTGTGACTATTTTTTTAGTGCTATTTTTTTGAGATTTGAGAAACGGTACTTTGTTTCCCAACTAATCATTTTCGGGTGTCCAAGATGACCAAGAGAGGAGCCGCAGATAAATATTGCCACATATATAAAAAAGTATAGAATATTCCTCTTGTGAGTAAATTTCATTACTTACATTGCATCAATACTAAAAATGACTCTTATAAATAAATACAGTATTCGAGAATTAGTTGCTTGTTAACAGCATGCCGCTTCAAGCTACTTCAACATTTATTAGAGAAATGTTCTAAACTCTCAATTGAGTACAAAAGGCTCGTATAAATGACAATCTTTAGACCCATTTGGACTTTTAGAATAGAGCTTTGGGGCTCCACTAAACCATCGAATTCCTCTCGTATTCAATCCTTACAATCCAAAATCTTTCGTAAAATCCTCAATGCTCCTTACTAAATTACTAACAAAGTTCGCCCGTTGGAACGAACCGATCCTTGCCTCTTCGATCGGAAATGTACTGTACCGCCAAAATTAAGGAGAGGGGAGAGCGACGCTATTGAGTCACTCACTTGCTGTTTGATCGCCGAGCTGGACTGTTCTACCAGACCTTCGCATCAACGACCATCGCACACTGCCGCTTTTAAGCCGCTATTCCTATGAGAACGTCCAGAGGTATTAAAGCTTGTCACTCGCCAGAAGCTATGCTGAGATGCTAATTGGGTTTATATCACACAAATTGTAAGTCCCATTTCATTATCATAAGGTCTCAAATCGTCAACTAATTCTTCTCCTGATGATCAACATATTACATGGTACCAACCGGACAGTTCAAATTAATTAATGATATCATACTCATTGTTCCTTCATGCCGTGATCACTAGCGAAGATACTAATAATTCGCACATCTTCGCGCCTTATTGAAATCTTCATTATAACGTTCAAGTCCATTTTGTTGTTATTATATCTTTGGCCATTATGCTAGCATGGAGCATTTCTGTTATTGTTAATTATCGCTCCCATTCATGTTAATCATTTTTATTCTTTTTTTGTCTTAAATTACTTTTGTTCATTAGATCGCTAAGTTGCATATTTAGTCATAAGTTATTCTTGTAGAAGCTATTATTAATTTTTATCTTCTCTTACATGTATATTTAATAGTATTTAAGAAAAGATATCTCGCATGTTATTTAAATTAATAAATCATACGCTATGTTAATATCTGAGATTTCATTCGATTTCCCGCAGTACTTCCATTTGGTTCCTATTAAATTTCATTCAGTCTAATCAGTCCTGACAATGACACTAAGGTCCCATTTGTTGCTGATTTGGCCCGAATCCGATATCAATCTTTTCATGACAAACTTCATTCCCGCTCAAACCCACAAGTTTCAAATCTCAACCTTTCAACCCTGCAACCTCTTCCATTCTCGATAATCCTCAGAGGCATCTGAAAAGAAGATGGCCTCGTGATCTTCTAAGTTGAACTTGCTATTTGAGCACTGCCACTGGATTGTTTCTATACTTATCATACCATGTCAAAGTCTATTTACTTGTTGTATGAATATGATACAGTTGTAAATTACATTGAATAAATTATAAAAATATAAAAAGTTCCTTGTTCATACCACGTGGCAGTGAGACTAGTGATGATATGCGGTAAGAAGAAAAAGTGATAACGATCCAATAACAGATAATATTGTCCAATAACGTTACGTAACATTACATAAGCACGTTACGTAACGAAGTGACAATGAGGATTCGCAGTGGGCTCATCATATATTTTATCTGACTCCCAGAAATATTTTCGAGTATTTTACTGTAGACCTGCAGATCCCACAGGGTCAATCCAGGATAGACTGCCCATTCTTACGCTTCAAAAAGGATATTTTATTAACCTTCCATTAGTCCCGTCTCTAAAACGCACCAGGTTGGTCGCGGCGATCTGAAAGACCACTTTCAGGAAAATTAGTACTTTTGCTGAAATTTGAGGTCACCCACTCTAATTAAGTACTTAATGGGTTTGGGAGATAAAAAGTAATAATGAAATAACATTATTTAGGATTTAAGTGAAAAAGAAATATAAGAACCATACATTTGCTTTATTCTTGTTAACCTCTAATTTTTTGTCATCTATCAATATTTATACTAATAATAACATAACTAAGACTAGAAAGTTTTAATCATGAAAACAGGCAAGGGTCACAGCCATATAAAAACTTTGAATAAACGTTTTCAGTTCTACTATATCTGTGACCTTCGCATCCCTCGGCCTAGAGAATGTGTTGTGAATTTTTAAAATATATTTACTAGTAGATTTCACAGTCATAGCCAACATGTGCTTATCAAACAACAGGTTCCATGCATCCTGAATAATTTTCACATTTCTCGCAGCACTTTACACCCCATGAAGATTTCTGAGATATCGTAGGCGTCAGTTCTACCAATATAGTAATGTATATGCAAAAAGATAAAGCAAAATGGTACAGCTAATGTAATAATAAGAATGAACAAAAAGAGTTTATGTTTATATGATGTGGATTAAACTTTCTATTTCGCTCGCGGCGATCTTTCAGATCGATTGCTGGTCAGGGAGGCACTAAACTCACCTGGGTCATCCAGAAAACACCTACAAGGAGCATGAAAGAATTGTTGCCAACACAAAGTGAAGGAGAAGGAAAAATATACCAGTGCGAACTGTCAAATCTAATCGTTGGATTAGATCTTGCATTAACTCCAACAATGAACATAACTATTTTTGAGCAACCTAAAATCGGTAGAAATTTCAAAAGTCCGGTAACATATGGTTAAATTTTTAAAATTGTTTATGCTTGCCTTAGTCTTGTTATAGTCTAATTATAAATCTGAAGCATTCTGCATCTGCGTGTTACACACCAATGATACTAAAATTGGTCAAAGATCTGAGAAAGAAAGTGGAGATGTATTCCACTTTCCTATAGGTTGGGACCGAAGGAATTCTTTAGGGAAAAGACAAGCGTAGATCATTTGGTAACACTTTTGTTTTTACCTCTACAAGTGCATTCTTGGTGTCCCAAAGTAGCCAAGCACAGCCTTCTTTACTTCCGTCTGTGTAAATGTTAGTGAGTTCTGTGCCCGTTCCGTTATGTCCTCTCAAGTGCTTGTAAAGTTTGGCAAATGTTGATGGGTTTAACCAATCAAAATGTTCCGATTCCCGTTCTATCATGGTATGTTCGATTTCTCTAAAGTTTTCGTTACGTAGTTGTACGATTTCTTTAATTTTAAGATCGATGGGGAGAATTCCTGCTAAGACACAAGCTGTGTCAAATGAGATAGTTTTATTCGCCTTGACAATCCTGATAACTATGATTCTTTCTAGTCTTTGAAGTTTCTGAAGATGGCATTTTTTTCTCAACTGCTTTACGCCAATTCGGCACCGCGTAAAGCATTTAGGGAATCAACGTCCCCTTGTATTCTCTACAAATATTCAGCCTCGAGGCCCCAGGTAGTCATTGCAGCAATAGTCAGAGAGTTAACTGTATGCTCTTGTCATACACATGTATATATATATATTTTTGGATGGTTCGAAAAAAAAGGCAAAATAATTTATAAATTGACTTCAATTTTAGCACAGAAACCAGGGATGTCAGCCTTAGATCACCATTATTAATAAAGTATGTTGACTAGTTTTATAGGAATTCATAATGGGTAAAAATATATCAATGAAAAGTTGTTGCCGCTAATTTAAGTAACTGAAAACATAAATTTTTTGTTTGATCGGAGTATATAGTAGAAAAATACAGAAGAATTTGTTAAACTAAATCGTTTTAATAAGAGAAACATGGGATGCCAGCCTAAGTCACCACACCTAATATACAGGGCATTGATTAACGTTCCGAAAATGCATAATTATGATATTTATTGCATTAGTACCATTTATCAATAAAAAGAGGTTAATATGTTTTTCCTTTAACTATTCACCAATCAGGTGAATTAGATCACGGATCTAAAGTTCAAAACGTTAATACGACACTATGAATATAATAAAATATTTAGTATTTTAATACTTCGTTTATTAAGTTATTATTGTAATTATGTTCAAATTAATGTTTATATAATGTTAAAAAATAAGTGTCAATATTTTAATTTATGTCATCAATTATCTTCTTCTTCTTCATCTTCGGCTCTACAGTCCAAGATGAACTTTGGCCTCTCCAACAATGATTCGCCATTCCTCTCTGTCCATGGCCCGTCTCGTCCAGTTGGTCACTCCAATTTTACGCAGGTCCTCCTCCACGTCCTTAATCCAGCATTTACGTGGTCGTCCCCTGTTTCTTTTTCCCGGAAACGCTTCACGCAGAACTTTTTTGGGCATTCTTTCATCCGGCATTCGCTCAATATGACCCAGCCAACTAATTCTTCTGGATTTAATAAACCTTAAAATGTCTTTATGTTTTATCAGGTCATCCGATTCTTGGTTACTCCTAATCAGCCATGCGCCCTGTTCATTTATTGGACCGAAAATACGTCTTAGGATTTTCCTTTCGAATAATCTAAGAGCTTGCTGGTCGGCTACTTTAAGCGTCCACGTCTCCGCACCATAGCACACAACGGGCCTGATAAGGGTTTTATATAATTTGAGTTTTGTGGGTTTTGATAGTAGGGAAGATTCAATCAATCTAGAGAGGCCGTAATACGCTTTGTTGCTACACATTATTCTTCTCCTAATCTCATCACTTACCCTAACCACACTGTTTATTTCAGTGCCAAGGTACGTGAATCTATCAACAGTTTCGAATGTATAGCCATCACACCTAAGATCCTGCTTTCTTCTTCTTGCCTCAGAGCCTGATGCTACCATGTATTTTGTTTTAGATTGGTTTATCTCAAGACCCACGATTCTACTTGCCTGCACAATCTTTGCCAGAATTTCCTTTAATGCCTTCTCACTTCTCGCCAGAACCACAATGCCATCTGCGTACCCAAGTATTTGACATAAACGAGATGCTAGACTTCCATCTAACACAATGTTTTGCAGAGCCTTATGTAGCACAAGATTAAACAGAACGGCACAGAGAGAGTCTCCCTGCCTTACACCAGAAGCAAAATGGATTTTCCTGCTAACTCTATTACCAATGATTACACTAGCCTGTGTCCGGGACATTGTCATTTTTATCAAATTTATTAATTTAAACGGAACTTTGAATTCTTTTAGAGCATTAAACAGTTGATCCCTGTCCACACGATCAAAAGCTTGCTTAAAATCAATAAATAGCATGTGGACATCCGTATTAAGCTCATAACATTTTTCGAGTACTTGACGCAAGACAAAGATTTGATCAGTAGTACCCCTGTTAGGCCTGAAACCGCATTGGTAATCCGTGAGGATCTGTTCCGAAAAGTCTTGTAGTTAACATATTTGCCAGGATTTTGTAGATAACATTTAACAGGGTTGTTTTTATATATTATCTGTAGTTTTGACATATCGTCTTGTCCCCTTTCTTAAATAGCGGCAGAATCAATCCCGAATACCATTCCTCACGCATAGATTCATCATTCCATATTTCAAATATAAGATTGTAAACTCTTTGACGTAGGTATTCGCCTCCATATTTAAATAGTTCCGCTGGCAAATTGTCCTCTCCATGAGCCCTGTTAGACTTTAAGTGGTCTACGGCATCCATAAAATCTTCGTATGAAGGAGGCTCTGCATCCGGGAAAACCCTGGTGTCCAAATCAGTAACTGTACTGACCATCGTCTCAGCGTTCTTTTGGCCAGTTCCGAGTACCTCCTCAAAATGCTCCGCCCACCTATCCAAGATCCGATTCTCCTCTCCAAGGAGCAGACCATCCTTACTGCGACAGATGTTTACTTTAGGTTGGAATCCTGTTTTTAGCTTCTTGACGGCATGATAAAATCTTCTGCTTCCATTCCCCTCGTTTAGCCCTTCCATAAGCTCTATCTTCCTTCTATACCACGCTCTCTTTTTATTTCTACACAAATTTGTGTCTTTCATTCTGCTAGTTCAGTATTTTTCTCTATTCCCTCTTGTGTCCCTTTGTAACATTGCATGCCTGTCAGCGTTCTTTTGTTCGATGGCTTGGGCACACTCTTCATCAAACCATTCACTATTCCTTTGGTGCCCATTTTCCCTCAGGACCAAATTTGCTGTCTCCTCCATTATTCTATGTTAAGTATGCTGTCTCCAAATTCTATGGAAAGGAGTGTGCTAAACATTAAGAAAAAGGACTACATCAAAAAAATAAAGAGACGAACAGGCATCTAAAACATAAATCTTCTAGTCAAAGAAATTAAATGGAGATGGGCTGGCCATCTGGCTAGAACTACGAACGGAAGATGGTCCCCTACAACAACAGAATGGATTTCTTATGACTTGAAAAGAAAACGTGGAAGGCAAAGAAGGCGACCGAGTGACAACACAAGAGCCATTGCAAGGCCGAACTAGATGAGGACAGCCAGAAACAAAGAAGCTTGGAAGGAACTGCGGAGAGAAACAGCGAACCCCACTTCCCAGTTGGATTTGGTCTCCAGGGAAGTTAGACCATCACTCCCTAAGGGGAAGGCCTACATAAGTTAACAGAAAAAAAAGTTCATAATATTATATAAAATTGTAAATAGCATCTGAAGTAAAAAGTATTGTAATCAGTAAAATCCTGTTAATTTTTGTAATAAAAGGCTTTAGTCATATTATTATTATTATTATTAAAGGCAGTGGGGTTAGATCGCTGTTTAGCTAAGCTGAAGGTTACTGGTTCTAACCGGATGATGTATTTAATCTGTTAATAGCAATGAATGGACGAATTGAGATCTGAAGATCTTCCTTGAATTCACCCAGCCCCTGTAAAGTGGGTACCCTTAAAGGGGGAACCGTGGTGGCTGAGCCTGATCTTCAAAAAATCACGTCCCTGCACCACTGTTGTCTATAGTACAGTATCTACCATGTACTGGATCCAAGACTTTTCATAGGTTGTAGTGGTACAGGTTATGAATGTTGTATTAATAATAATTTTCAATGCATTATACAGAATAAACTAACTCCATATGTACTATATAACTTAGAAAAAATAATGTCACTATTAATATCCATATTGTGGAAAGATAAGTGGAGGATTTTGGAATTGTAATAGAGTTTTTTCAGATTGAGTGGAGCAGGGGACAGAACTAGACGAGAAGCCTGCATTGTGTGGAGGTCCATTGTGCGTCCCAGATTGGATGGCCTCGCTCCGTCCAAACATCTCTTCCTCTTTGACCCCAGTCCAAATTGAAAACATCCCCTTGGGGCCTTGTGTATACACTTCCATCGTAGCGGATAGTCTGTTTATAGACATATGCTAAATTATTAGAGCTGAGAAATAAATACTCGCCAAAAATAAAGTAGGAAGTATAAGTGATAATAAATGATATAAAATTTATAATTATTTTTTAAGAATAGTAGGTTTAGTACTTACCTTGTAATCACTTGGGAGCCTACTAAAGTATGAGCGCCCGATTAGTATTCAGTGTTCTTTTTGACTGCACCTCCCCAACTATCTCCTTTACATTAGATCATCCAGTCAAATATTTTCATCTCATACATTCAAAAAATGTAGTTTCCTCTTGACCCCCATTTATTTTTATTTTTCTGAAATGTACAATACAAAACATGGAAAAAATGTATTTAACATTTTTTTCTATCTTTCATAGGCCTTTCTAGAAGAAGTATCTGAAGCTCACTACTGAAGTATGTTGTCTTTACAGAAGGTTTTTAAATGTCAAGACATTTTCTGGAAGATTCAAAATACCTTGATTAGTAAGTTATGTCGACTAAAAACTCTTAAATAAAATAATTTAATGCTACATTACGTTTCCTCGTAAAGGAGGTATACTACAGTTGTCATCTTTGAATGTTTTTCTACTTAAACTATGAAAGATAGAAAAAATGTTACACAAATTTTTTCCATGTTTTGGATTGTACATTTCAGAAAAATAAAAATAAATGGGGGTTAAGAGGTAACTACATTTTTTGAAGGTCGATATTGACCATTTAAAGAGAAAAATAAAAAAATGTTTTTTTTATTTCTTCAAACTAGGCCTGAATAACTACATCTTTTACCTGAATAATTTTTCTGAATTTTGTTTCGTTTAAAAGTTAAAAACATTTGATCCACTTGAAATGGGACACCCTGTATATATTATAGTTTAAGAAATAAACCAAATTGAACATTCAGTTTAATTTACCTCTATAGGTTTTTCATCATTTAGTCTTAAACCGAAAATATATGTGTATAGACACAATAAGAAATTACTATGCAATATTGCCATAATGTTAATTATCTTCGCTTTACAAGGAGTGTGTGGCCTTTGAATCTTTTTAGTCTGTGAATAGAAGTATTTTTATCATAATATATTTTTATTCTCACTTATCTTACTATCATACTTTTTTTTGCGAAATATTATTAGTAAATTTTGTATTTTCCATTTTTATAATAAAAACTAAGCTGAAAATAGATAAAATATCAAATTATTAACATGTGAATCAGGTATCATAGGAATGACCTCTGGCGCAGAGATTAAACTTCGAGTGAGCAGAAAATTCAGGGTTTCCGAGTGATGGATCTACAGTGAATTTTACACTGTCCTTTAGCAGTATTGTACGTCGGTGGGGAGGACACTGTTGAACCGACCCCAAGAGTACTAGTCTACCGTTACACCTTCGAAAACGTGGTTACCAACAACATGGATTTAGGCCCCCTTCATGTTGTCTCTATACTCCCTAAAATTATATATATATATACGTTTGTAAGAAAATCAAACGGGTGGCAAAGATCTGCATGGATTACTACGCACACCGAAAATAAAATGTATATAAGCTGAAAAAAATAAAATGTCACATATTTTTACAATGTAATGAAGTAAAGTAGGTGGAAATTATGCGATCCACTAATGCATAATCTAATCCTCAGTTCTTTCCGAAATCTTTCTCTATTATTCTTATTTCACGGATAAAATGTAACTTTGAATAAACCGTGCCGCACACGAGAAAATGAAAACCGGATTGAAGCATCAGATGATTACAAGGACAGCTTCGGGGTCGCTTTGGAAGGAATTTTCCTTTATCCAATGCGCCTGCGGTTATCTTCACTAATTCCATCTGGAGCGACTAAAGCCCTCTTTAAGCTGCGATAATCGAGTTGGGTTGCTCTTCTACTTCTGCTCCCGGGCAATTAGCGATGAGCAGGACCCGGAGGAACACGTACTTGATCCTTCAAAGGACTGTAATCACTCTATGGATCGCTAGCGAGTTATAGTGGGAGAGGCTTCCTGACGAAGGTGTTGATCTAATACCTCACATCAAAGGAATGAGCTAATCTCGTGCATCCCAGGGATCGATTCATCCACGGGTTCAATTTTAACTTTATTCGAAATAAAAACGAAAAATGCTATGTACAGTCTATGAAGGACTTGGGTTAAGTACACGGTATTGTACTGTATGTAAGTTGTTTAGCCGAGAACGCGTACAACTACTAGGTTTTTCCACTAATCATGAAAACTTACTTTATTACTTTCATAAAATTTTCAAGTCAGGAGCGTTTTTGTGAAAACGGAAAGGAATTAAGAAAAATTAATATTCGTAGAAGATATGTCCCTATTCCAATACACATTTTATTGATTATTATTTGTATATTTAAATTTTTTTCTATTTAAAAAATGTGATTTTTCTTATTATGAAATCCTTTTAAAAATCTGAACTAAACAATTAAAAACTCTTTAAAAAGATTAATTGTATTACTTTATTAAAATATTGCAGAGATAATAATAATAATAATAAGGCTTGGTGAACCCGAAGGATCAATGCCGGTAATACCAATCACTGATACAAATTAACTATTAATACATTCCTCTTACCGAAGTCTTTAATTACCAATCGGGCACTAACAATTCGTCTAATTGCTTATAATTGCTTAATAGCATTTCAGAACTACATATAATTATTATACAAAGGGGATATTTTGGGGATACTGTTTTAGGACTGAATAATTTTGAAAATGTTGAGAAGTCCTAAGGTCGTAACATAGTCCTTAGGGTCTATGCTAACTAGAAAAAACGAAATTCCAGAAAAAATAAAGGCGTGATTAAAGGGAAGAAATGATTGTTATTATTTGGTCTCGATATTATTTAACTCATGCTTATGTCCCGAAATATAAAAATCAGAATTTATGAAACCCTCATCCATCATGGATCACGGATGTGAAACGCCGCCACTAACGCTGAAGGATGAACAACGCCTTATGGTATCCAAAAACAAGATGTTGCGTAGAATATTCGGATCATAAAAGGATGAGACAACTGATTAATATAGGAGACCAACGCGGAATAGCGAAGTATGCACCCGGTTGAAATTATTCATGTTATAGTTTTTTTTCGAAAATTTGGCTTTAAGACTTTATCATCAAAGTCCTATTTTGCCAGCAAAACTATGATGGTTTAAATTTTAAAGTCTTATTTTTGTTTTCCTAAGGAATTTTATAATCTGACTAAGTCCTTCTCTGTCCTGTCCCTTTAATTTTTCTGGTACACTGAGGGCCGACCCCTCGATATGTTTCTTCCTCTCGTTGTTGAATCTCTTACAGGACATCACCAGGTGTAGAGGATCCTCGACCTCACCGCAGATCTCACAATTTGGTGTCGCCTTTATTTTCATCAGATTTAAAAATTTGCTGGTATTACCATGGTTAGTTCTTAATCTAATCAGGTTAGTCACCTCACTCCTCTTTAAAGCTATTCCAATCGAAACGAACCATGGTTTTAAAGCAATTTTTGGTAGGATTGAGTAGTGATCCTGCCCCTTGCTCTGATACTCCCAATCATATAATCCCTGCCATTCTTCCATAATTTTAGCACTCAAAAAGCGCAAGGTATCGATTTTAGGAATTTTAATATTAAATCTTTTTGCTTTGGTAGTGTTTCGCGCAATTTGATCTGCAGTTTCATTTCCGCTAATACCTAAATGTCCTGGTATCCACTGGAAATAATATTTATTGTTGGAAGAGGCAATTGAATTTAAAATGTTTAGTAGAATGTAATTGGTGATTGGGTGTCTGTGTACGTTTTGTAAGCATTGGCAGACGGAGGCCGAGTCTGTGAGGATAACAATTTTACTATTTTTATAAGTAGAGTTGCTTTGTTCTGTAGCCTTGGAAACAGCAAGAAGTTCTGCATGGAAGATACTGAATTTATTTGGGATGGAGTAAGACAGATTGATCATTTTTTGTGGATTATAGACGGCTATTGAGCATGTATTGATGGTTTTGGAGGCGTCAGTATAAATTTTAATATGGCTGTGGTATCTGTCATTTATTTCACTGAGGGTGTGGGGTTTTAATAAATATGGAGGTAATGAGTTTTTGTTATTTATATTTGGCAGTTTATATTGGCTGTAGTAAAGAATTAAGGATTTCGGGATATATGTAAAAAGGTCTAGAAGACCATGGGAAATATGAATTGTTTTGAGTATGTGTTTTGACTCCAGCCAGCAGCTTTTTAAATTTGGCATAAATATTTTTCCCTCTAGGATATTGTTACTCGTGAAATTTGACTGATTGGAGTAAATTTTGAATAAGGATTTTGTTGTCAACCATTTCCTACGCAAAGGGAGAGGGATTTCGCCAGCTTAGGCTAACAGGGCGTTTGTTGGTGTTGTTTTGAAAGCTCCGATGCATATCCGTAAGGCTAAATTTTGAATTGTATTTAACTTGTTAATTAACGGAGATTTAGTTTCTTGATAGATTATGCAAGCATAATCGATATTTGACAGAACTATGGATTTGTATAATGTAATCATATTAGACGGATGTGTGCCCCAAGACACGCCTGCAAGAAATTTTAGGATCTTTAAGTTTTTTCGTGATTTGTTGTATGTGTTAATGATGTGGTCCCGGAAATTAAGTTTATAGTCTAATATTACCCCTAAAAATTTTATTTTATTTACTGGCTCGATGGTGTAATTGTCAAAATGAATTTTGATGTCATTAATGTTAATTTTTCTATTCCGGGTAAAAGGGATCAAGCATGATTTCCCGGGATTGATTTTTAAGTTAATGTTGCTGAAAGAGTTAATTGAGGTTAATAGAGCATTTTCCATGATGAGCTTTCCCTCGTTGGCGGATTTAACTATGCTGTAAAGTATGAAATCGTCTGCGTACTGGATCATTCTGCAATTTGGAGGAGTGTTGTTAATTATTCTAGATGTATATATATTAAATAGAATGGGACTGGAGCTATCTCCTTGAAGTAGACCATTAAACGAATCATAGGATACCGGCCCTTCATCTGTACGAATGATGTAGGTCTGGTAAGATAAATAATTGATTATCCAGTTTGTGATGAGCGGAGGTATCCCTACTTCTACTAAAATGGATTTGAGCGTGTTTATTTTGACGTTGTCATAGGCTTTTTCAATATCTAGCACTGCAGCCAATAAAATTTTTTTCTCGTGGAAAGCACGACCAATCTCATTTGTTAGCGACAACAAACAATTCGTGGTAGACCTGCTTTTCCTGAAACCATAGCATTCATTGTTGAGAATTTTATTTTTTTCCAAAAACCATTCGAGCCTTGCTTTAACAATGTTATTAAAAACTTTAGCCAAGCATGATATAAGGGCTATAGGTCTGTAGGATTCTACTAGCTCGGGATCTTTTCCAGGTTTAAGAATGGGAAATATTAGGATATTAGGCTGTGGGAACTTTGGAGCTGCGCCACGTGTAATTGAAGGCCTGCAATAGCTTAAGTTTGATAGTCCAAGGAGCAAAACTTATCATTTCATAATTGATTTCGTCGAGGCCGGGTGCTTTTCCTTTGCGGCCAGCAAGAGCTGCTTCAAATTCTCTTTAATTAAATGGTTGATTTAAGATGTCGGATTCGTCTATCAGCCGTATTGTTGGTGTTGTCGAGGTTCGAAAATATAACATAATCTTTCTATGAATGTGACAGCCAGATTTTTGTTAGTTGTAATATGGTTTACCTTCGCTATATACCTCCCCCTTAGGCATGAGATTTTGTTCCACATTGTTCCATAGTCATGGGGATTAATGTTTGTAAAGTTTTGCCAGGAGTCTCTTTTTGCTTTCTTTATTAAGGATTTGCATTTGTTGATTTTCGCCCTCATGTTTTTGTGGTTTTTGACAGTCATATTAGAGCAATATGTTTTGATAGCTGTTTTCTTTTTTTTATATGCTTTAGCTATTTCCTCGTTCCACCAGCATTTGGGATTGAAATTCTGATTTTTGTTTGGATGAGATCGAGGTATAGAGGACTCTCCAGCATGGTTTAGAATAGATGTCAATTCTTCGATAGTGGTTAAGTCTCTGTTAATTATTTCTAGGCTAGAATTATTTAATATGTCGGTATATTTTTCCAAGTTAAGTTTTTTATAGTTTTTTTTGCAGTACATCTTTCCGGAAAAATTCATAGCTTTCATTTCAATTACTATGACTTTATGGTCACTGCCCAAAGTTTCATGTAGAGCTTCCCAAGAAAATTTGTGACTAATGTATGAACTACAAAAGGTTAAATCTACGATACTCGGATTTTGCCCTGGTCGTGCTAATCTTGTTATTACACCAGGGTCATTTATAAGGCTTAAAGAGGATTTTTGTAACTCCTGGAAAATCATGTCGCCTCTAGATGTATCCACAAAGCTTCCGAAATAAGTAGAGTGAGCGTTTAGGTCTCCCCCCATAATTACGCAGTACTCAGATTTTGGAGTCGATCCGATCGAAAACAGAAGGTTTATGTTATTTAGAGTGATTTTAGCCGAGGGTGGTATATAAACTGATATAACTATCAATTTGGGTCTGGTGTTAACCACTTTGATATCTATAGCTTCGATATTTCCAAGGTTGGGTAATGTTATTTTTTCGAAATTCAGTGCGGTATGTAGGAAGATTCCGACACCGCCGTATGAATCGCGGCGATTTTTTTTGATGATGTGGTAGTTATTTGTGTGGTATGTTTTCTGGTTATTGAACCACGTTTCTTGTAGAAGGGCAATGTGGATTTTTTTAATATTTAAATAATTTATGATTTCCTGAAATTTATTGTTAACATTACGGCAATTGTGCTGAAGTATTTTTAATTTATTTATTCCAAAATGTTTATACTGTTGAACCATTTAGTATATTAGGTAGAATAAGTTAATTTGATAAAAGATTGGGAGCTATTGTAGATTAAGTATCATTTATTAAAATGCACTTAATTGAGTTGCTATTATATGAAATATGTGTGACCTAAGATATCTTAAAATAATATATGCAATAAAATAAGAAAAGGGAAATTGATAAATTATTAGAAAAGGAAAACTTAGGGGTTTTGATTGATTTTACATAATTGTCCTATTTGGTTGATAATTTGTTGTTTTCTTGAACAAAGTTGAAAAATGTTTGTCCTATAACATTAACGGTCTCTTGTTCGTTCTCAGTATTTTTAATTTTGTTAATCAATGAGTTTAGCATATTTATATATTTAGAATCGGATGAAATCTTATGTGGATTTTCAAATTCAAATGGTTTGACAGTTTTTTGGATTCTTGTGTATATTCGGGGGAAATTTCCTGGAAAGCCTCTTTTCTTGTTCGTTTGGGAATTTCTTTAAAGCCTCCTGAAACTAGTTTTCTTGGTTTTTTGAAAGAAAATTCTTTAGAGCCATGTGATGTACTCTCGGAATAATTTTCTTCAACTAATGAGGGAAAATCTAAAATTTCGAATCTGTTAGACACTGTTGTAGGTAAGATGCTAGCGGCATCACGATAACTTATAGGTTTAGTTGCCATTATCTCTTTGATTTTACGTTGCCGTTCGGTTTCGGGACACGTTTTATTATTTGGTGTATGTGCTTTAAAACAGTAAATACATTTAGTTCATTTGTCACTAGTTTCACTGATATGATCTTTGCTACCACAATTTTTGCAACGGGGTTTACCTCTACATTTGCCCTTTAAATGACCATATCTAAGACATTTTTCACAAAAAAGAGATCTAAAAATATAAGGGTATACCTTTTTTGAGGCTAGAAATAGTGTTATGGTATCCGGTAAGCGTTGGGAGTGAAACGTCACCTCGACGGATGATGTCGGAACTTAAGTCAGGCCGTTAGCTTCTTCTATAGTTCTAAAAAATCTCCGAACTGCAATGACTTTGTCGGTTGAAATAAGATTAGATATAATTTCATTCTCAGTCATGCCTTCAGGAATGTCACGAATGACATCGTGTTTTATTACGAATTGGCGTGGAATATACGCTTTTAACCTGTTAGTGGCGAGTATTGAATTTTCTAGAAATCTATTAGCGAAATCAGGGCTTTTAAAATTTATTTCGATTTGATTTTTATTTTTCCTTTTAACTGTACTAACCTGGTTACTACTAAGACCAAGGAGTTTCCCTATTTTCAAGTCGTGAAAGCATTCTGACTTGTCGTTATCATCTTTCTCGACTATGACTATATAAGGATCCTTAAAAAATGTCAAAAATTTGGGAGTAAATAATTTTCTATGTTTATTGACATCACTAGTACGTTCATTGGTGGTATTTTCATCGGGTGGTTTTACCTTTACTTCTACATCTACATTCGTCATTTTTAGTAAATAAAATAAAATAGTTAGTAGTGCGTAATAACAGTAAAACAAAGGAATAAAAAGAGAAATAGGTTAGTAGATAGATGAAAGGATAGGTCTGGCCTGTTTATCTGCAAGACTAATCCTGGTGGTGTTTTATCAGAGAGCTTCTAGGAATTAGATGTACACTACACGAAAGCCGGAGCACAACTGAGCCATGTTATAGTTTCAAGAATATTAAGATGAGCTTGTAAAATTGATGTGCTTAGTAACGAACGAATTCATAAAATATTAATAAGCGCTGGGCCGACTGTGAAGTGTCCGGCCGAGACGTAGGTGGGAGGATTGCGTTAGAGCGATCTGCCGGTTTTGGGATTGTGTAGTGATCCGTGTGTAAGATTTGTGGTATCGGTATCGAGTCTTCGGGCTCGCTTTGTTATATAATTATGCATGTATTATATTAAAATAAAAAGTATTACATATAATTAACTAAACCAAAAGTTTTTAATGGATTAAATTTTCAACATTATTTTTTTAAGTTATAGTTCAAGCTTTTTTAGATCTATGAGAGAAGAGATTTTTTTTTAAACACCCATTTATTTTATTTATCCAATCGACTCTTAAATGTTTCTCTATATAAAAAATATTACTATATAGTATTATGTAAATATATTATTATACACCTAAATGGTTTATTTTTTCAGGACCGAACGTGGGACTTGCAGGGAGCGCTGCTGTCGGAGCAGGACGAAGACTAGACAGGAAGCGGATATGGAGGGGGGAGGCTGGCCTACCCTGCCCTCCTGGGCTATATAATATTGTATTATGTAATATATAATATATTACAGTGTCTATTTTTACAAACAAATCCATATTATATTATATCTTAATGTTTATTGTATAGCTGTAAGATTTCATCAATAAATTGATCCTTTACTGTTTGTACTTATTTACCA
This sequence comes from Arma custos, assembly GCA_037127475.1. Classification (NCBI taxonomy): domain Eukaryota; kingdom Metazoa; phylum Arthropoda; class Insecta; order Hemiptera; family Pentatomidae; genus Arma; species Arma custos. The sequence goes on from CM073759.1 coordinate 176,907,420, forward strand.
TTGTTTGATTTACATACTCCTCCGACCACAAAAATATTATATACACATATTATATTTTTCAAAAGTTAAAAATACTTTCCTTTTAAGGACGACATTCCTGAAAACAGGCATTACTGAATAATACTAGTTATTTTCATATCTAAAAGTAAACAGGATCTACAGTGGATATAAGAAGATAACTAATTATTTTTTATTTTATTAAAACCAGTCGTGCAAAGAAATTTATTATAGCTTCCTTAAATTTTTTTATATTAATATAGTATCAATAAGAATAATATAATAAGAATTGCTTACTAATGTTTTTTTTTTGTTTAAGTTTGTTTAATCTCAAGGAAGTTGAGATTATCCTTGGTCCAATCTTATATACAGTTTATACAGCTGACATCCCAACTCATCCTAACACTATCCTTACCACGTATGCTGATGATACATGTGCATTATCAGTCAACAGCAATCCAGTTATTGCATCCCAAAGCCTCCAATCCCATATCACACAGATCGTGAAGAATAGTGTCAAAACTGGAATTTTTTTTTTTTTTTAATTTATTTATTGATATCTACAACTGTATTACAATAATACAACAAGTAAATAGGCTAAGTGATATACAATGACAAGTAGAGAAACTACCCACTGGTAGTACTCAAATCAAAGTTCAAGTACGGAGGTCACGTGGCCATCTTCTTTTCAGACGCCTTACGGATTATCGGGAATTGAAGAGGAAGCTAGGTTTGAAACTAGAGGGTTTGAGTGGCAATGAAGTTTGTTATGAAAGGATAGATACCAAATCAGCAACAAAAGGGACATTATGGTCGTTATGGATGACTTTATTCTTAACAAAATAAGGAGCATTGAGGATTTTACGAAGGATTTTGGACTGTAAGGATTGGATACGAGAGGGATTCGATGGCTTAGTGGAGCCCCAAAGCTCTACTCCGTAAGTCCAAATAGGTCGTATGATGGTCATGTAGATGAGTCTTTTGTAGTTAATTGGGAGCTTAGAGCGTTTGTCTAGTAAGTGTTGAAGCAGCCTTAAACGTCGTGCGGATTCTTGTCTTTTCAGTCTTGTATGAGGATTCCAGGTTAATCGTTTGTCAAGGTGCAACCCTAAGTATCGGATCTGTTCTACAGGCACCAGAGGGATATTATTATAGGATACTGAAGGGCAGGAAGTCATTGGTTTACGACGTAAGGTAAATGTGATTTGATGCGATTTTTTAGAATTTATTTTAATTCTCCAGTTTTGACACCATTCTTCAAGATCAGTGATATGGGATTGGAGGCTTTGGGATGCAATAACTGGATTGGTGTTGACTGATAATACACATGTATCATCAGCATACGTGGTAAGGATAGTATTAGGATGAGTTGGCATGTCAGCTGTATAAACTGTATATAGGATTGGACCAAGGATACTACCTTGAGGAGAACACCAGCAGATTGGGAAAAGAGGGACGAATAGACATTGTTATGGTTTACTTGGAAAGTTCTATTTGTGAGATAGGATTGAGGATGAGAAAGTATGTAGAGGGTAGGAATTTATGGAGTTTGTAGAGCAAGCCCGGATGCCAGACTCGGTCAAAAGCCTGTTCCACGTCAAGAAAGACTCCCGAACAATATCATCCACGTTCTAATGCAGAGTAGACTACATCCACCACACGATGGCATTGCTGAATGGTGGAGTGGGATGCTCGGAATCCAAACTGGTGATCTGGTATTATGTGATTTGCATCAAGGATGGGGTACAATCGTTTAAGGATGAGTTTTTCTAGGATTTTACCCATGCAAGGTAAAAGAGAGATAGGACGGTAAGAGGATGGGTATTCTGTTTTTTTTTTTTTAGGTTTGGGTATCATTTTTACAATGGATAATTTCCAGAGGTCAGGAAAATATGTGGAATAGAAGGAATAGAATGGCTTTTCTAGGAAGGTGTTTTAAGTTATGAATTGTGATGAGGTCGTGCCCAGGAGCTTTGGGGGAATGTAATCTGTGAATAATGTTGGATATTTAAGAAGGATGGAACGCTTTGGGTGGAAGGGACATTTGGAGGGGAACATCTAACTCTTCTTTTATATATTCAATGTTAGTTGGGCTAATGATATCAGGAAGTGGATGAAAGATTTTGGAAAGGTATTGACCGAATAACTGTGATTTTTCTCCGTCAGATCTTGTCCAGTTATTTGATTCAGTAAGGAGTGGATGATTAAATTCTTTGAACTTCAGGAGTTTTTTGGTAGTCATCCATAATGTTTTGTCGGTGGTTGTAAGATTTTCAGTCCAGGTAATTAATTTTTGAATTTGAACTTCCTGATTACTGCTTTTAGTTTGTTAGTTAATTTCGTATAGATTGTTTTATCTGCTGGATATCGAGTTCTATGCCACTTCGATCTTGCTCTGCGTTTTTCTCTTAATAAGATACGAATATGCTGTGGCAAATAAGTCTGTTGATAGTTATTAGTTGTATGATTTGTGATGTTATCATGCAAACTGTTTTTGATTGATGTTGTAAGTTTTTCTATGGCTGTATCAATGTCTTGTTTTGTCTTAAGTGAAATTTTTAAGTCCAGTTTGTCCTCCAAGTCATAACAGAAATCGTCCCAGTTAACACGTCCTGTAATCAATGTGGGAGGCTTGGGAGCGAAACTTGAGTGCAACAAAAGGAGGACTGGACTATGATCTGATGAGAGGTCATCCAATGATTCAATATTGGCTTGTGCGGGGGAAATCTGGGATGTAACAAATATGTCCAGGATATCGGGACGTTTTTTGAGGGATGTAGGCCAATAGGTAGGATTTTTTGGGACAAGAATTGAGGTCTTTGAGGATGTAAGAGAAGATAGAATATTTCCGCGAGGGTTGGATGTTCGACAATTCAACCCATCGTTGGTGTTTAGCATTGTAGTCTCCTCCAGCAATGAAACGCGGCCCAAAAGATTGGAATAGGGAATCTAAAAGGTTATGAGAGATGGAACTACCGGGAGGAAAGTATACATCTGAAAGTGTGATATGGAAAGGGCGAGATGTTATGGATACTGATGTTGATTGAATAGCATCAGTTAGAGTGGAAGGAACAAGGGAATGAGATAGAGTTTTGTGAATGAGAATGCAGGATCCAGCATGTGAAGTGTTGTCAGGGTGGTCTGATCTGTAAGTGACGTAGTCCCGTATATAGAAATGTGTACGTTGAGTGAAGTGAGTTTCAGTCAGCAAAGCTATATCTATTTGTTTGTCATGAAGAAATATGTCTAGTTCGTCACGGTGATTGAGTAGGCCATTTGTATTCCACAAAAGGATAGTTAAGGGCTTTATACTCATCGTGGGAGATTAAGTGGAATTTCGTTAAGAAGTCTTGTGAGTAGGACGATGAGTGGTTTGATGGTGTCCTGAAGATCTCTCAGGAAGGAAGAAAGAATAAGGTTTATGTCTGTTGGATGGTGGACTGAATTTACATCTGGAGGTTGGGGTGGATAATTTATCTGGAAAGGAGGGTTGGCTGGGAGTTGAATCTGCGGAGCTGGATTTATTTTTGTACTATTTTGATTTAGGGAATTCATTTGAGGATTCTGACTGGATGGGACCGGATTTTTTTGTTGCGGCGGCAATTAGACCCGTAAAGGTTGATGATAGGGAGGAATTTGCTCACGTGGAGGTTCAGCTGTAGGATGGGATGTTTGGAGCTTGGATTGGGAGGTCTGAGTTTTGTTAAGGGAAGTCTGAGGCTTGAGTTGAGAGTTTTGAGGCGCCCGACTCCGAGGCTGCTGCAGATTAGTTGTAGTGCTGTTGTCTTTTCGTTTCTCTGTGGACATTGTGTCAGTAGTTTGTTGTAGTTGTAATGACGCTTTTGGCAATTCAGGGAAGATTTTGACGTTGTCAACTTCAGGTGCTTGAGTAGTAGTCCTCTCTAATCTACTATCTTTTATTTTAAGACTTCTCTGGCGATGAACTTTTTTATAGACCGCACAGCCTCTATAGCTAGATGATGGATGATCTCGGCCACAGAGGGCACATTTTGCAGGTTCGGCGTTAGATTTCTGGCAAGTGTCAGTTGGGTGTGGACCTACACACTTGACGCACCTGGCTTCGTGGTGGCAATACCTCTTAGTATGTCCCAAGTTTTGGCATTTAGTGCATTGAACTAAGGTTGTTCTTTGTTTTGGCTGTTCGAACTGAACGATAGAATATTCAAGTCTTGAGACTTGAAAAATTTCCTCATTATTACGTGCTGGTTCCAAATCCACAAAGTATAATGGTAGTGAATATTTCTCTATGGGATGCAATACGCATGAGACATTTCTTACGTTGTGACCTATTTCTTCTAGGTCTTTCTTAATTGCTGACGTAGGGGTGGATGAGTGCAACCCTCTCAACACCACTCTGTATGATTTGTCCTGTTTCAATTGATAACAGTGAAAATCATATTGTTTCACTGTCAGATGATCTATGAGTTTGTGGTGATCACATAAATGTATTACTATGGATGAGTTATGTATAATTTAAAGGAATGTGATTAGGAATTGTTAATTATGTATATATATATATATATATATATATATATATATATATATATATATATATATGTATATGTATGTGTATATAAGTATACGATTGTTATATACAATGTTGTCAGTTAATGTAATAGAGTTTATTATATTTAGAATTATATGTGGATAGAATTAATAACCTTTAAACTAGGATGTATATAATTTTCGTATTTGCGAAGTTTATGTTTAAATGAATTGCTGCCATGTGATTGGTTGATGAATGAGAGTGGGAGTAAGGTGTAGTGGAAGGGATGACTTAAGCCGGTAGGGGCATAAGAATTTGTCAGGCACTTCATCTGAAACTGTTGCCTAGTGTAGATCATCCCCGCTACCTCCTATCCATATAAGGCTTGTATTAGAATATTGTATAATTGTATAATAATGAATAAGTATTGCATGTTATAGTGTTCTTTGTATATATATACATATATATAAATATATATATATATATATAAATATATATATATATATATATATATATATATAAATATATATATATATATATATATATATATATATATATATATATATATATATATAATTTGGGAATATATCTTATTTTGGGTTCCTCGTTTTGTAATTGGCCTTATTTTTCTCCTGCTTTCGGTCCACGGACGTTATTAAATATATTTTATATCATTTAGGGAGAAGGGTCATTACAAGTTTTTTGTAAATATCTTTGTTATTAGTGTTTATTTTGATGTCATTCACTCTGTAATAACAACTAAAATTTGTCTGGCCAATCAATTCAGCAATTTCTTGACCGAAGGCATAGCAATTATTTATTTTTGATACGTAGATTGGTGGTGGCTTCGGGTCAACGAATCCCTGGTTTTCCTGTTTAGGAGCAGGATTATTTGTAGAATTGCCGCTGGTTGAGGCTATTGGTGTTTTATTATCCAGGCTGTTAGTAGATTTTTTGGCTGCAGTTGTTTTACTGCGAGTTTTAGGACGCACTGATACCTCAATGTTTTGTGCGGGTCTTTTTTAAAGTTGTCCTGTTTTTTTTTTATTAGGAGAGTTTCCGGCCGAGCCCGGTGCAGTCTTTCTCTCTCTCTTCTGTAGGCTTCGTCTTTTTAAATACTGTGAGTCCGTCTCACTTATTTCAGAGAAAGGAGTCTCTTTCTCCGACACATCACTACACGAATTGTCAACATCCATTGTCTATTAATTAATAATAAAAGGAGAGAAAGAAAAAAAAAAATATAAATATATGTATACATATAAAGATATATATAAATAATTAAAAATAAAATCTTAACCCTAAATTATATACATACATCCTGTACTAAACATAATTAAATAATAATTAAATTAAATTAATTGATTTAAAAAAAAAGTTGTCTCTCGTGGGATTCGATCGGAGGATCGGAAGAGCCTTGGCCTTGAACATGTGTCGACTATGCTAAGTCCTGTAAGGATTAGTTGCCACGTTGCTGCCTTAGCAAACGCCCACCAGTTAATAAATGTCTATTTATAATAGTCACTCACCTCACAATCCTTGATTAATATAGGTTCATATTGTTAATAAACTATATTCCTACACGTTAGAGAAGAATTGGTTGACTGTAACTTCTAATATAAGGAAGAAATAGTTGGGGGTGCAGTCAATAAAGCCCTCTTAGCCCTGAAGATGGCCTACATTGTAGGCCGAAACGTCGGCACACAATAAATAAGTTACACTTATTAAGGTGTTTTATTGACTGCACCCCCAACTATTTCTTCCTTATATATTCCTACACATTTTCAATTGTAGCTGTTCAATTGTTCATGTATAAATAGTAACAAATGCGGAGCGTTATTAATAGTGAACTGTGTATGCGGCCATGACACTTGATACTCAAACTGGAAAATTAAAATAAATTCTCAAAAATCGCTTTTACCTTACATCGTAAACCAATGACTTCCTGCCCTTCAGTATCCTTTAATAATATCCCTCTGGTGCCTGTAGAACAGATCCGATACTTAGGGTTGCACCTTGACAAACGATTAACCTGGAATCCTCATACAAGACTGAAAAGACAAGAAATCCCACGACGTTTCAGGCTACTTCAACACTTACTAGACAAACGCTCTGAGCTCCTAATTAACTAAAAAAGACTCATCTACATGACCATCATACGACCTATTTGGACTTACGGAGTAGAGCTTTGGGACTCCACTAAGCCATCGAATCCCTCTCGTATCCAATCCTTACAGTCCAAAATCCTTCGTAAAATTCTCAATGCTCCTTATTTTGTTAAGAATAAAGTCATCCATAACGACCTTAATGTCCCTTTTGTTGCTGATTTGGTATCTATCCTTTCATAACAAACTTCATTGCCACTCAAACCCTCTAGTTTCAAACCTAGCTTCCTCTTCAATTCCCGATAATCCGTAAGGCGTCTGAAAAGAAGATGGCCACGTGACCTCCTTACTTGAACTTTGATTTGAGTACTACCAGTGGGTAGTTTCTCTACTTGTCATTATCATGTCATTGTATATCACTTAGCCTATTTACTTGTTGTATTATTGTAATACAGTTGTAGATATCAATAAATAAATTTAAAAAAAAAAAATTTGTTTAATAATTTGCTACTGTTTAAGTTATAAAAGATAAGGTGGGATATGGTACCTCCCTCTACTTGGTGTTAGTAGACTGTATACCATAAAAATGTTATAGATGAATTATAGAAATAAAAGGCATTACGACTCTACATAGTATTTTTTTTTTTTTTTTTAAACACTTTATTCAGACATTACAATCTGCCACTTGTGGGCAATAAGTAATGGTGCTATGTAGCTACAACCATTCCATAACATAACAAAAAAGTGGTATAAACAAAACAAAATAAGTGAATGTAATAAATATATACATACCCAAACATATATAAAATGAAAGGAAATTAAAGAAAAAATGATAATAAAATAAAGTCTAGATAAAAATAATAAAAATAAAAATAAATAAAATAATGTACACATTCAAACCCTATTTACAATTTGCCTGGGTCCCCGAACTAACCTTCTTCCCCAGGATGAGGGCAAAGCAGAAGTTCAGAAGGTTCCTTGCCCCCTTTTCCAGCCGCGTCACTGGAATAAACTCGAATGGAAGCTGGTTAAGGGCGCTTCACACACACACACACACACACACACCCGTGAGGAGCTGCTAGTCTCCCATCGGGCGCCTCCCCAGGTGGCGGATAGGGGGATGCTCACTAGATATGGTGGGTACCGGGGAAATAAAATACCCGGGGTGGACCAAAACTAGACAAATCCAGGCGCGACTGTTCCTAGAATAGGCGGCGTCCTGGTCAGCGTCTGTTCCTCATGTTAGAGGCGGCTGTATTACACCTGGCAGGAGGTATAAAATGCAAAAAAAACTAATGAGATGAAAGAGCAGGAGATTATTGTTACGGTGCAGGAGCTCGGAACTCCAGTACCGGCGTCGGATGAGGTTGCGAAAGCGGGACCCCCGTCGTCGTCATCAAGCCACCGCAATGGCACAACGATAAATTTGGCTGTTGCTGAGACAGCCTCAGGAACAACTTCAACCTTGGAGTTCTGCCAGAAGGAGTTGACAAACCTTGTTAAAGAAGTCCAAGATCTGCAGGCATACATCCAGTCGAGGCATAATGTTCACGGAGAGATAAAGGAGTATTCCTGTAGAATCCAGAACCACCTCATGTCACTAGAAAGTAAATTGAGATCTGGGGAGAAGATCCAAAACATGGTAGATGCAGGTACTCAAACTGTATCTCCAGCATCAAGAAAAGCACCAATAGCGAAGAATCAGCTGGAAGACCAGCCTTCAATGAACCACGTAGGTCCAGGAACAAAAAAGCAACCAAAGGCGGTTGCGCCAAGAAAACAGAACAAGGCACCTAGTGGAAGAACAGCGGAGCAGCCTTGGCAGTGTCGGCAACCTGTATTAGCTTCTACAGCATCCAAAGGAGAAGGGTGGCAAACAGTCACAAATAAGAAGAAGGGCAGAGATAGGCGCCCACGTCCAAAACCACCGAAGCCTGACGCTCTCATAATCAAGATTACGGAGGGCACCACCTACGCAGATACCCTGCGTAAGGTTCGAGCTGATCCAGCTTTGCGAGATATGAGCTCCAATATCACCAGGATCCGCAAAAATGAGGCAGGGAATCTCCTGATACAACTGGACCGAGAATCAAGAGGGGCCACTCTGGAGAACATGAAGCAAACCCTGGTAGGAGCGTTGGGTACAGAGGCCGAAATTAGGGCTTGGAGGCAGGAGGCACTGATTGAAATCAGGGACCTGGATGCCCTAACATCCAAAGAAGAAGTCGCAGAGGCTCTCACCACTTTACTCGACGGAGAACAGATTCAGACAACAACAGTGAGATCGATTCGCTCAGCATACGCTGGAACAATTACGGCTGTTGTTGCTCTGCCGGTTTCGCTGGCTAGGAGAGCAATAGCCAAAGGGAAAATTAGGGTAGGATTGGTTATCAGTCGAATACGAGAGAAAATTCGACTACAGCGCTGCTTCCGATGTTGGGACTTTGGACATCTGGCCAGGCAATGCACGGGACCCGACCGAACGAAGTGTTGTCGTAAGTGCTGTGAAGAGGGTCATCTAGCCGTGGACTGTATGAAGAGTCCTACTTGCGCACTATGCGCTGGAGGTGGCAATAATGGACACCCCTGCGGTGGTAGCAAATGTCCAGTACTACAGCGGGCTCTAGAAGAACAAAGGAGGCTAAGAAATCGTCTCATATGAAAATCCTCCAACTAAATCTCAATCACTGCGAAGCCGCACAGGATCTCCTGTGGCAAACCGTGAAAGATCTTAAAGTGGACGCTGCGATCTTGAGTGAGCAATATAAAAACATAGACAGTGACTCTTGGATATCTGACGCCACAGGAAGGGCGGCGATATGGGTAAGTGAACAAAGTTTCATGGAAGAAACACCGCGAGCCTTCACAAATGGTTTTGTCTGGGCCAAGATACAGCATATGTACTTGTACAGCTGCTATGCCCCACCGAACACTACAATCGAGGAATTTGAAGGTCTTTTAGATCGCATAGTGCGAGACGCCATGGGACGCAGGCCAGTGGTAATTGCCGGAGACTTCAATGCCTGGGCGGCAGAATGGGGCAGTAAGTTGACCAACCGACGAGGAGAAGTTCTATTAGAAGCTTTTGCCCAGATGGATGATCTGGTACTCGTAAATACAGGGACGGAGCCCACATTTGTTAAGGGAGGTAGGTCTTCTATCATCGATTTAACATTTGTCAGTGACTTTCTACGCCCTACTACTGGTTGGCAGGTCTGCGACCTGTACACCCACAGCGACCACCAGGCTATACTGATCACTCTGGGAAACCGGAAACCAAAGTCAAAGAGGCAAGAGAAGAGTACAATTCGATGGAAAGTCAAGACTTTTGATAAAGAAGCGTTTAAAATTATGATGGAGGAACCTTGTGAGCTCTCAGGCACCGCAGAGGATAAGGCCCATCAGGTAATGGACCTGATCAACATAGCGTGTGACGCAGCTATGGAGCGCAGCAACAAAGGCATAGGTCGATGGCCGGTCTATTGGTGGAACGACCATATCGCTGACTGTCGCACACGTTGCCACGCAATCAGAAGAAGGTATCAGCGAGCAAGAGGCAGCCCTCAGTTCCAAACGCTACGGGAGGAATTCAAAGCTGCGAGGCGTGAGCTCCGGCGTGCAATTAAGAAGAGCAAGAGGCAGTCCTGGAAGGAACTATGCGAGGGGGTGGACGAGGACCCATGGGGTAGGCCTTACAGATCCGTCATGAAGAAGCTGAAGGGCAGCTCTACGAAATCGCCTACGTGCCCGGTGACGGTGGAGAAGATCGTTGCCACTCTGTTCCCAGAACAAGAGGAATTAGTGCACTCAGAAAAGCTGCAGCCAACTGACGCACCGACCGTGACAGCTGAGGAGCTCAGGGATGTTAGCACTAGCCTTAAGACTAAAAAAGCTCCAGGTCTGGATGGCATTCCGAACGTGGCACTAAAGGCGGCAATGGAGACCAGACCAAACCTATTTCAGGAAGTCTTCAGCTCCTGCCTAGGAGAGGGATCATTCCCGCGATCATGGAAAAGGCAGCGCCTTGTGCTGATCCCGAAAAGCAAGGGAAACCCATCGGATCCTACCACATATCGACCAATATGTTTGTTGGACACAGCTGGGAAGGCTTTGGAGAAAATAATAGCCAGTAGGATCCAAGAGACCACCGAAGGAGCAGGAGGGTTGTCAAGGACTCAATACGGATTCCGGAAAGCGAGATCTACGTTGGACGCTATTACCATGGTAATAGAAACTGCCCAGAAGGCTATTGCAGGAAAGAGATGGAGAAGAGGTGCGAAATGTTATTGCGCTGTCATTACACTGGATGTAAGAAACGCCTTCAATTCTGCGAGATGGAGCTGCATTCTGGACGCTTTGCAGAAAATGGGTGTCCCCATTTACATCCGGAACATTATCACCGATTATTTTACGGACAGGACCCTGATATATTCAACGGAGGACGGTCCCAAAAGCTTCAAGGTGTCTGGCGGAGTACCCCAGGGTTCAGTGCTTGGGCCTGTCCTGTGGAACATCATGTATGACAGGATCCTCAGGCTTGGCCTACCAGAGGGTGCCAAGACAGTGGGTTTTGCTGACGACGTTGCAGTGGTAATTGAGGCCAAATACAAAGATGAAGTGGCCCTGAAGGCCAACCAGAGTATCTCACTAATCCGTGATTGGCTGGCTTCGGTGGGGCTTCAGCTTGCAGACGAGAAAACAGAGGTTCTTCTTATTAGTAGCCGGAAAAGGAGGGAAGAAATAACCCTGAGAGTGGGCAGACAAGAGATCCAGTCCCAGCCCTCGCTGAGATATCTCGGAGTGATAATCGATGAAAGGCTGCGGTTCAAGGAGCATATCCAGCGAGTATGCGATAAAGCAGCAAGAGTGACCACAGCAATGGCTCGACTGATGCCCAACGTAGGCGGGCCTAGAAACAGTCGAAGACTATTATTATCGAGCGTCATCTCATCCGTCCTTCTCTACGCAGCCCCGATATGGAATGGTGCCTTGGACACACTGGCTTACAGGAGACCAATGGTGTCCATTTATCGTCGAAGTGCCCTGAGGGTAATCAGCGCGTTTCGCACTGTCTCTTACGAAGCTGCATGTGTAGTGGCCAGGATGCCACCAATAGAACTGATCGCAGAAGAGAGACAGCGTTGGTATAAAAGAGTTGCTCGCATCCCCAGAACTGAGGAAAGGAAGATGACAATCGAGAAGTGGCAACAACGCTGGGATATGGCCACGAACGGGAGGTGGACCCATAGGCTGGTTCCTCGCATCGAACCCTGGATGGATAGGAGCCACGGGGAAGTAGACTACTACCTAACCCAGATGCTTACAGGACATGGCTGCTTCAGAGCATACCAATTGCGGTTTAAGCTGGACAATACAGCAGAATGTCCAAGCTGCCCAACAATAGAGGAGACGGTGGAACATGTATTCTTCAGCTGTCCCCGTTTTCAAGAAGAACGGAATGATTTTAAAGGAGTCTGTGGCTCAGCAGCGACAGCCGACAATATTGTTAGCCTGATGCTGCTTTCACAGGAGTACTGGACAGCTGGCCAGCGCCTGGCCGTAGAGGTCATCAAGAAGCTGAGGAAGGAAGAGAAGGAGAGGCGTGCCTAGAGCAGAGGTAGCCTAGCACAATGAGGCGGCACACAGCCACTCCCCCTCCATGAAGTAATGCCTAACGGTGGTCCCGTGGAGGGTGGGAAACAAGTGTAGGGAGGTGGTTTTAGTGGGTAAAAATCCCACACTACGGATAGGTACGGGCCTATCCGTGTCTTTTGAAGATTTCCACCTACCCCCGTAAAAAAAAAAAAAAAAAAAAAAAAAAAAAAAAAAAAAAAAAAAAAAAAAAAAAAAAAAAAAACACACACACACACACACAGGTCGTGAGTGGAGAATCTGGCCAGTGCCAGTGCTCCAAATAGCATTATTATAACAAGTCTCGGGGCCATTGCCGGTTTTGGCGGCGGGGTGGATTGTATGGATGTGTGGAACTGGATAATGACTGAGCCAGGGGATTGGGATGACAGACAAGGTTTTGGTGAAAGTTTAAGAATTTAGTAGGGATGAGGTCGAGGACAAAAGGAATGTTGAGATCATTATGGAGGGTTTTGTTGGAGACATAATAAGGAGCGTTGACAATAGTTCTCAGGACTTTGGATTGAAAGGATTGAATACGTCTGATATTCGATTTTTTTGCGGTCCCCCACAGTTCCAGTCCATAGGTCCAGATAGGTTTGATGATCGTCTTGTATATTAGTAGTTTATTGTCTATTGAAAGATGGGAGGCCCTACATAGTAATCTGTATAGTTGGCTCAAACGTCTGTTAAGTTCTTGTCTTTTGAGTCTGGTATGAGGATTCCATGTAAGCCTTTTGTCTAGGAAGAAGCCAAGGTATCGTACTGTGTCGGAAATAGGCAGGATGGTTTCGTTGAATTGGACAGAAGGACATGTTCCCCGGCGAAGTGTAAAAGTCACGTGTTTGCATTTTTCCTCGTTGACTTTGATCCGCCATTGGTTACACCAAATTTCAATGAGTGAAAGGTTCCTTTGGAGATTCTAGGAAGCCATTTCAGGATCTGGATGAGATTCTAGGATGGCTGTGTCGTCTGCGAACGTGGCAAGGAAGGTTTCAGGAGTAGTTGGGATATCAGCGTTGTACAATATGTATAGGATAGGACCCAGGACGCTGCCCTGGGGGACTCCAGCTTGAATTGGGTAAAGATTGGAGTATCCGTTACCACAGTGCACTTGGAAGTAGCGATCAGAGAGGTAGGATCGAAGGACTAGGAATAAGGATTGAGGTAACTGAGTTTTGAGCTTGAACAGCATACCGTCATGCCATACCCGGTCGAAAGCTTGTGCTACGTCCAGAAATGCGCCTGCGCAGTACTGTTTGCTTTCAAGAGCAGAGGATATGTGATCGACAACTCGGAGACCCTCTCCATAGTATAGTTATAAATACAAAATTAACATGGTTTCAGTTACTATTTGTGTAAAGGCCATCTATGAATGGCTTGTTTGACATTACTTATCGATGTGGCTGTGGTTCCTCATCCTGTTGGCCCTCTGAGGTCTGAAATTTTACTATGTAAGATGAAGAAGATGATATCAAATAGTAATTTTTTGATATTCCTATCCACATTCCTCTCTTAACATTCACCTACATGCAGTAAAAGAGATCCCATATATCATATTAATATGTTATTATAAAAAAAATAATAAAATCTAGGGGGCTACGAAAAAAACAAAACATGTTTGATAACTAAAATAATACTTTATGAACTATAATTTAGTAAAAACATTGCTCACATTTTTGTTATCTGTAGGGTTTCAATTTATGAAAAATTGAATAATTTAACTAGAAGAAATTAGGACAAAAAGGAAAGAAAAATTCGATCACACTAATTGGAGCAGTTTTTTGAAAAAAAATTTGGGGAGGGGGTAAAGCTAAAGTTGTCGTGACATCTCATATGGATATTTGCAGTTTTGGTATAAAATTTTTTTGCTTAAAAACCGTTACACTAATCTTTTTTCTTTATTGAAACATTACAATCTGCCGCTTGTGAGCAATAAGTAATGGTGCTATGTAGCTTACAATCATTCCAAAACAATGATATGAACAAAATAAAATAAATAAATATATATATTCGGAAAAATATATACATGCGGTAGTAGAAGGAAATTAATGCGAAAATGATAATAAAATAAAGTAAAAAAAATAATAATAATAAAATATATAAAGTACACATTCATACCCTTCTTACATTAATCGGATAAAAATTAAAGCATCACGAAATGAAAATAGGAAAAATCCTGCAGGCAACCTGCTTAAGCGGAAGACTGTAGAGCGTAAGCTGTTACCTAAGAAGGAGGTAATTTATTTAAATATATTCATACCTCTGCGGAACTCGCGGCTGCTCAGGACTTGGTTAATGAATGGATTCCCCTAATTGACAGTATCTTCGCCTCGCTCCCCTTCTTATCGCTGTAAACTATTCAAATCAATTATTTAACAGCTTCTATTATGTATGTGGAATACGATAAATAGATAAGCGGTTATATATTCAACCGCCTCCGCAAGTGGAAGTATAGATAAGTCTGTGCACAGTATATAAATATCACCAGAACGTGTAGCTAATACTGTCCTACTCATTTATATATAAATTTCTCTCATCCCATCTAGAGTTTATCATTAAAATAATTTGCATATCGCTCCTTGAAAAGATCAACGTTCTAACTCAGTAAAAATAAAATTCAATATTGCTATTTGAAAGTTTCATATGCGAAAGAAAAAATTAGATGTTGGTAAAGCAAAGTACCTTTATTAAAATTGTTTTATTACTCATTAGAAAAACTTTAAAAGCTTGCATTTTTTTTAATTTTAACTTATGCCATTATTCCCATAAAACTTCAAAATATGACTTTATTAAAAAAATGTTAGAAATAGCTATATGGCTCTGATAAAGGCTGTGATACACCTATACAGCGACGACATGTACCAGATGAGATGCGGGAACCACCTTTCGGACCCTTTTCATGGTACTAAGGGATTAAAGCATGGTTGTAGCATGTCACCCACTCTTTTCAAGATATACCTTCACGAGGCTGTAAAACCATGGTACAGGCAGTGTGGGGATGTTGGGCCGTTCATTGATGGCAAACAACTACTGTCCTTGTACTTCGCTGACGACCAGGTCGTATTTGCGAGGCGGGGGGTCTACCTTGAAATTATGGTGTATGCCCTGAAGATGTGCTACGAAACGGTGGGATTTAAAATTAACTTCGAAATGGCAATCGCAGATACTGATTCTGGTCCACTTCTGGTTGACAGGGAGGCCTATAAAAAAGTAAATGTATTCGTGTACCTGGGTTATTGTATGGATGCTACCGGGTCTTCCGATCATGACGTCAGAGGAAAGGTGGAGCAAGCCTGAAAGGCTACCAGAATGCTGCATCCAGTCCTCTGGAATACAGAAATATCTAATAAAAAAAACGCCGTATTTTCACAGCCATAGTGACATATTCATCGGAAACCTGGACTATGAGCCCACGTCTGTACTCAAAGGTGCAGGCGGTTGAGATGGATTTCTGGAGGAGGTTTCTCCGTGTCAATAGGCTGGATGAAGTAAGAAACCAAGAAATTTGACAGAGGATGGATGTAGTTATATTTACAAATGAAAGGATCGGTTCACGCCGCCTAAGATGGAACAGTCATGTGAAGAGAATGGCGTTTGAATTTTGGCCAAACCGAGTTCTGGTGGGGTTCCACCTGGGTGGAGACGACGCGGACGGAATCACGAGATATGGAACTCTGCTCTGACCATTTGAGGCACCCTTGTCGGAACAATATAAGATAAGATGTTGGAAATATAATATCAGATATATCGTTCCTGAATTAAAAAGCTTAAACTAATATCATTGCTACTGAAGGCTTAACACAAAAATGCCAATGTTCTTTGAAGGAGCGATGTGTTTGTTGATCCGAAGAAAAATCTTACAAAGACACCCATAGAGTATCTGTAAAAAACATTAAATAATTATAATTAATGCATTAAGTATGTTTAAAAAAAATCCAATGTCAGGTCCCTCTTTTTGCTCGAATACGTCTGTACAATCTTTTAGACGATTTCCTCAAAAGTTGCATTGTTTCTTTTTCATTGTTGTTCCTGGGGTTATTAATTTTAATCAGTTAGGTGAATTTAGAGATAATGAACTAGATGCTTAGCGGCTTAAAGAATCATTAAAATTATCCAATAACGAAAATCATTCTTAAGATTTCTTCTATATGTAAAAAAATAAAACTACTAACTATATAGGGTCTTGAGTTCAGTACCTTGTTAAGACTGTACAGCTTCTAAGACAATAGTTGTGCAGGTAGGTGATTTGTCAGAAATCACGCTCAACCGCCACATATTACCCCATTAAGGATAAGCACTTTATCTAGGTGTGGGCCAGGATGGTCTGTAAGTTCTTCAGAGCCCGTTCGTGCTGGGTTCGAATCCCTCAACAAAGCTACACTATATTGAGATACCCCGCTTCCTTACTATATTGGATTGTTATTAAATGAGTTGTCTGAAAAAGTTATGGATACTAAAGCTTTTATCAAAATAGTTTCTCAGACCCCAGTTTATGACCCTCTTTGGAAGGGAGTATATTTTATGCCTGCTATATCTTTGAAGATATGGCAGTTGAAGACAGTTCCTCTAGGGCTCGCTAGTAGCAGTTTGATATCATCGTCGATACGAAGCGTAGAGGGGTTTGTGGGAGCAAGTTGTCTCGTTTCTAGACTGCTAAAGCAGTTCCTCCTCTTAGCTCATCCATATATCTTAACAGTGCCATCGGCTTTCATTTCTCTACTTAGTTGTCTAAAGTAATGGAGTTGTTGAAACATGGTGATCATTTCCCTCATTTTTAGTTTAACCATACATTCTCAAAAATGGTTTCATTATACATTACGTCTGTTAATGTGAGCATTTAAAATCCAAATAGAACATTATAATAGGCCTGGACATGAAAATGTTGTTTAATAATATAAAACTCATTATCATTTGTGGTGCAACAACCTAGTTGGTGAGTTAGGACCTTCTCTAGACTAAAAAACCGAGTTCACTTTAAATATTATTATAATAAAATAAAGCTAATACAGGAATTTATTTAATGTCACTTTATTCTCTCATGGCTAATCGGACGATTACAGTGGGAGCTCTTAATTTTGTCAATCCAGGTTAAATTAGGATAGCGATTTTAACGAGTACCTGACATTGTAAGGCTTGTGACCCTCGACTAATGCCCCTTCCGAAGGACGCCATAACCAAGGATTTTACTTCCTTTAAAAACATTAGGGCCACCTGCCGGGCTACGAACCCGTGTTTATGGACTTAGTAAGTTGTCATAGGTTGCTAACAACTAGACTACAGGTCACCCAAGTGAATGGAGTTATGGAATAATTATTAGTTGGCAGTATTAATAAGGAGAAGAAAATGGTTCGGGTCCCCAAAAATAAATCCTTAGATAGCGAAATATTAATTAGAAACCGACGTTTCGAGCCATGTTGCAGGTATTTTTCACTACTGAATAAACAATAAAAAAATTATACATAAGAAACTAAACAAAAACTAATGTATTAGTTGGAATAAAATAAACAAAGAGAAATATATTGTTTCAAAAAATAATTTTAAACCAAAATATTTACGAAAATAATAGAATATAAGTTAAAAACAATATGTAGGGAAACGAATTAGAAGAATCAAATAGTTAGTAGTTAAAATAGACGAATGACAGTAATTAATACAATATACCTTGGAAATATAAATCACAAAAGTGCAGAGAAAACATCTTGGTTATCAAAAATATGGATGTAATGAAAACGGCAATTGAGGAGTGATAATTAAAATGTCGTTAATGAGTAAATTATGATGGCAATAATGAAGGGGGGGGTAGTGAACATGTATACAAATTAATTACAGATGTTTATAAAAAAATAATAAAAATATATACTTATAAAAAAATGAAATACATAAATAATATGAAAATGTTTAAGGATGAGGTGAAACTTCGTTAATATGCCAATTATATTAACAGGTTAATGATTTTAAACGAGTACCGCTCGGGTGCGGTTGGCATACTCTAAAGCAGCGACCCGAGTGCTGCTCGCACGTTTCGACATGTTCCTACTACATACGACAAATGAAAAAAAGTATAAATCAAAAATGGCAAATGCAAAAAATATAAACTTTTTAATATTGAAAAGTATAAAGAGAACTTACATAAATGCTAATGAATTCATTAGTTGCATTTGAGCCTTGGAGGTGGTAGGATGTTTCTTGGGTGCATTATTCATGTTTTGTTTTGCTGTTATTCTCTCTCTACCCTGAGGATGCCTGAAAATATTGGACAGATAATTTCAATTTCTGTTATAGTTTAGAGAGTTAAGGGATTTTCGTTGGAATTTTTCCACGGTCTTAACATTTATAAACTTTTCAAATACAATTTAAAAAAACCCTGAATATTTTTGTGAAAAATAAAAAACCCGAGCGTCAAGAGGTTAAGAAAAACAAAAAATATATGTGAATAAATAAAGTAGGTGGGAAAGAAAAATAACTCTAAGCAATAGCAATAGTATAAAGCAAATAATGAATTAATTAAATAATATTCAAATAAATATATGAGATCACGTAATAAGTATGTGTTACAGCACCACTTGTGTGAAATAAGAAGAAGCAAAATAACATGCAGCGCCAACTATATAAAAAATGTGTAACTACACAAAACATAAGCGGATTATACATAAGGGAAAATAAGAATGAAGATTAAAACAATTTATACTGTAGGAAGCTGCAACAGCTAACAAAAATATTTCTGAAAAAAAGAACATAATTTTCTCATTACTATATTGTTTTATTCAATTGTTGAGAAATCTAAGGACACCTAGTCAGTTAGTATACAATCATTATAAAGAAATGTCAAAATAATAAATACCGAATTTTATCAGACAATCAACCCATAAGTATTCTTTTAATTTAATTTTATAATAGTATGAAAAGCTATCCTGCGATTTAATAGGGTGTATAAACAAAAATTACCTTCTATTGGCCATTTTCACCTTTCCCATGAAAGAAGATGGTGACGAACAATATCTTTCGACACACCACACTCTCTGACAAGTTCGCGAGTGCTTGTGGACGGATTTGACTCAACAGCTTCCTTCAGAACCTCATCAATATCCATTAATGGTCGCCCGGAGCTCTTCTTCCTTTTCAACGTCGTATCTTCTCGTCTAAATTTTTCAAACCAACGCCGCGCAGTGCGCTGGTCAAGGAAACATTTCCCTTCAAATTTAATAATTTCACGAGTTGCTTCAGCGGCTTATTATTATCAGAAGAAAGGAAACCATCTTGGACACAACGTCTACCGTAAACCTACACATATAGAAAGACACCTTCATGCCACATCACACCACTACTGTGTTGTGATGTGGCTCACATCCGTCTCAGAAGGAAGGAATCATCAACACTCTACTCATTAGAGCTGGAATGATAGCTGAACCGTCACAGCTCCCTAAAGAGAAGAGGCACTTGAGAACAGCCTTCCTGAAAAATGAATACGACCAAGAAACTATTAAACGGGTAGAACGCAAGAGAAAACACAAAAAACAAGACAATAAGGAAACAGGGAACGAACCTAAAAACCCAGACAACCATTCCTTACATCAAAGGTACCTCAGAAAAGATCGCCATGATTCTAAAGAACCACGACATCAAGGCCACATTCTCCACTGACAAAACAATAGCTCACATCCTACCGAAACCCAAAGACATGTTAGGACTACGTACCCCAGGCATCTATAGTTCCTGTTCATATCCCAGTTCCTGTGGCAAGGTCTACATAGCACAAACCGGAAGGACCATCGAAAGAAGGATAAAGGAGCACATCAAAAACTTCAAGACGGAAAAGTCGACTGTAGCAGAACACTTCTACAACACCAATCACCACATATCTTTCGAAAACACAGCTATGATGGTTACAGAAAATAATTATCACCTCCGCACCATAAGAGAGGCCATTGAAATTATCAAAGAATCCAATAATTTCAGTAAAGAAGACGGTTACTCACTTAGTAAAAACTGGTATCCTGCCATAAAACAAAAGACTAACACATTAACCTACTGCCTACACACATACGACAATACCGAGCACATACGAGCCCACCCAAACAGAACGCGACCTATGGACTCGGCGCAAGTGACCCAATGGGACGGCAAACTTCGACCTAAGGCTCTTCATTTACTGACTAGCCCTGAGGAAGCTCACAACACGATGAGCGAAAGCTTGGCAAACAAAACCAACACCACACGGTCCATCCCGGAAAAAGAACATACGGACATCTCTCTGAAAGTGAATTGAATTGAGAATACCTTAATCGCTGAAAGAACGAACTTGGGTTGGGAGAGGCGTACTAAGAACTAGAAAATGCATTTGATTTTTTCTTTTTTAGCAAAAAAGAAACAAAAATGAGATTTACAAATGTTTGTTAGGACATGTCTTTAATAATTACTTATAAAATTTAATATATATCAAAAACTCTTGGGCCGTTAAATTAATATTAAAAATAAAATTTGGGCCTTTTTTCTGCAGTGTGATGCTTTCAGTGGTTAGTGTCTTGTTGAACTTTGTGCTTGGAAAATGCTTTGTTTTTATATTATTGTATTATAATTTTATCGTTATATCGTAATGATGCCTGGATTGAGGAAAAACTAGCAGTTATTTTGCATTCTGTTATGTAAGAGATTCAAAGATTTTTATTTTAATTTTCCTACTCATAACCTACCAATTCAATATACATTTCGATTTTATTTCTTTAATTCAACGCAGCATAAAGGGTCCAACGTGTGAAAATAAGCAACGCCACCTTATTAAACAATATACACGGATGGTACAGTTGTCATAGCTGACAGTCCAGAAGACGTTCATCCACCTAATTAATAAAATTATAGAAAGAGAAAATCAAATAAGCATATACTTGGATCGGTAATAAATGCTTGGAGAAAATAAAATCGCTTGGATCACAATGAATAGTCCAGAGCGGTTTCTAAAAAACTTATCAGTTATCTAACATTTTATATGCGTTGTCTAGCAATGCACGGAGAGATTACTATATGTTTAGTCTTTTAATGTCCTCGATAAGTGTATTTTTAATGTATTTTTTGAAATTTACTACTGTATACTGAATACAAAAAGTAAATATAATGAAGGATAAATCATGTCCCGAGGTAGAGAAACTACCTAGTGGTAGTATTCAAATAAAAAGTTTAACTTAGGTCACGAGGCCATCTTCTTTTCAGAGGCCTCGGGGAATTTCAGGAAGTGAAGAGGTTGCGAGGTTTGAAACTAGTGAATTTAAGTGGAAATGAAGTTTTTCATGAAAAGATTGATATTGGAGATCAGCAACAAACGGGACATTAAGGTCATTATGGATTACTTTGTACGTAACAAAGTGAAGAGCATTGAGGATTTTCCGAAGGATTTTGGATTGTAAGGATTGAATAAGAGAGGAATTTGATGGCTTAGTGGTCCCCTAAAGCTCCGTAAGTCCAGATAAGTCTAATGAATGTCATGGATATGAGTCTTTTGATTGGGAGATTAAAGCGTTTGTCTAGTAAATGTTGAACTAATTTGAAATGGCGAGCTGTTTCTTATTGTTTCATTCTAGTATGAGGATTCGAAGTTAAGCGTTTGTCAAGGTGTAATCTTAAGTACCGGATCTGTTCTACAGGAATCAGTGGGATTATTAAACGATACAGGACGGCAGGGAGTCATTGGTTTACGACGGAGGGTAAAAGTGTTTAGTGGGCATTCATTTTAATTCTCCAGTTTTGACACCATTTTTCAAGGTCAGTGATATGGGATTGACGAGTATGGGAAGAGTTTTACAATTCAATAAAATATTTTTTTTTAAATAAATAAATAAGTAAAAATTTATAAATATCTTCAAAGAAAGCCGAGGTTTTCATAAAATTAGTGTATGTTCTAATGTTTCTGAGTTATTATTATTATTTTATGCGTATTATTGTTTGTGTTTATACCTAATCTTAAAAATCATCCAATAACGAAAATCGCCCTTTATTTATAAAAAAATACCTTTAAGACTATCCACAAAGGGTCTTAAGTCATTGTAAAGACTGTATTGTTTCTAGAACAGTATTTCAGGGTTGTGTGGGAAGGAGATTTGTCCGAGATCTCGCTCAATCTCCAGGTTCTCCCCATTAAGTGTGTTAACTTTATATAGGCTAGTCGAGCCACATACGGGTCTGCAAGTTCCAGACAAGTTCTTTGCTGCTAACGGATTAAGTAAGTTATATGTCACTGCTGGAATTAAATGAGAGATATAGGCCTGTTGATTTTCATTCAGTTCTATTGCTCGATGCAGAAATGTGAACCTCAAAACTAGGTGGCATGAACAGACATGAGGCATTCGAAATGCGGTTTGAATAATGCTAAAAGTTCGAAGATAAAAATCAATAAACATCTCCAAATACAATAAAAAAGTTTTCCTTACACATTATATTTATATGATACGTGAGAGTTAATTTGGTTGTTTCGGGATTATATATGTAAGGTTCTTGAGAGAACTTATGGTAGTGCAGTATCTGACCACTGAATCGCCAGCCACAGAAGACGTTGAGCGGAGAGTCGAAGGAATCTAGGGCAGTAGTAGGAGAGGTGGAGCGAGGGCTAGGTAAGCAGATAAGCCGAGAAAGGAGA
This sequence comes from Arma custos, assembly GCA_037127475.1. Lineage (NCBI taxonomy): Eukaryota > Metazoa > Arthropoda > Insecta > Hemiptera > Pentatomidae > Arma > Arma custos. The sequence goes on from CM073759.1 coordinate 176,930,284, forward strand.
AGGGGGTAGAGTGGGGGATGGAAAACCCCTCCTTCATTTTCCTTATCTAAGGACTCCTTTCCACACAATCCTTCAGGAGCAGAATCAAGTATCCAGGAGTCATTCCATTCGAATATGGTGCTTTATAGGAGCAGTTTCCTCTTGAATAAGCCCACTTATCTGGTATCTACCTTCTCTTGAGAATATTCAAGTCCCTTTGTGTCTTCAACTATATCGATCTGCGACTCAGAACAATCAGGAATAGAGTCTTTTAACCTTTAAGTGTTTGATTTCTTCCCATTGTGAATTGTAAAAATACTTATATTTTTATACCCCTATTAAAATATTAACAGTGAGTTGATTAGTTAAACTTAATGTCTTTCTCTTTGATTACTATTGTTTGCTATGGTTTAACACCAAAAAACAGTGTCATTGTTTTATAATCTCTTTAAAACTAAACGATGACTGCACTAATTAAAAAATATATAAACGTTACGCAATAATTGCACTATATTTTAAAATAATGTAAATCATCCGTAATCACACAACTTTCTGTAAAAATATTCAAAATAACAAAACAAAGATAAGTTTAACTACTTCCTGGATCAAAACAAATATTCTATAGCATAAAAAGGATGGGCTTGATTCAAGAAATATACAAGCAGGAAGTCCATCCTCGCTAAAATACAGCCCTATTTAGTCTTAAATGATTAGAATTATTTTATAAATAACAACTTGATACGTTAGGATTTGTATAGCACATAAGATATAAGATGGGTTATGAAATGTTATAATAATATTTGAAACAATAAAAAGAACACCAATACTACCTATGAGTACTAAAAAATAGTCTACTAAGTATGATGGAAAACTTCTGTTAACAAAAATAAGGTGGTTTGGATGGTGAGACCTGTTGCTTCTATTAATATTAGAAGAAGTGAATAAATTATCTGTTATCAGCCACAAATGGGCACTATGGGATCTGCAGACCCTCCTGAGACTCTCCGAGCTATAAAGTGAGTACCCCTAATTGGGGAAAAAACCTGGCAGTTGAAAGTTATTTTGGAAAAAAAATCACATCCCTGTACAATTACAGCAATGGTGCAATCCAATCCGCTACGTCAATAACCTAATAGGTTCTAAGAGATCTTATTTTCTAAGAAACATTTTTTTTTTGTATTTATTAAATTTATATTTACACTTATGGCTCTACTTATTTGGAACAGGATCAAATAAATCGATAACCAAATTATTAATTTAAATTATTTAATATACTGGTTTACCTTTAAATAAACGAAGAATGTCGAAAAATTATACGAATATGCTTGCATCTAAAGCACGGCGCTATATCTCTACCTAACCCGCACGACGCTTCAGTTATGCAAGCCTTAGTATCCAAATGTATCCTGCTTGGTTGGATGTTGGTTGGTTGGTTGTTTTTAGTTAGAGGCGTTAAACCGGTTGGTCATCAACGCATTATTAGTATAATAATTTTTTTAGTAACAATAATTTTAGTAACACTAATACTAACATAGTACAAGTATAATAATGCATACAGTAGAGTAATAATATATAATAATAATAATAAGTATAATAATTATTTGTGAAAATAATTCTAGTAAAAAATTGTAAAAATAATTCTAGTAACAATCATAACAATAATGAAAATAATAAAAAATAAATGAAATTAAAAAATAGTTAATAATGATTTGAATGATTAAAATAGTGCAATGATTTTTAGTAACAATTTTTATTATTAAAAAAAAATGCCTCAGATATTCCTAATAAGTCCTTCTTTTTATAGAAACTTGATAACCTTATTAATGTATTCTTCCTTATTTCCCTATATCATGGATACATTGGTAGGTAGAACTATTTTATCCATCGCTCTTTTGTAAAAGGTACAGAATTCGAAGATATGGGCTATTGACAGGCTCTCGTTGCACTTCTCGCATGTTGGGGGTGTATTCTTTAGTAATCAAATGAGCGTGGGTAAGCCTTGAATGTCCTATTCTAAGTCGTGTAAGGTCCACTTCCTCTCTTCGGGTGCTACGCCAGGAGCTGCTCCATGGTTTGACATCGGTTTTAATATGCTTCAATGGCTATTGTCCCATAAGGCCTGCCACTCTTGGAGTACGTGCTGTCTAAGTGGTCGCGCTAGCTCAGATGGGGTCAATACAGCTTTACCATGACCTGGAAGAGCAAGGGCTTCTTTTGCTGCCCTATCAACCAGTTCATTGCCTATAATACCTACATGTGCCGGTGACCAGATAAAATGTATCGATGTTCCAACATTATGTAGCTGTTTCGTGAGGTTTAATATATATTCTACCCCAGGAAGGTCTGGGTACATGTTACTCATGGCTTTTAGGGCACTCAAAGAGTCAGATACTATTACCAAATTTTCAATAGGTGATTTGATGATATGTCGGAGGGCCATTCCGATGGCATTAATTTCAGCTGAATATATACAACTATAACTAACAAAATGTAACCGATGCAGCTTACATTTATAGGTATCATCGGGTGTGACAAAGGCAGAACCTGTTGAATTATTCGATTTAGATCCGTCAGTGAATATTAGTAAGTGTTCTGGTAAAGACTTAATTATTTTATTGAACATTTCTATATATTCTACGGCTTTGTACTTTCTTTTCTAAAATTCAGGTTTAAATTAGGTTTTAAATAGTTCCAAGGAGGAATGTCATTTTGAATGTTGTTTAATCTGACCAGTTTCCGCTTTCCTATTTCGGTGGACATTCTTTCAGCTAAAGGGAGCGTGGTGTTACATTTTTGTCGAAATTTGGAAGAAAATTTCGGTTGAAAGATGTACTTGTAAGCAGGGTGTGTGGCTTCTGTATATAACTGGGTCATATAGTTGATGGCGAGTTTTTTTCTCCTGAACAGTAAGGGTGGTAAGCCTGATTTGGCACATAGACTTAGTGTTGGGCTTGTTCTGAACGCTCCCGTAGCAATGCGTATTCCTTACTAATCTTTATGATTTCTTAATTTTACACATCGCTTTAACTAAATTCGACCGTTCAATGGTTTGAGCCTTTGAAATGAGTTCACGTGGTAAGAAAATACCGACTTACGAAAATTTAATAAAATTTTTAAAGAATAGTCTAAAATTCTATCTTGTTCAAATTATAAATTCATCAAATAAAAAACAATCCTCTCATTCTTTGGTGGTAAGCAATAAGGGGAATATGCGCTCGTGAAAATTTGTAAAATGAGCAATCATGTTGCATTCGCGTGCCCAAAATTTGTGGTTCCTGCCACCGAAAAAATTCACTTTGGCTAAAGAAAATTTTCTTTGCATTAATTGTCTCTCGCAACAACACGCCACTTGGGAAAGGTAAATCAAAAACACGTGTTCAATTTGTAAAAAGAGACACCATACTTCGCTTCATTTTCCGACCTTGGAACCCGATAAAAATGACTTAAACCCTGAATCTGAAACCCTCTGAACTTGTCGCGCAGTGTTCAACTTCGGGCCGCAAATTAACAGAACACCCAAAACTCAAATTTTATTATCCACCGCAGTTGTAAATGTTAAAGATAAATGGTGTAGATTTCATAAAGTTCGACCCTTGTTGGACTCGGCTAGTCAAGCCGAATTCATAACTTGAGACTGCTTAACTGAATTAGGACTTCCGAGAAAACACTTCGCCTCTTCAGTGCGAGGTGTCGGAACCGCTGTACAAAAAAACACGCATTACACGGAAATGTGTTTTTTCTCTCGATTTGATCCCGAAAAGATTTACCATGTTCGGCCGCTAATTATAGACAGTATTATCGAAAAACTGCTTTCATCGAAAATCCCGCATAAATAACTTGAACAATTTAAAAATTTACGGCTTGCTGATGAAAATTTAGAAACCTCCGTAAAAATTGACCTCTTTTTAGGAGCAGGCGTACTGCCCTTATTGTTAGGTTCGGAATCTGCTGTCATCAAATTTACTGGCCATGAATCCGACACTCGGATATATAGTTATGGGAAAAATCGAAAATAAGATTATGCCTAATTCGCAATCAAACCCTTTAGCACTTTGCTCCGTACTTTACGAGCCCGTCTTAGAAACTTTAGTAAAAAGATTCTGGGCGTTGAAATTCTTGACAGACTACCAAGATAAAGGTCACATGTCCCTGCTAGGCCCACTAGAAGATAGTTATTATCTCCCGCATTTGTGCGTTCTCGGACCAGATAAAACAACCACGCGCTTAAGGGTAGTTTTTGATGCCACTGCCAAAGGGTCTAACAACTTATCACTAAATGATATCTTGTTCACCGGACCAAAGATACAAGCAGAACTTATTAATGTTTTATTAGGGTTTCGACTTTCTTCAGTCGCAATGAATGCTGATATAAAGCAGATGTATAATAGACAAATAAATGTAAACCCAGTAGACAGGATAGCTCCTATAGATATATAGATTTATTATGAATAATAATAAACATATATTAATTCAGTGAATATAAAGGTTTCATTGAAAGGAGAAACTGGAGAATATAATATATAACAAACCTTATAAAATGTGATTAATGTTTCGTAAACAGTTCTCATCCCCAGGTAAATTTCCACAATCGAAAAGTTCAAAATAAAAAATCATGTACTAAATTATCACATAATCATGACAGCAAAAATTTTTTAATTAAAGTATAATTAATTTTAGGTATTACGAGTTCAGTAAATATTTGAGAAGTAAATCAAAGAAATAAAATATATGTTATGATGTATTTATAACCATATGGCTATAAAATATTAGGCGACGTCCTTCGTGAGCGATCTTGACGCGAATGCGAAGCGTAGTGGTGCGGTGAGAAAAAAACAAACAGTTGAAACCTACAGATGAGTCTTGTGTGCTCGAATGCACGTAAGGCGTGGCAAGGCGCGAAGTATAATAATTCAATAGTGCTAGTGTTAAAGATAATAGTTATTTACAAAGGTGTTATTTAAATTGAGTTACTTACTATTTAATTTTCTTTTGTTATGTTCAACTAAATATTTCTTTGAATAATTAAATTATTCAAATAATTGTAATAATAATATATAAAATGGAGTTACTTAAATTGCGTTATTTGCTATTAAATTTTCTTTTGTTAAATTACTGACGGCTGCGCACGTAGGGCAGAGCCGCACCCACCGCATTGCGTTTAATTCACACGTCCAACGTTTGAATTTAGATAAATTCGCGTTCATGTTCGCTTTGAATTGAAATTCATTGTTTTGGTTGTAGGTATAATTTACCAGGGATTACGTTATGTATATCATTTGATAGTATGTATTATCACACCCCTTATTTACTAGAGTATACCAAATTTACAAGAGTATTCCTCATATTCAGATTATAGCATATACCAAATCACGATAAATTGAGGAAAACTAAATCGCAAAATTGTATAAAGTTATGTTTTGGTTTTAGCAATCGATTAAACCTAAACCTTAGTAAATATTAGACATGAATTATAATAAAACAAATTAATTATTAATGAGGGTGAAATCTTCATCAATGAACATTATTATCATCATCATTATACTCTACCGCTCATGCAGTGCTAGGTTTCCTTCTGTACAGCCCGGAAACTCACCCTACGATACTCAACTATTTCCCTTCTTCTGTTCCATTCTAGGTTTCTCTTCGAGAAGTTTGCTTAGCTCCTTCTAGACCTTCTTCCACCAACCTCAGCATCGTATGTCATCTTGGCCAGCCTGTTTTTTTCCATTCTTAAAATATATTAAAACCATCTTAGACTATTTTCTTCAATGACTATTTCTGCAGTCTCCACTCGGAGGTTTGATCTAATAATCGAGTTGCGAATTCGGTCTCCTCTTGTTTTCCCTTTCTGAAGAATTTCATTTTTTAAGCCTGAATCCTACTTTTATGTCTGGTGGTAAATGTCCAAGATTCCGAAGAGTATATCAATCAGAGTGCATTAATATAATAAAATACTTATAAACATCTTACCACAGACCATTACCACAGTAATCAGAGTGCATTAATATAATAAAATACTTATAAACATCTTACCACAGACAGATACATGATATGTAACAAGATATTGATTGAATTTCATTTTTTTAAGATTAATTTATTGATATTTACAACTGTAATAATATTACAACAAGTAAATATGCTAATATGAACAAATGACATGAGAAAATAACATTTGTGGAGAAACTACCCATTAGTAGCACTCCAATAAAGTTCTATAGTAGAAGGTTTAGAGGCCATCTTCTCTTCAGATGCCTCGGAGGGTTATCAGGAGTAGTATGGGAAGCAAGTTGAGAGACTAGCGGATTCAAGTGTGTATGGAGCTTGTCGTGGAAGGATAGGTGTCTAGTTTGGGCCAAATCAGCAACATATGGAATATTAAGATCACGATGGATGAGTTTGTTTGTGACATAATAAGGAGCATTGAGGATTTTACGATGGATTTTGGATTGTAGAGATTGGATACGAGATAAATTGGATGGTTTAGTAGAGCCCCAAAGATCAACTACTTATGTCCAAATAGGTCCGATAACTGTCATGTTAATGAGTCTTTTGTAATTGATTGTGAGCTTAGAACGTTTGTTGTTGAAGATGGCGAAAACGTCGAGCAGTTTCTTGTCTTTTCAGTCTTGCATGAGGAGAATTTCATTTGAATAAACCCACTTAATGAGCTTGGTAGCATGCCATATAAGATCTGAAGATATGAGTATTCAGAGTATTCTGTTTCTGATAAAGGTTTTTGGGAAAGTAGTTAAGTTTAATCTGATCTCTGACCACTATTCAATGTAATTTTTATTATTTATTTTTAAAACTGTCATTGGTTTCCTATGGTTTTGTTTTTATTTTTCGTTTACCTTTCATCTTAAACAAATCTATTTTAGTTTACACAGTTTTATAAGGTAACATAAAAAAAATGATATAGTAAACCGTTAATATTTCTTTAACATATTACATATGTTAAAAATAATCTTCTAATAGGGATCCAGAATGTAATCCGCAATCGACCAGCATTATTGTGGATTGACAGTTGCCCCGAGCAACGGATGTTCTGTTTGCGGTAAAATGATTCCTTAATACTTTTAACAATGGGGACATCGATTTCCTGCCGTTCCTTTATGATATTAAGAAAATATACCTAACAAGCAAGGTGACAGTTTATGACAGTTTTATTGAATTACATCTTTCAAGTAATTAAATTTATAAATTTATATTGTGATATTTATGGTCTTATATCATAATTAATTAATGTTTTCACGCATGTATTAACATCGGTATACAGTATTTTTATGTCCGAAGGACGTTCGTTATATTTAAAAAAACAAAACAAATTCTCATGTTGAGTTTAACCTCATCAATTAACAAAATGTCTTTCAAATTTATAAATATACAGTGCAGTAGAGAACCTATACGAGCTTCATTAGTTTCATTGATTAACCCTGACAGTAACACCCTTAATTTTAACCGCTACGAGACATGCTAGGCTTTTCAAGCCCATTGAGATCAAGATTCCAAAAATAATTTGCTTTCGACACTTCAAACACTTTTCACATTGATCAAGGTTATTATTACCTTGTTATTACTATTATTATTACTACTAGATAAGAAAAATAAACAAAATAATTTTAGAAATTAACATTTTATTTGATAAAAAAATTTCAGTCTTTTGATACTTAAAAAGTAGTCGAAAATTAAAATTTATTTACATTTATTTTAATTTTATGTACAATTAGGACACATTTTTTGTGATGCTCTCCACATAAGTTTCCCGCAACCGTCACACACCAATTTTGGATCTTCTTTGAAGTTTATAACTACAGACTGAGCAGTAAGATCTTTTAATGTCATTTTTTTCAGCCTGATTACTTGTCTTTGTCACTTTTAGACATTTATATATATTGCTCCTTAATGCTTTTGACAGCGGCATTTGGAGCCGTATGTGCATCCACACTTCGGACAATTCTTCTGCGAGTTTTATCATGAAGTCTAGTTGAGAAAGGGGTCATTTTGGGAAATTTTTATTATTCTTGAAAAAATTAAATTGATTTACAATAAAAGCATTTATACATGCTATATTTATAGCATATTATAAAATAAGAGAACCGGCCACCGCTTTGTTTTCCTCCCGCAGTTCATTTATTGGCACATCTGGTCGAATCTGTGAACAGCGCCTTTTGTTTGGTTATAATTTAAAATGATTTCTGGTTTCCCTGAGTATTCGTTGATAGCATGGTCATCGTGGAGGGTTGATACCAAAGATACAAATAAGTTTGTTTTTATTCGGCATATACGAAACTGCAGTTAAATTATTTCTAAAAATAAACAATGAGGACCCAACTTGACGATTTTGGTATTTCATATCCATGAACTTAATTGATAGCTGTGGCTTGTTTTTTTTTTTTTTTTATTGTTCCAATGTACGTGATTATATGTTGCATGCTCGCGTGTCAGTAAACCATCTAATCTTTTGTATTAGCAAAGGACAGATCCAAAAGAAATATTGTGCATCGATTAGCGCTCAATTAAATTGAAATAAATAGTTATAATTTAAAAAAAGAATGTTATTATTAAAAATCAACAATGATATACCTTATTTTTTAATCTAATGTTTATATTTTATCAGTTAGGAATTTTGTATATTATTTATTTATTATAAGTAGATAATATTGGCGGATAGAGCTGAATTTCTGAGGTCACGACCTTGACCTAGACCTATAGGTTTGATTAGCTCTATCTCTGTATGTCATTGATAAGCTCTATCTCTGTTGGTCATTGATATGGTCTATCTCTGAGGGTCATTGACCCCGGAAGGTGTTTGTTTACATTTGAGGAGTAGTACGGGGGCTTGTTGCGAGCATGAGCTAAATATCGTTGATTAGCTCTATCTCTGAGGCTCGGAGATGGTTGCTGACGCATGAGGGTCAATGACATGATTGTTTACATTCGAGGTGTAGTACGGGTGACCTTGTGACATCAGTCATGCCTCGTAGCTATTGTACAGACGATAGTGGTTATACAACCGGTTCTGACTCAGCTGTTTCATTCAGTTTTAGGTCAATGCCCATGCTCATTGATAAGTTGTTAATTTAAATGTCTTATTACGCGCTCAGTTGTTGATTCATAAGTTGATTTTTTAGTAGGATTTTTTTTATATCCCCTTCCATATCTTCCACACAAGCAACATAATTTAAAATGATAATTACCATATGGAGAGATGTAACTCTCCTAGAGTTAGTAGATCTGTAAGGCAGTAATTTCTTTGCACGATTCCTTTTATATATGAAAAAGTTACACAATGCAATCATTCGGCACTGTTTCATGTCGGGCGGCGTCCTTTCAAGTAGATAGCAAATCATCAATTTTCTTCTATATTAATTATTATCTCTAGATAATATTCATTAAAATTTATATTCGTTTAATCTTATCGTTGCAACTGACCCGTGCTAGCACGAGGTCAACGCAATGTTCGTATGTAAAATTAATTTTACTGCTTCTAAAATCTAAAAAAATAGAGAAAGAAGTAAAATAAAAAAAATACAGTTTCTTGTAAATAAGACCCTTGGATCGATTAGTGTCATTCAGTCTTTGGCTTCAGCTCTCCTCGTAAACACAGTAAGTAATTTTTTTTTTTTTAATTTACATATGTCTTTATAGTATAAGTATCACGATATGTCTCATGTGCACGCAGAGTATGAATATTTCCTCAGTATAAATTTACTTTAATTTGACTATTCCTTAATTTAATGTTTCTTTTTATTAAACCAGATGTCTCTTGCCGAAACATTAAATAAGCTTAACAAATTTCCAGTGTACAAAACACTGGATGAATTGGAAAATGGGAGAATTTATACAATTGAAAGCATGGAGATGAAGCAAACGCAATATGGAAAATCTTTACAGATTATCTTAGATGGAGAAGAGAAAAAAATTAGAACATTTCTCCCAAAAAGATTTTTGTCTCCATTCACTAAAGAGTACGTAGACAACTACGATGGTAAGTACGACACAAATAATTACTGATATGTTGATTATGCTAAATGAATATTAATTCCAGCTTTGTTTCAGGTTCGCTGAAGCTAATGTATTTGGGGAAAGAAAAGAATTGTCACCAGTTAAAATTTCTATAAGGTGTGATTCTTTGCGCTGATGACAAACATTATTTTTATCTTGAGATAATGTATTTAGCAAATATTCGTTAAGTTTAACCAATGTGAAATGAGTGATAGGTTAGCTAAAGTATCATCTAATCATTATGGTAGAAAAAATTATTTGTGTGATAAATGTGGTCTATTATTAAGTACAAGAATATATCGCTGTAAATGGAAAGGCTATTTTTGTCATTCATGTGGGAGGGAATTTAAAAGGAAATGTAATTGTTCGAGACACATAAAAACACAATGTAATTCTAAATGTATCAGCAAACCCAATTTTGCAACGGAGTCGAACGCATCTGAAGTAGAACGATCGGACGCTTCTAGTCAAGTCGTAAAAGCCCATTCATTGTCATCTTCTTACCGGGATACAAGTGCAGTTTCAAATAGTTCGTCTTTTTTTCATCCTCAATTAGTGCAATTATCTAATTTTAATAAAAAAACAGAACTCATTAACTACGTTGGCAATAATAGTGGAATGTATCAGGCGGAACCCTCCTCCCTCCCTCTTAAAAAAAGGAAATATATACATAAGGAGGAGAATGTTAGCACCCCGGTTGCTGAAACCACCAAGTCCATAAATCATGCGCCTCCAAAAACTCGCTATATACTTTTCAATAAAGAACATAGAACAAGCCAAAACGAGAGCTGTATTATAAGAAAAGCATTTGGTGATTCAATCGTAGATATTTATATTCCTAATGGCAATCGAGAACTAAGCGTCATTAACTTCTTACAGCTCGTGAAAGTAGAACTATTTGGAATACTAAATCATTATTTATCAAAATGGCAAACTCTCAAAAGTCTTATTGCGATAGAGTGTAGCTATAAAAAACTTGATATCAATCAAACAACGCTAGAAGAACGGACCGATATAAATTTCAAAACAAAAATGAAATCTATTGAAGAAACCACCGACATTAATAAATATATAGACAAATCGTATGAAAAAATAGTGATCGAAATGGATTCCTTCACGTCTAAAGGATCCGGTTGGTCATTTGTTTCTTGTAGTTTCCTTTGTTTACATTTGACCAAACATAAACCCCTAGGTGGAAAAAAATTTATTGAGTCACCCCAAAATATAAAAAATAGACAAGCGGTTATAAATGTTAAAAATGACAACACGGAATGTTTTAAGTTGGCCATTCTTAGCAAGACAATAGGTTCAAACAAGGCGAGCTCTTACAAACATGTAAAAAGTAACTATGACTTTAGTTGCATTTCATATCCCTCAACGTTTAAAGATGTTATAAAATTTGAAAACGCTAATAACGTTGCAATAAATTTATTTGGAATAAATGATGAAAACGAGATATATCCATTACAGATTAGTAAAAAATTAAATTTCAAAAAACGATTTGATATTTTGTTCCTAAAAGATGAAGAGAGCTCACATTACTGTTGTATAACAAACCTAAGCCGACTCATATCTCCTCAGCTGTCATTACATTAATCTTCAGTAGAAGTTTGCCACAGATGTCTATCAACATTTAATTCTAATTACATAACAAAAAGCGGGAAAAACGCTAAAGACCAACTGAACGATCATTTACTCTTTTGCAGCTTACAAAAACCTTCTAGAGTAGTATTTCCCGAAGAAAATGAAATACATTTTAAAAATTTTGAATATACTCAAGCCATTGAAATTGTAGCGTACGCTGACTTTGAGTGTTATCTGGAACCGTTAGAGGGTCCATGTAACGACTCACAGAAGTCATGGTCTAATATTGTTCAAAATCATAAACCGTTTTGTGCGTCATTACTTATTAAATCAAACTTAACAAGTTTCGTGTTTAAACCACAAATTTTTACGGGTATGGATTGTTTGAAAAAATTTATTGAGGAATTACACGAAATGGTTCAAAAAGTTGATGAGATTTATGACTGTATAGTTCCAATGCAAAAACTGGCCCAGGAAGAAGAAGAACATTTTCATAAGAGTAGCAGGTGTATCATTTGTGAAAAAAATATATGTCAAGATGATAAAGTTCGTCATCACAATCACCGATCAGGTCGATTTATTGGTTGTGCTCATTCCGTTTGTAATTTGCGAGCCAAAACTCCTAATTTTATACCCGTATTTATTCACAACTTTCAGGGTTATGACAGTCATCTGATTGTACCTTTCCTCGCTCACATCGAGGGTTATGTTTCAGTTATTCCTAGCAATACAGAGAAATATATTAGTTTCTCAATACAGTTTAAAGGATGTAAAACCAAAATTCGGTTTGTGGACTCTTATAGATTTCTTGCTTCTAGTTTAGACCTCTTAGTAAATAATAGGAAAAGAAATTCCAATTGTTTGCGGGATACCTTTCCAAATTTAAGTAGACTATTTCCGGACGAAGAGAAAATGGCTCTGCTTACTCGAAAAGGCGTATTTCCTTATTCCTATATAGACTCAATTAAACGATTGACAGAGACAAAACTACCCAATAAAGAAAAGTTTTTTAATAATTTAAACAACTCAGATATTACTGAATCAGAATACAGCCATGCGATCACTGTTTGGCGAAAATTTAACATTAAAAATTTAAAAGAATATGCAGAACTGTACATAACAACCGACGTTGTTCTTCTGTGCGAGGTTTTTGAAAAGTTTAGGGAACTATGCATGAATATTTATCATCTCGACGCTGCTTGGACATTCACCCTGCCTGGGTTTGCGTGGCAGGCCATATTGAAACACACAAATATACGCCTAGAAGTAATTAAAGATATCGACAAAATATTATTTTTAGAAAAAGGAATCCGGGGAGGGCTCATTAACGTTATAAAACGATATGCAAAAGCAAACAACAAATATGTCCATGATTATGACCATAACAAGCCATCAACATATTTAATTTACGCGGATGTTAATAACCTATATGGATATGCAATGAATGGATTTCTACCTTACTCTAACTTTGAATGGGAAACGGAAAATTTAGATATTCAAAAAATAACCAACGATTCTCCCATCGGTTATATATTCGATGCAGACTTTAGTTATCCTAAAAATATTCATGACTTACACAGTCAATTACCTCTATTACCGGAAACAAAGAAAGTGCCGGGAGGAAAAGTAAAAAAGTTTATAGCTTCATTGACTGAAAAGAAAAGATATATTATCCATTATATTAATTTAAAACAAGCGCTGGATTTGGGTGTAAAAATGGATAAAGTTCATAGAATTTTAAAATTTCGTCAAAAACCATGGTTAACCCCTTATATCGATTTGAATACATATCACCGAACTAAGTCAACTAACTCATTCGAATCAGATTTTTTTAAATTAATGAACAATAGTTGTTTTGGTAAGTTTTTAGAATGTGTCAGAAATAGAATTGATCTAAAAATTATTACTAATCAAAAATCTTTAGAGAGACATGTAAAAAAAAACAAATTTTAAGGATCGCTTTATTTTTTCCGAAAATGTAGTAGCTGTACAGCTCGAAAAAGAAAAGGTAGTGTTAAATAAACCAATCTATGTGGGGTTTTCTGTTCTGGAACTTTCAAAAGTTCTAATGTATGATTATCACTACAATCTATTTTTAAAAACATACGGCAGCGATAATGTAAGTCTTTGTTATATGGACACCGACTCACTGCTGTATGAATTAACCGTGGATGACTTCTTTCAAGATCTAAAAGATACTCTAAAATGTCATTTCGACACGAGCAATTTTCCATTATCACATTTTGCTTATTCACAAGAAAATAAAAAAGTAGTCGGAAAATTGAAGGATGAAACGGCTGGTGACCCGATTGTAGAATATGTGGGATTAAGGCCCAAAATGCACTCATTTATTACAAACAAGAGTAAGCTCATCAAAAGAGCAAAGGGAATAAAGAATAGTGCTGTTAAAGAGTTTAAATTTAATGATTATCTTGTTACTTTACAAACCAATATGAAAATGTACAGTTCGTTTCAAATCATTCAATCAAAACGACATCATTTGCATTTACAGTAGTTGTCAACAAACTATCTCTCAGCCCGCATGATGACAAAAGAGTGACTTTATCAAACCACATACACACTTTACCATATGGTCATTATTCATTAGAAGAATAATCTTATATTGTAATGCTTAAGTCATGTTTGATGTAACAGGGAGAGATATAAACTACATTTTTTTTTCTAAATAAATTTATTAGTGTAAAGATAATATATATATATATATATATATATACATATATATATATATATATATATATATATATATATATATATATATATATATTTTTATCTCAATAATATATCATTTAATAAACTTTGTCATTTAATGTATATTTAAAGTTACAATAAATTTTAATTTTATATCATGTAATGTACTTTGTTATGTAATGTATATTTAAAGTTGTAATACATTGTAATTTGTCATTCAGCTTAATTATATACATGTAATATTCTTTTTTATCTCATATAGATTGTTTATATAATAATTTTACATATACTTAATAAATTTCTTTGAAGCTAAACAAAATCACTTTTATTTATCCACGATTTTTCATCAAGTCCCAACCACTTAACATACATTTCCTTTCCTTTCTTTTTCAATATCTTCTCAATCAAATAGACATCAGGATGTTTTACTTTTTGAAGTTCTTCAGAATAAAATGCGCCTTTGATGGGTTGACCCTTTAAATCATTCAATAGGTAAGTATGGATTTGTATTTTGCACTTTGCTTATTTTAAAAATCTCTGCTGACCAGCTGGCAGTATAACCTTTTGAAAATATTGTTTTACGCTTTGATATTCTTACGTAATCATCCTCATTCAACTTTTGCTTATTCAATCTTCTGTCAGATTTTAGATACACGTTGTGTAATAAATAATTTTCGACTTTTTTGGAATCCACATCAATTGGTTTCATACCTATAGTTGTATGAAATGATGAATTATACTCATGTAGAATCTGAGGTAAAATATCTAAAAATTTGTAAAAATTCCTCGCATGCTGAATGCTTTCCACATTTGCGCTTTCAATGTTCTATTAAACCTTTCTACAATGGAAGCTTTCATATTAGAAAAAGTAGAATAATGATTAACACCATAATGTTTCATTACAGATTTAAACTTTGAATTGTAAAATTCTTTTCCTCGATCACTTTGAATGTTTTTTGGAGTCTGCTTATTTGACCGAAACACACTCTCCATTGCTTTAGTAACATTTTCTGCTGATTTCTGCTTTAGAGGCACGGCCCAAGCATATTTGGAAAAGCAGTCTATAACTGTTAATAAATATTTGTGCCCTTTATTTTCTCGAGCATAAGGTATCATTTCTACTAGATCTATTTGCCACAAGTCATTTATTCCTTTCAAAACTGTCTTTCGTCTGGGATATTTCTTCCGAGCTGGCTTATGCAATTCATCTACAACAGTTCTTTTTAATATTTATGATTGCATTTATAACTTCTCTTTGAGTATTTTCTTAAGATAAGCGAGTGTGACCGCATCAGATTCCTCTACGGGCTCACCGACGTTTGCTATTCTTTTCCCGAGACAATCATATATATTGTTAACTAAAGTCAAAGCAACTCTGTTGAAGAATTTTTTTGTAACCACATCATAGTTATTTATAGGTGGAGCGAAATTGACAAGTCTTTTTCTTTTTCCATCTATATAGTTACCCGGCCAATTTTTTAAGTCTGTGTAGGTAACCGCTAGAGTATCACAGTACACTTTATTAGCAGCATCATGAGCTGAGATCGGGTTTGTAACATTGATTATTCGTAGATTATTTGCATCAATGTCCTTTACAGACTTCAATATGCTAAACGGAAAATGCCGTTTTTTATACTTGGAATGCTTTAATGACATGTGGGATCCGAACTTGTTTATCGTCATGTTTATTCTAAACTCGAGTAACCTGTTTTTTCAATATATAATATTTTCTTCTCGTAGCTCTTCAATTAATGACTCTATTTCGTTATGATGTCCTTCATGACCGGCATAAGTGGACGCCATTAACAGCTTTAGACGATCTACTAGCTCGTTAGGATCGTTCCAATACTCGTAAATGGTTTATTTGCTCTCATAAGACCAGTTCCCCGTTTGTCAGTGTGCGAACGGAGTAGCCTACTCGAAGCTGAGTAAGGAGGACGAGGTTTTAAAGATTGTGAAGGAAATAGCTTTGATATAACGAACACTCTGCTCTTCACTATAGCCTTTTTTGTGAGCCTTTGTTGAGAGTAAAATATTCTTATAATTATCCAAGACTCGGTATAATCTTTGGGATTTTTCAAGTAGAGTAGCTGCAATAATCCTGGCGTTCCTTCATAAACTATTCCGTTAATAGATATATCATCGCTGTTTGCAAACAGCTGGACATCGTTTGTGTCTCCAATAGATAATCCTCCAGAAGGCATGACTCTAATTCCATAACGAGAATCATGTGCCTTATCTCCCTTCAACATTTTATCCAAGTATTCTCTTTGAAGGCTTCCAAATGCTGCAAGATGCTCCTTAAATTCGGCTTCTCCTTGTGGAGTTTTAGCATATTCTTTGACTTGCTCTGATAGTGGATCATCAGCCTCATACTCGCTCTCATACTCTTGAACGGGAAAGTGGGATAACGGTGTTTTTGGATCATCGGATGATATTGTTAAAGCTCCTTTGAAGTGAGGTGTTGTTTTTGGCAATAATGTTGATTTTCGACTCTGCCTCGAGTGGCGATTCGTCCCACACATCTCTCCTTTTTACTTTTCTAGGTGTGGGTTCCGATTTTGTCTCTTTGCTCACCTGTACTGATTGTTTAATGGCTTCTAGAGGTTGAAGCACAGGTGTAAAAAATTCTTGACGACCTTTTTCAACGTCCTGGAGACTACGCTTTAATGCTCGAAATTTGTTTTTTAAAATCTCACTTGTTTTTATTATTTCACGAGTGACTTTCGGGTCCATGATTGTTAATGATAATTACTGCCAGGATCGCTCTTTATATATCTACAATGTATGTATCAATTCCTTTTCTAAAACGTCCATTGTTCAGGTCTTTAGTCTTATCAATAACGAGATAACCAAATGGTTCTTTCCAACATAACGAACAAATGTCTTTAAAAAGAGTAAAACTTAAATCCGGTGTGCTTACGTGTTCTTCATAAATATGTTTTAAATTTAATTCATCTTGAGAAAATACTATTAAAAAATTAAAGTTACATGTGATGAGGTGTCTTGGGATACAAACGTATCTTTGTGTTAAATAAAAGCAATCGAGGTTCATGTGACGACCATAACTAAAGTACCGTTTAATTATATCCTGATCTTCCATTGCGACATCATCAAATATGCAGACCGAATTGGATTTGATTTCTTTAGGCAGTTCCTTTGCATCTTCAAAGAAGTATAACCCTATTTCAGAAACTAGATTTACAACACTTTTTAAATACTGATATTTAGACTGATGCAAAGTTTTTCCGAAAAGATGTAAATTTTTAAATTTTAAACCGTTAGGGTTTAATAAGAGTCCAATCATAATATTGGTCTTTCCACATCCGCTCGGCCCACATATCGACGCTCGGATAGTGTTTGGTAATAATGCACTATGTCTCTCCTCCGATTCGCCTTTAACTGGGGTAAAGTTGGTAGTAGAGAAACATTGTTCTTGTTTAACTAATTTCATTCTGAATGCAAACAACATTCATTTTCCATCCTATATATACCACAGTTTTTCATTTTCTAAGAACAGTATGATGCGCAAGCTTCACAAAGGAAGAGGCCTCGTGAACAGTCTTATAAATAAGTTACCGTTTGAATTACACCTGCCAGGATACCAGTATTGTGGTCCCGGTACAAAACTTGAAAAACGACTAATTAGAGGAGATAGTGGAATAAACGCGCTTGATAGAGCTTGTAAAGAACACGATATAGCTTATAGCATAAATAAGGATATGCATAGTCGTAAACAAGCGGACAAGATTCTAGCTGATAATGCTTGAAAACAAGTAAAATCTCAAGATTCGTCATGGGGAGAAAAAGCTGCAGCTTGGTTAGTTACAAATGCCATGAAAGCAAAAGGAAAAATTGGTTCGGGTTTAAAAAAGAAAAAGAAGATTAGTTTCATTGATTTGGTTAAATCGTCAAAAGTAGATGACGTATCATCTATTATGAGAGCATCAAAAGTGGCATATAAAAAGGCTAAAATGAATCTACGCGGCAAAGGGAAACCCTCACCGCCCAGAGCTCTCCCCCTGCCAAAGGAAGGAGGTTTTCTTCAATTTCTTGTACGGCTAATGGCAGGACTTTCCGCTGTGGGATCATTGGCAGGAGGAGCAGCGAGTGTTGCCAAGGCGATCAATGAGGCTAAAGAAGCCAAGCTAAAATTAGATGAGCAAAAGAGACATAATTTGACTATGGAAGGTCAGAAAGTTGAAAACGGACTTTATTTGAAACCGTATAAGAATGGTTACGGTCTGTTTATAAGCCAACAAAAAAAATCTACAAAAATGTGACTACCAAATAAACCATTGAGTGATATTGAATTAAATCATTTTGCAAAAGTTTTAAATGTTCCAAATTTTCGTGGAGTATTTATGATTGATAATCTTCCTAAATATCCAAAAAAACATGAGTCAGCTATTGTAAATTTAAATACAAGTTCGGAACCTGGTTCTCATTGGGTCTGTTATGTAAAAAAAGATAATGTTGTGCAATACTTTGATTCGTTTGGAAATTTGAAACCACCGCCGCAACTACTCGACTATTTTAATGATTTAAAAATAACTTACAATAGACGACGCTATCAAAAGTGGAATACTCCAATATGTGGTTATCTCTGCTTAAAGTATTTGGCCGAGGTTTCTCGTAAATTTTGATCATTCAATAATCATGAGCTATACAGTAACGTTTACAGGCAATTATAGCATTGTTCATGCAAACTTTTTACCACCGCTAGAATTAGAGTCAAATTATACCATCGGTTTATTATCTTTCGATACGTATAATACTATTCCTAATGTTATGAAAGATGTTAACGATAAGTTTTATTTTGGAAATCTGACTATCCAGATACCAGAAGGATCATATGATATTGATTCTCTAGATTCTTTTCTTAGTGAAGAAATTAACCACCTTGATCCTGCTGCAGGGTTAATACTGCGAGGAAATCAGAGTACTTTAAAGTCAGAACTTAGAACAACTAAACCAATCTATTTCAATTTTCCCGATAAGCCACATTCCATCGGTCCCCTACTGGGTTTTACCCGTCCCAATCATGTCATTAACCCGACACAACGGTATACTGAATCAGACGACATTGTGAAAATTCTTAGTGTTAATACTATTTCGGTTCATTGTAACATCGCCTCGGGATCTTATGCGAATGGAGATCCTGATCATAGTATTCACCAGTTCTTTCCAGCAGTGGAACCAGGATATAAGATAATAGAAACCCCAAATTCTGTCATTTACTTTCCTACTAACGTGAGGACTGTTGACAATATTACTGTTCGTTTAGTAGATCAGAACGGTAAGCTTATTGATTTTAGAGGAGAAACAATTACTATAAGATTACATTTAAAGAAAAATGGGGATTGATTTTACCACAGAGAGACGGGACCGAAATCTAGCTGCTTATAAAAGGAGACGTCAAACCCCATTGAGATTTAGTAAACCTAAATCATCGAGACCGTTAACACCTGCAAACGCTAAATTTTTAAAACAGTGTGGTTTTCGATTAAAAAAACATGAATATACTAAACAACGCATCAGACGTGAAATTTGATGACTCCCTTACACAATTTCAATATCATTCACATCAGCCGTATGCGGGGAACACCTTTAACAAGTCCGATGAAATCAGAATACCTGTTCATCAACAAGATGTCTACACATTCCCTTCATTAAGTTTTGTTTATTTGGAAAAACGGTACTCCGGGAACTACTTCTAAATTGACTAATAACGCATTTGCGTTTTTGTTTGATGAGATCAGATACGAATTGAATGGCATTGAAGTCGATAAAGTGAGAAATCCTGGAATAACTACATCGCTTAAAGGCCATGTATCGTTTTCAGCTAATCAAGTAAAAGGACTAGAAAATGCGGGATGGATAATTCCAGGTGCCGATAAAACTCTTTCAATAGATAAAAACGGCTTTTTCAGTGCTTGCTTGCCACTGGATATTCTCTTGGGTATATGTGAGGACTATCGAAAAATTTTAATTAATTTTTTAATTATTTCTTATTAATTAATTAAAAGAACTCGTTTTAATCCGATCGCAGACTTGATTACAGACTTGAACTGCGTAAAGGGTAATGATGATGTAGAAATAAAATTAGATAAAGTAGTTTGGAGGATGCCTCATGTCCGTGTTTCAGATCAAGAACGGCTGAGGTTGTTGAAAATGGTTGAGAAAAACAAGGTCATTTCTATTCCGTTCAGATCATGGGATCTTTACGAATACCCTAGTTTGCCTGCGACGCAGCAAGAAAATTGGACAGTCAAAACATCGGCAAATTTAGAAAAGCCTCGATATGTTATAATCGCACTCCAGACTGATCGAAACAGAAACGCTAGCAAAGACAGCAGTCAGTTTGATACCTATAAATTGAAAAATTTGAAACTCTATCTGAATAGCGAACAATATCCTTATGACGATTTGAATTTAGATTTCGCACAAGGAAAAGTGGCTCTCCTCTACAAAATGTATAACGAGTTTCAAACGAGTTATTATGGTAATCGATATTCTCAACCTTTGCTATCACGTTCCGAATTTGAGACCCTCGCACCTATAGTCGTTATAGATTGTTCTAAACAGTCTGAAGCAATAAAAAGTACGACCATTGATATTCGCGTGCAACTAGAGGCGAGTGAAAATTTCCCGGCTAATACTAAGGCATTCTGTCTCATTATTCATGATAACATTGTAGAATACGAAGCGGGAACCGGATTGGTCCGTAAAATGTATTAATGCTGTAGCTGCTCACACACATATATATATAGTCGTAGACACACTAGTGCCACTTCACCGTAGGACCTTGTCTAAATCTTAAGAAGATGCGTTCAGTGGTCATTGATTTTCAGGGCTACCGCACGGTTTCTAACTCTTTAATTGTTAAGGAACTGAGTATTGTTTCGGTCAGTCATGGTTCATCATGGCATTGGTTTTTTAAACCTCCAGAGGATGAAGAAGAAGTGAGTCAGTCAAAGACGAATCTTTGGGTAAAAAAGCATATTCATGGATTGGAATGGGACTATGGTGATGTAAAATATGAAGATATAAAGTATTTTTTAGCATACGTTACAGAAGACTATGATATAATATGGGAAAAGGGAATGGAAAAGTGCAAGTTTATAGAAGAACTCATTAATAAGCCAGTTACGACCTTCATGATTTCGGCTGTCCAAACTTGAAACGGTTAGATAATGATCAGATGACTTGCCATTTTCATTTAAACACATTCTTTGTTTGTTCTTTAAATCAAGCTCATCGTTTGGCTGCTTGGGTCGGAAAAAATTCTGAAGCTGTAAATTTAAAAAAAGAAGAAATAAGAAGAAAAACATTCCACAACATTGGATCGCCTCATCATCTTGTGGACTGATATTTGACAGTAGCTCATTAGACAACCCTCTCAGGTATCATAAGAAAAACAGTCCCCAGTGTTTGTGGTCTGAAGAGGAGGAGTATTTATAAATAGCTCCTAGGAATGATGTATCAGTATGATAAGGATAGAATGGAGACGGCTATACGGCGTTTGGGAGAGGAAGGTATCGAAACTTTAACTACTGAAGAATTGAGAGTTTTACCTCGATCATTACTTTTGTACCTTTATGACTACACCTTAGACTACATCTGGGACAACTTACCTGAGGAATGGCAAGAAGACGAGGAATTTGTCCAGAAACGAAGACTCTCCTACCTCAATGAATATATAAATTATTAATTGTATCATTATTATATCTGTACTTTATTCCGTGTTTTACTTCAAATAAACCATGTAAATTAAAAAATTTTTATTTTTTTTTATTTACCTTTATTCACCTTCTTACATAGGGTAGTAAATAAAAACAAATGCATATAAGTAAAAATTATTTATTGAGTAAAAATTACAACTTAAGTGGGTATTATTACATATTTCTTGAGCTCATTTAAATTATAAAAAAGAGTGTTGGTATTAATATTAAAGTCCATTGAACTAGATTCCACTGCTTCAGTCTGCTGACCTTCTTCATGTTTCTTGTAGAGTTCCACCATCTTGCTTATCAAACTGATTGAATCGTTGATTTTCTCAATACTTTTACATATGTTCACTGTATCGTTTCTGTTAAAACATGTAGAAGGCGAATCGAGCTGAAAGGTTGGTGAACTCTGGTTAAACATTCCTAAACAAATAACAACCTGTTCTATTTTCATGACTCTGTTCCTTCCCCTCTTGGAAAATGAACAATACACATTTTTACATCTTACTCGGTCTTCGACCTCTACTTTCTTGGATCTGCTTTGTAAAAGTGACAACATCCTTGGAACCTGGTCGACAACGAATTTCCATTCTTTTACATCCATAAACACTGTACTTTTCTTGTCGATGACAGCGATAGTGGGCATAAAATCGCAAAGACCGACTCGGACTAGTTTAGTACTAGTGATGGGGTAATCGGTCACCAGTTCCAATCGTCCAACCATCTCACAGGGTTTCAACGTCGATACTGAGAACAGAGTAATGGAGGAGAAAGACGAAGTTTTTTTAGATTTTTTATCAGTTCATTCACCTCATTCCTTTTTATTTCATACAATGCAATGCGGTTTTTCAATTCTTCAAGGTGATGAAGAAATAATTCCAGTCTCACAGATGGATTAACAACACCCATATCTTTTTTCCTTATTTTCTTATTCACAATCAACCTCATCCTCTACAGCTGTTTTCATGGGCAAGCTCTCCAACCGATCCGAGTACTCGATAAATGGACACTTTTCAGACCATTTCCTGTGATCTTCTAATGGATCGTCATAGTATTCCCATTTATGTAAAATTATTCCGCAAAATGCACACCTTGTCAGGTCAGAGGTCTTCAAGTAATAAAATCCTGCAGCCGCTAGCTTCACAGCGCTCACTGGTGACGCCCAGCCAACAAATGTCGACAGACGGTCTTTTTCATACCTCAAGTTCTCGCCCCTACGTTCCTTACTCATTACCTGTCCCATGATAAACTGGAGAGAAAAAGGGAAACGTGTGGAAGATATGGAAGGGGATATAAAAAAAAAAAAATCCTACTAAAAAATCAACTTATGAATCAACAACTGAGCTCGTAATAAGACATTTAAATTAACAACTTATCAATGAGCATGGGCATTGACATAAAACTGAATGAAACAGCTGAGTCAGAACCGGTTGTATACCCACTATCGTCTGTACAATAGCTACGAGGCCTGTAAACATACGCATGGCTGATGTCACAAGGTCACCAGTACTACACCTCGAATGTAAACAATCATGTCAATGACCCTCATGCGTCAGCAACCATCTCCGAGCCTCAGAGATAGAGCTAACCAACGATATTTAGCTCATGCTCGCAACAAGCCCCCGTACTACTCCTCAAATGTAAACAAACACCTTCCGGGGTCAATGACCCTCAGAGATAGTCCATATCAATGACCAACAGAGATAGAGCTTATCAATGACATACAGAGATAGAGCTAATCAATGACCTATAGGTCAAGGTCAAGGTCGTGACCTCAGAAATTCAGCTCTATCCGCCAATATTATCTACTATTATATACTATACTTAGGTATATGATGAATAAAATGTAAAATCAAAAATATATTTAATTCATTTTTTCCATGCATTCATTGTTTCTTTAATTCAAATTTTAACTTAATATATTTTTAAAACTATTACAACTGCCACAGCAACGAGTGGCCGGGTCAGCTAGTAATACAATAAAATACGAAAATGTCTATTCAGTAGTACAATATTGATATAATTTGAAGAGGTCCCAATCATTAAAAGAGTGGAAAGTGTTGGGGCGAAAATGGAGATGAAAGGAATTAATATGATTTGCCGTTGCCTTTGGATCCTCCCCAAGCTCGTTCAGTAATGAGCTCCTTCAAATTAGAATTCGGCTCTTGAGGGGGGGAAGAGGTAACGCGGTCATTACTCTACCTCTCTGGATTCATTTTAGTTATTTAAAATTGAATTAAAAAATTAAAATTGTTCCCACCTGATAGCAATTTATGTATTTATAATAATCGATCGAGAATACTAATTTATATTTGACCATTCCCTAAAAAAAATAGAACAAACTAGCTACTATATTTATTACACGATCATACGTTTTGGTGCAACTAATTATTTACAAAATAATCTCCTAAATTACACAGGTCTGCGATGAAAAAATGTAGCATATTTAACTAGTGGGTTTAACAGTATTTTTGTGCAGATTACTGAAGGAATTGTGAAAAAATTCCATCACAGCTAGATAAGTCACAAATTTCACCTGATGATTTCTTATTTTCAGGGGTACGCTACCTCCCCAGTCTTAATGTCTGCTAGAAGTCGTGAGGAATGTAATGAGCCATGACCTTGATTTCAGACAGTGACTCAGTGTGGAGCTACTAACCACTGTGGTGTAAACATCAAACAGTTTTGTGCTATTTGGAAAAAATGGCCACTAGAGGATGAATCAACTCTCCTAACTGTTTAAGTGATATTTGTGGGTCTTATACTTTCAAGAAGCAACAGAGGAATATTTCTAATTTTGTTCAGAACGTGTATTTTGCAAACTTTGGTGTTAAATTAGGGGACCAAGAAAATCATGGGCTCCCCATATAGTGTGTGTTGAAGAACTGAGACAATGGTATTAAGGAAAGAAGAAATCATTTCATTTTGGAGTACCCATGATTTGGAAAGAGCCTAAAGATCACAGTGATGACTGTTTTTGTTCTTGTTCAGGGCAAGGTTTCAATTTAAGAAATAGGAAGCACATTTCATACCGAAACAACATAAGTTCGGCTATTCGCCCTTTTCCTCATGTGCCTGACGTGCCTATTCTTTCACCTCCGGATACCCTGGACAGACGATTTAGACCAAATGCCACATACGTTAGTAATAGCGATAGTGAGGGCAGCTACGATCCGGGTAGAAATGACCCTAAACTTTTCTCTCTACCAAACTTGAACGATTTAGTACGAGATCTGGGCATCCCAAAGGATTCAGTAGAAGTTTTCGTGTCTAGACTTACAGAAAGACATATGTTGTTTCATTTTCATGGTACCGATTTAGAGAAAATGAATTTGTCCCTTTTTTACACAAGATAGTGACCTAGATTTCTGCAAAAGTGTACCCGCAATCATGGAAATGTTCAAAATCACGTATGAACCAGGAGGAATGGAGACATTTCATCGATTCATCAAAAAGGAGTTTAAAAGCTTTACTTCTTCTCCGATATGCTTCTGTGTCTGTTGGGCACTCAGTCCATTTGAAAGAATACTACGAAAATCGTGACTTTGTTCTTAATAAGCTCGGCTACTCTGACCATAAAAGACCATTCGTGGTGATTTGAAAGTTATATCCATGTTACTAGGTCAATAAAGTGGTTACACAAAGTTTCCATGGGTCCTCTGTGAATGGCAGGAAACAACACTACGTCAAGCAGACGTGGCCAATTAGAAAGCTCTTATTCCTGGAGTTAAAAATGTTGAAAGACAAAGTTTAGGGGATCCTAAAAAGATCTTATTTCTACCAATTCATATCAAATTGAGGCTAATGAAACAGTTTGTGAAAGCAATACCCAAAGAAGGAGAGTGTTTCAAGTAGCTTTGTGAACAGTTTCCTGGTATATACGATGCTAATCTGAAAGAGGGAGTCTTTGTTGCGCCTGACATCAGAAAGCTTTTAAAAGATGAAAGATTTGTCTCTAAATTGGAAATGGAAGAAATGAATGCCTGGAATTCATTTAAACTTGTTGTAACAAGCTATCTTGGAAACAGAAAAGACCCCAACTATAAAACTTTGGTTGCTGAATTGTTACAAAACTACAAAATATTGGGCTGCAACTTGTCAAATGTCATATCCATCACTAACATCTGGCCTACTTTCCAGAAAATCATGGGGCTGTAAGTCAGGAAAAAGGAGAACGTATCCATTAAGATACAAAAGAAATGGAGCGCAGATATGAAGGTCGATGGAATGTCAACATGACGGCAGACTAGTTTTGATGTTAAAAAGGGAAAATTCACAAGAACACAGCCGAAAAGTACCATTTTCCATCCATAAATGAAGCTTCGATGGAAAATGAAAACGTTTAAACTTTAACGTTGTTAAAGAAATAATAACTTTACTACACATGTGCATTTTTTTTATACTCATTTTAGCTAGGTATCCTTTTTGTTTTGCTTTCACTTCAAGTAAAAATAATTTTAAAAAATCCAAATTTTTCCGTTTGTTATACTTTTTCCAAAAACTTTAACTTTATTTTATACGAAAGCCTTGGGTGATAGAACCTATATCATTTTTGAAAGAAGCGTAAAAAACTGCATAAAGATAAGTTAACTTAATAATAGTTTTTTTTACATATCTGTGCTATAATCGTCGATGAATATTTTTTCGGTTTGTGCTATTATACACCATCGATGTGGTCTCCTTCATTGGTGTGAATATGATTTTTTTAATTGTGTATATTTGGTGATATCTGAGATGGCGAAACGTTGACAAGTCTTCCTATTTCATAGTATTCTAGAGAATGCAGATGGACCTAGTGGGCTCAGCAGATGGACCTAGTGGGCTCTGCATTTGGATCTAGTGGGCTCTGCAGTTGAACCTATTGGGATCTGCAGATGGACCTAGTGGGCTTTGCAGAAGGACCTAGTGGGCTCTGCAGACGGACCTAGTGGGCTATGCAGTTGGACCTAGTGGGCTCTGCAGTGTAACCTAGTGGGGTCTGCAGACAAACCTATTGGGCTCCTCTATAAAGTGTGTATTCTTAATTGGTGGGAAAACTTGGCACAAGAGCGTGATATGGGGCTAATCACACCCCTACATAATCGCTGCCCCCAAAACTGTACTGTCTCTACCTTGTATTCCTGTGGCAGGTGTTTTAGTGGTCCAGTTTCCCCCCAAATTTTGTATATTTCCGATCTGAAGAGTTAATTTACCTCAAGGTGAGAAAAAACTGTTCATCATCTACGTTTTACTCATGCAGAAGTGTATACTTTACTAAATGTGTTCCAGAAGTAATGTCTATCGGGGAGAGATGTGTTAAAAAGTAAAAATTAAGCGCGAAAAAATATATCGTGTACTAATATGTCTTCATTAAAAGGTCGAACTATTTATACAAAAATAATGAATACATTTTTATAAAAATAATTTAATTTTACAAATATAGAGTTGACTTGGTTATAAAAGCTCAGGGTCCGTTATCCTGGAGGAAGCGAGCTTAGACAGGCTGAGATAAAGCTAAGGTGCTGTTTTCTCTCCTTTAATGAGCAAGAAATATCTTCCACCTTTACAGCAACTTCATTTTGTTCCCGACCATCTTCCTTCCTTACCTTTAACCTTTTCTCTTCTTTTAAAAGAATTCGTGTTTTTCTTTCATTTTTTTTTAGAAAAAAAAATTGAAAGCATCTTCTATTGAAACGCAAGATAGCCTCAAAACATGTTTTGAATGAAATATATAATTATTACTGCCCAATCTTAAAAACTTAATTAATTATCATATACATTAACTACACCAATTTTAAAATGCAATATCCAATTAAACAAACATTTAATTTATTTGTAATTTCTCAATTGTAAATCTTATTCTCTTCAAAAATACTTTTTAATGAGGAGTTGTATATGAATTATCTTTATACACACTTCAAGAATATTTGAGGTAATGGCAAAGAATCTCAGAAGTTAAAGGAAATGACTTTAAGTATGAGAGGAAAATAGTTGACTGGATTATAAAATGGCGAACGGAGATAGTCGCAGTAAAAAAAAATTATTATTCAGCTTTTGAGATATTATTAATTTTATTCTTATTAACTTTATAAAATGAAATGACTTTAAGTTTCATAAGAAAACAATATTGTGATAGAATAATTACGTTTTTTTTTTGTAATAATATATTCAACAAAAAATAATTTAGGAAATAAAAGTAGTTTATTAATGAGAACTAAGTTAACAATTTTTCTTTCTTTTGGGAATGCCAATGTTCAAAGAATAACAAATTCGAATTATTTAACAGCATTAGCTTGTTTTGTTTTTTAAATTCGATGTTATTCATAATTAATTGAAAACAAGAATAAAAACATATAAATATATTTTTAACATATAAAAATCTTCTTTTGACATTATTTATATAAATTTAAAGAGAGATAATCCAAGAGGATAAATAAACGGAGAAAGGTAGTTGTTTTAATTTAAAACATTAACTGTGAATTAACAAGGAAAATGAAATATTATTAATTGAGGTATATTATTATCATTATTATGATCCACTTATATGAGGGAAACGGTCTATAACAATTACACATTTTATTGATCTTATTTAGAAGTTATGTTTATCACATAAACGATTTATTATCATAATTGTTGCCACCATTGTTGCTTAGCCGTTTCACCCAGCCGCTTCGCAGTCGCCCTGAAGATGGTCTCCATTGTAGGCCGAAACGTCGGCACTAACTAAATAGAAGTCTCGTACTTATTTGGTGTTTTTTGACTGCACCCCCCAACTATCTCCGTTCTCCATATTATCATAATTATTTTTATTATATCTATACATATAAAATGCTTTGTCCGGAATGACTGACCGACGGATCAACGCACAGCCTTAACCGCTGATGGTAGAGACTTGAAACTTGGAGGGCGTGTTCTTTGTATGAAGTAGGCATTTGATAAGAAAAGATTTTGCGGAATTCTACCCCTCAGGGGATGAAAAAAGTATGTATGCTTGCTCACGTGTGTCTTACTCGCAAAATCTGAATATTTTTGCTGAACAAAACAATTCAAGTAACAGAGTTCACTTCTGATCATAAGAAATAATAAGAAGAAGCTCAAGGCTCTGAATTGACTGAAATTTTTTGCATAGGTGTCTTTTTAGAGTTCCATCCATTTCACTTTTCAGGAGTGACTGTTGTTCTTGTTTAGCTTTGCGCCTTAAGCTGCTGGACTCCACATTTATCCTGTGGGCTAAAGACAGCGGCTAATTGGGCAGCGTTGCGCTGACAAGCATACCACTTGCTACCACAGTTTCCAGTGTTCTTGCAAAGATTAGCGCCTTAAGTCGACAAGGTCCACACGTCTCCTGTGGGCAAAAACCTTGCGACCAATCGGGCAGCGTTGCTCTTGCAAAATCATACTCCAACCCTGACACGCTGCGTTCATTACGGTCCGTCCTGTCTAATACACTGGCCGACAAAATGGAAGCCGAAGTGAAAAGAAAGATAGGAGTCAGCTAGCAGTCAACGAGGAACCATCACTCTTGAAGATCTTTCTTGGAAGACTTGCCAGTTCAGTTTTTCCGGTGTTCTTGCAAAGATTAGCGCCTTAAGTCGACAAGGTCCACACGTCTCCTGTTGGCAAACACCATGCGACCAATCGGGCAGCGTGGCTCTAGCAAGATCACCCCCCACCCACGACTCGCTGCGTTCATTACGGTCCGTCCCGGGCTTCATTATGGCCGACGCAATGGAATGCTCATCAGCTCATTCTAGAGCCAGCAGCCGAAGAAGAAGGACACCCTGAAGACTCCAGAAGACACCAGAAGACTCCTGAAGATTTGTGCGCTGCTCTCCCCAGTCTCTCCTTGCTTAGCTCGCGCCTTAGGCTGACGAGGTCCACATATATCCAGTGGAACCAACCTCAAAGCTAAACGGGCAGCCTTGCGCTGGCAAGTCCCCCACCTACCTTAGTAGTGCCGCCGTTACGGTCCGTCCGGTTCGGTGTGTCTAATAGTTACGTGGGTTTTCCTTCTGACTCGATCCAGCTGAAGATGGCAACCAACGTTCCAGCCGCAGAAGACTGCTCCACTTCTACCCCACTGGATGTGCAGGAGCCCGATCTTAGAACTGTGAAGATGACCGGAGAGGACACCGACGGCTTCACATTGGTTCGTGCCGGCAAGAAGACCCGATCACTTGGACCCAGACCTGTGACTTACAAGAAGGCTCCGATCACCACATCTAACAGATATGGACCTCTTGCAACCACCAGTAGTGAGGGTGCAACACCTGCGAACACCAGAAGGCCACCACCCATCATCGTTAGTCCCCCTTGTGGGCAGAAGAAACTCAGAGACGCCCTCATCGCAGAAGGAATAACTGAGTTTTCAATGAACTCATCTGAGAAGGAACTCAGACTCTACCTCTCCAACACGAGGGACCACGAGATTGCTAGGAAGATCCTGACTGATGACCCAGATACCTTCCACCACACCTTTGCGCCAAGAGGAACCAAGAGGTCCAAAAAATTTATACTGTATGGCTATGACGCGGACGTGGACATAGATGAAGTCTCTGCAGACCTCCGTGCTGGACTCCCGGGCTTTAAATCAGCCCGAATAATGATGAGAAGAGACGAAAAGGACGTCCTGAGACCCACCGAAGGCATCCTTATCGTCACCGACCATACAGCCACTCTTGACAAATTAAAGAAGATTGGATACGCTGGGTACGTCAGGTTCCACCCAGCCATCTACAAAGAACATCGCGGGCCGGTACAGTGTTACAGATGCCAACAGTATGGCCACACAGCACAGTACTGCGGCCATACCTCATACTGCGCTTGGTGCTGCGATCACCACCTATTGAAGGAATGCCCGCTCCGTAACAAACAAGATGCCAAATGCAAAAACTGCGATGGGCCACACGCCGCCTACTCTAAGGACTGCCCTGTGAGGAAGCAGCTGATCGAGATGAGGAAGAAGAAGACGTCAGCCGTCATCCCAGCAGCCCCAGTTCCAGCAGGACGGAAGCCCAGCCGCATCGCCAGCAAGGGGACATCTTACTCATCGCTGATTGGAGGATCGCCAGCCCAGCAAGAGCAAGGTAAGGGACCGCAACCCCACTCACTACCCGCCCCCCACTCCCCACCCACCTCCCACCCCTCTCCTAACCCCCACCCCCTTCCCACCCCTCACTCCTTACCCTCCCCAACTGTAGCAGACCAGGCCGCTCCGGTGCCACTGGCATTTCAACCGGCTTCGGGACAAGACCTCTCTCTCTCCTGCCTCTTCGATCAACTCAATATGATGATGCAGATGATGACACAGATGATGTCTCAGATGATGACTCTGGTGATGAATACCAGGCGACATGACTGAACATCTGGTCATCAACTATAACATCAGAGGCCTCCCCTCGAAGCTGGCCGAAGTTGAGATCCTCCTACAGCAGCACCGTCCATCCGTGGTGGCCCTGACTGATACCCTGCTGTCCTCCTCCGCCCGAGTACGATTCAGGGGGTATACCATGCACAGAGAGGCCTGTGCACCGGGGACCCTTGAAAGCGTCGCCATCCTAGTCCGAAACGATGTACCTTCTAGGAGGATTCCAAACCCAGTGTGTCCAACTGCCGGTACCCACATACTCACAGTTGACGTGCGGTTCAAGACCCGCTTCACGTTCAGCTGTGTCTATAGGAGACCGAGGGCTGTTCATACAGCCTCGAGGTTGCTGTTCCAACACGCCCAGTCAGTCAGCCGGTATATTGTCTTAGGAGACTTTAATGCCAAACACACTGCCTGGCTGTGTAGAAACAATAACACACTGGGGACTTACATCACCAAGACTAGGCTGGAAGTTTTCCACCCCGGGGTACATACCTTCCGGCATGCGTCCCGACCTGGATGGACCTCAACTCTAGACCTCCTCCTAACCAGGGATCTGCACACCGTAACGAGCTGTATAGCGCTACCATACGGACCGTCAGATCATCGGCCGGTTGTATATACTTTCGGAGGTACCCCCGCAGCCCCGCCTGCGAGTAAGTACCTTCTAAATAAGGCCGACTGGAAGGGTTACAGGGCTAGGATTGAGGAGGATCTACCAAAGATCGACCATCTCGTTACGGAGGCAGAGGTGAACAGGGCGGTGGACGTCATCACTACTACCATCCTGGACGCAGCAAACAAAACTATCCCTAAGTTCAGCCCACAACCCAACGCCCTCAGGAAACCTCCTAAGCACATTCTTGCCCTCATTAGCCAAAGAAATAACCTGAGGAATATTTTCCACCGCTCCCGTGACTATGGGCTAAAACCGGCCATCAATGCGATGACCCGGCAGATAGCCACCCTCATGCGAGACTGGAAAACATCCCTCTGGCATGAGCAAGTACGTAGGACTCACGACGACCATCACCAGTTCTGGCGACTCGTCAAGAGCCACGTTACTAATAGGAGGACTGTGCACTTAACATCAGGAGGCGACCTGTTGACGCCTGGGGAACAAGCTGAGCTTCTAGCGAAAGCTTATGAGGCGAGTGATTCTGCTCGATTGGTAGATGCTCCACCAATCCCAGAGGGGCCACTCCCGTGCCCCAATGAAAAATCATTATTTTCCACTTTCAACCAGCTTGAGTCGGCACTAAGGCGCGCCAAAGGCAAAAAATCCACGGGGCTGGACGACATCCCCTACGTGATGTTGAGGATGCTTCCTAGAAAGGGTAAAGCCTTTCTATTGAACATCTTCAACACTTGCATGAGGATCTCATACTTCCCCGAAGCATGGAAACTAGCAGTCGTAGTGCCTATACTCAAGTCGGGGAAGTCCGGAAACTTACCCGAGCACTATCGGCCAATCAGCTTGCTCCCTCATATGAGTAAAGTTTTCGAGAGGCTCGTCCACCACCACTTGATGAACCACTGTAGGGAGGAGAATGTTATCCCACCGGAGCAGACCGGTTTCCTCAAAGGTGTGTCCTGTGACCATCACTTATCCAAGCTCCAAGCGCACACCATTGAGCAGATGAGCCGTAACAAAGCTACGGCTTTCATCTCTTTAGACTGCACTCAGGCCTTTGACAGTGTGTCTCACGCACTGCTACTCCGACGCCTGGAAGAGTTTAGCTTCCCAGTCTCGCTATGTCGTCTGATCCGAAGCTATCTTAGCGGAAGATCCTTCGTCGTACGAGTCGGGGATAGTTATTCGACTTCTGGCACCACCTCTTGTGGAGTACCCCAAGGCTCTGTGCTCGGGCCACTGATGTTCGTGATATACACAGCACCGGTGGTCTCGTCTAAACACGACGGAGCGGTGGTAGCGGCCTATGCGGACGATATAGGTATATATGCTTCCAGCGCCAACGCCCGGCATGCCCTTAAAAAGGCAGAAAAGGCGACGGCCCCAATTGTTAATGATTTGAAGCTGAGTGGCATCAGGGTGAATCCGTCCAAGACGGATGCCATCGTGATGTCATATCAGCAAGGTAAAAAACGTCTACCGGCGACCTTCACAATTGAAGACGAAGATCTCCGCGTATCGAACAGTTTACTCTACCTTGGCGTCACTCTAGATAGGCACTTCACCTTCTCGAGTCATGTCAGGCAGAGGCTGAAGTTGGCCCGATATAAGTCCCATAGACTCTACCACCTGCTCTGCTCTCAGCAGCTCTCGCTGCGGCTTAAGTGCCAGATTTACAAATCTGTAATTAGACCCACACTGCTCCATGGTGCGCCGCTACTAAAGCACCTATACAAATCCAACCTAAAAGCCCTACAACAATTCCAGTCCTCTATCCTGAGGCGCATAGTTAGAGGCACGTCGCTCGAAAAAGCACGTAATGTTACTTTGCACGAGGAACTGAAAATTCCTCAGGTTTCCAGTTATATCAGCCGGAGGCACCTCAAATTCTTTGAGAGGCTAAAGGTCTGCGATAACCCCTTATTCAAAGATATAGTGCTCCCTCCCAGACCAGGGAGGTGGCAAGGCTGTGCCCCTTTGGTCGACGTGCTCTCATTGGCCTAGGGTAGGGGTCTGGACACTCTAGTCCAATCGCCCACTTCCTTTCCTTCTTCCTCTTCCCCCTTTCTTCTTTCTTCCTATCTCCTAACCTCATAAAGCGGTCTCTCGCCGACTTTGCAATGTATAAAGCCAGCGGCCTTGTGCCGGTTTAGAGAAAACGCCTTCAGCGGTCTCAGATTATGTAACATCTTAAAATACCTTCGGGTAACAGAAGATATGTATTATATGTGCTATATATCACTTGTAAATACCTATTGTACTTACTTTATATATATTTGTAATCCGACTTGTAAATAATATATTTCAATAAAGAGATTCGAAACAAAAAAAATGCTCATCAGCATTCCATCAGTAGCAGCAGAAGCAGTAGGACCTCTCTTGAAGACCTCTAGTGAAGTGCTCCTGTGTCTAGTGCTCCCGTGTCAGTTTAACTTGCTAAGCTAGCGCCTTATGCCAACGAGGTCCACGCATATCTAGTGGAATTCACCTCAACGGCCAATCGGGCAGCCTTGCGCTGGCAAGTCCCCCACCCCCAGTTTACGTAGTGCCGCCATTACGGTCCGCCGTGTTTGGTGTTAGTGAGTTTTCGGTGATGTTCCCGTCAAGTACAATCACACCTATGGCACCTGCAGTAGAGGACAACCAGTTGGAGAGCGAGACTGGCCGCCCAGAAGACAGAGCAGCCGAGGTATCGAACAATTTCACCTTAGTGGGAGGAAAGAAGAGGTCGCTTGGTAGACGGCTTCCCGTTTATAAACCGGCAGCGCCTACAACAGTTGCGAATAGTTTTTCGCCACTCGCGGGCACCAGCGGTGAAGACCGCACTCAAGCACCCCAAGCTACGAGGCGAAAGCCTCCACCTATCATTGTTCGCCCCCCTTGCGGGCAGAAGAAGTTAAGGGAAGCCCTCCTCAGTGAGGAAATCACAGAGTTCACAATGAACTCCACGGAAAGAGAGCTGAGACTGTACCTGACGAATGAGGTCGATCACAACAAGGCGATTAGCATACTTAGGGAGGACAAGGAAACGTCCTTCCATACTTATGCCCCTCGTGGCACAAAGAGAACAAAGAAATTTGTTCTCTATGGATATGACTCGGATGTGGATCTAACTGAGGTAGAACAGGACCTCCGAGCAGGCCTCCAAGGCTTTAAGGCAATAAAGACTCTGATGAGGCGGGACAAAGAGGACGTACTTCGCCCCACCGAAGGACTGCTCCTATTCACGGACCACACCGTGAATATCGACAAATTAAAGAGATTGAAAGCTGCCGGACATGTTAGATTTCATCCTGTTATCTTCAAAGAGCATCGAGGGCCCACTCAATGTTATCAATGCCAAGAGTTTGGCCACACCGCCAAATACTGTGGCCGAACGGCGTATTGCGCATGGTGCTGTCAGCACCACCTGCTCAGCCAATGCCCATTGAGAGTGAAGAAGGCGCCCGCCAGATGCCAGAATTGTAAGGGGGACCATCCGGCGTTCTCGAAGGAGTGCCCAGTGAGGAAAGAACTGGTAGAGCAGAAGAGGAAGAAGACGGCAGCCAAAGGTGTGAGACAAGGAACGAGCTATTCATCTCTCCTAGGAGGAAGCCCAGCACAGCCGAGCCAATCAGGTGAGGGACCTCAACCCCACTCCTCTACCACCTCCCACCCTACTATTCATCCCCACCCTACCCCAACCCCCCACCCTCATCCCCACCCTACTCCTACCCCCCACCCTCATCCCCACCACAGCATACCCCCTGGAACG
The DNA here is from genome assembly GCA_037127475.1 of Arma custos. Lineage (NCBI taxonomy): Eukaryota > Metazoa > Arthropoda > Insecta > Hemiptera > Pentatomidae > Arma > Arma custos. The sequence goes on from CM073759.1 coordinate 176,966,025, forward strand.
CAGTCTGCTCCCAGCGCATTCCAGCACCAGCCAGCACCAGGAACAGACCTCCATCAGCAGCCAGCCTCAAGAACAGAAGAACTCCTAGCAGCTCTACTGGACAAGATGAAAGTCATGATGGAGATGATGATGAAGATGGTCTCCGTGGCATTTGACAACACCCGAAGACATGACTGAGCACCATGTCATCAGTTATAACATCAGAGGTCTGCTTCCCAAGCTGGCTGAGATCGAGATTCTGCTGCAGCAACACCGGCCATCGGTAGTGGCGCTGACTGATATCATGCTGCCCGCCTCGAGACGCCTGTACATACGGGGGTACACTGTGTACCGGGAGGAATGTGCACCGGGGATACAAGCGAGCGTCGCCATCCTGGTCAGAAATGATGTGCCCTCTAGGAGTATTCCTAACCCAGTGTGTCCGACCAATGGTACTCATATAGTCACAGTTGACGTACGGTTCAAGACCCGTTTCACGTTCAGCTGTGTCTATAGGAGACCAAGAGCCGTACACACAGCTACAAAGTCGTTACTAGCGCATGCTCAGACTGTGAGCCGATACATAGTCCTAGGAGACTTCAATGCTAAGCACACCGCCTGGTTGTGCGCTGGTAACGACACACTGGGTATTGCCATCACTAAGACTAGGATGTGCGTCTTTCACCCCGGAGTGCATACTTTCCGGCATGCAGCCCGACCCGATTGGACCTCAACACTGGACCTTCTCCTTACCAGGGATTCGCACACCGTAACGGCTTGCACTGCGCTTCCGTTCGGACCGTCGGATCACCGGCCCGTGCTTTATACTTTCGGAGGTACCCCCGCAGCCCCGCCTGCGAGCAAGTACCTTTTGCACAAAGCCGACTGGAAAGGATACAGGGCCAGTATTGGGGAGGACCTTCCCACGATCGCCCATATGAGTACAGAGGTCGAGGTGGACAGAGCGGTGGAGGTCATCACCACTACCATACAAACCGCGGCGGACCAGAGTATCCCGAAGTTCAGCCCACTCCCCAACGCCATCAGGAAACCTCCGAAACACATTCTGGCTCTTATTAAACAGCGTAATAACCTGAGGAATGTTTTTCAGCGCTCTCGTGACTACGGGCTAAAACCGGCCATCAATGCGATGACCCGGCAGATAGCCAGCCTCATGCGAGACTGGAAGACATCCCTCTGGCATGAGCAGCTGCGACGGACTCACGACGACCCTCGTCAGTTCTGGCGACTCGTCAAGACCCATGTAGCTAAGAGGAGAGGCGTTTTCATGTCCTCCGGAGGCAACCTGCTGACGCCCGGGGAACAGGCTGAACTTCTGGCTAAGTCTTACGAGGAGAGGGAGGCTACTCGGCTGTTAGACGCACCACAGATTCCCGAAGGACCGCTGCCGTGCCCCAACGAGAAAGCCATATTCTCCACCTTCGGCCAGCTTGAGTCGGTGCTACGACGTACTAAAGGTAACAAAGCCTCAGGAATGGATGACATTCCCTATGTAATGTTGAGGATGCTTCCTAGGAAGGGTAAAGCCTTTCTACTAAACATATTCAACACTTGCATGAGGATCTCATACTTTCCTGATGTGTGGAAACAAGCTGTCATAGTGCCGCTACTCAAGCCAGGGAAGAGTGGGGCTCTGCCGGAGCACTATCGGCCGATTAGCCTACTCTCTCACATGAGTAAGATCTTCGAGAGACTGGTCCACCATCACATGTCGAAGCACTGCAGAGAACACGAGATCATCCCGCCGGAGCAGACTGGGTTTCAGAGAGGAGTCGCCTGTGATCATCATCTGGCCAAACTGCAAGCGCACGCCATAGAGCATATGCACATGAACAGAGCTACGGCCTTCATCTCCTTGGACTGCACCCAAGCCTTTGACTGTGTGTCTCATGAGCTGTTACTCCGACGCTTGGAAGAGTTTAGTTTCCCCGCCTCGCTGTGCCGTTTGATCCGAAGCTACCTTAGCGGAAGGTCATACGTCGTACGAGTCGGCAGTGACTATTCGACTTCTAGCACCACCACCTGTGGAGTACCTCAAGGCTCTGTATTGGGACCGCTGATGTTTGTGATTTTCACAGCACCCGTGGTCGCAATACAGCATCCAGGAGCAGTGGTAGCAGCCTATGCCGATGATATAGGGATTTATGCCTCCAGCGTAAACGCCCCACATGCCCTTAAAAAGGCACAGACTGCGACACAGACTATAGTCAAGGAACTGAAACTGAATGGCATCAGGGTGAATCCGTCTAAGACGGACGCCATCGTGATGTCGTTCCAGACGAACCACAAGAAGGCTTTGCCTAAACTTTTTAACATAGACGGTGAAGACAGAAGTCTCTCTACTTCAATCCTCTACCTAGGTGTACACTTTGATAGGCATTTAACCTTCTCAAAGCACGCCCTGGAGAGATTGAAGTTAGCCCGACTAAAATCGTATAGGCTCTACCATTTGTTAGTATCGCCGCAGCTCTCTGTTCGGTTAAAACTACAGATATATAAATCTATAATTAGGCCGACGATGCTCTATGGTGCTCCGCTTATGAGGCACCTCTTTAAAACCACGATAACCAAGCTCCAAGCATTACAGAACTCCATCCTTAGGAAAGTAGTACGAGGCACATCGCTCGAGAGGGCACGTAACACCACGATCCGGGAGGAGCTTCGGCTCCCCTCGGTGCCTGAGTACATAGGTCGGCGGCACATCAAATTCTTTGATGGGCTGAAGGCCTGTGCGAACCCCCTCTTTAGGGATATTAAACCACCTCCCATACCCGGGAAATGGCAGGGCAGTGTCCCCTTGGTCGATGTGCTCTCAATGATCTAGGGATGGGGTGAGGACTCCCTTGTCCTTATCCTTATTTCCTTTTCCTTCTTCCTTCTTCCTCTTTCTTCTTCCTACTATTCCTAATCCCGCATAACGGTCCCTCCCCGTTTTGTATTGTATAACGCCAGCGGCCACGTGCCGGTTAGAGTACAAACCGCCATCAGCGGGCTCAGCCCCATGTAATTCCTTAAAATACCGCAAGGTAAAAGAAGGATCTTTGTATAGTAGCATTGTAGTTATTAAGTTAATTGTAATTGTAAAAAATTGTAAATAAAAATCTAGGAGGGATAGAAAAAAAAAAAAAAAAAAAAAAAGAGAAAAAAAAAAGAAAAAAAAAAAAGAAAAAAGGAAAAAAAAAAAAAAAAAGGAAAAAAAAAATAGGAAAAAAAAAATAGGAAAAAAAAAAAGAAAAAAAAAAAAAAAAGCCGATGTCACTCCAGCAGCAGCAGCAGCAGCCGAGAAGAGGAAACCAGCTCCTACCACCACCACTACTTCCGCCGCTAAGAAGACTAAGTCGTAGAGTACAACCGCTGGCTGGGAAACAGTAACCAGGAAGAAGTGTTAGTGCGAATAGTGCTGGTACCGCGAGTGTCGTGATTCGGAAGAAGCCTCCTCCGATCGTGGTTTCAGGTGTGGTGAGCACACAAATGGCCGTACAAGAGCTGAACACGGCCGGTTTTTCAAATTTTGAAATCCAGAAGACTAGAGATGGTGTAAGGATATTTCCGGGCACTATCGAAATTCACGAAAAAATGACTGGGTTCTTTCAACAGTTAAAGAGCCCCTATAACACCTATTTGACCAGAAAAGGGCAGAAGACGAGGAAATTTGTGATCTGTGTGAAACCGTTATACTAAGTAATCCTTTTCAACAAATTCAAAAACCTTACATACTAATCCTTTACTGACACAAACAGCAGTAAACTTCTGTCCGTCCCATTTGTTAATCAGTGTGAATGTATGTTTCACGGCTGTGCTGATCCGTCTTTGATGAAATTTGATATTGATAACCTCAATCCTGGGGAAGGACATAGGTTCTTTTTTATCAAAACACCACACAGGCGAAGTTTATATAAAACTGTAACCTGATTGACTAACACACCCAGCGATCAACGCACAGCAGAAACCACTGAACTTAGCATCCTGAAATTCGCAGAAAGATTCTTTGTATAGCTTAAATGAGCAATAAGAAAGGAATTTGGACAATCCCACCCCCAAGGGTTCCCCCCTTAATGTAATAGTGGTTCAAAGATTGTATGGAATACATCAGTTTTGAAGTTAGACATCTGATATTTCGGATGTATGAGTAACTTATAGTTGACAAATTAAATTATTTATTTAAAATGATCTGTCATGAAACTTTATGTGGCAGACCCAATTCCAGGCAAGCGAAGCCGTGAGCATAAGCTAGATTGCTATATTTTTTCCTTTAAAAACATTAATGAATAACTAAAATACTATTTACGTTAAATAATTAACTAATTACGGTATAAAACATAACTGAGGTAATAACAATAAAATAATTTTGAGTACTAATACTAAAATATTTTTAAAAAATTCAAAACGGGTAAGTTGGTTAAATAAATAATTTTATTTTGTCATTTTCATACTAGAATTATTTGATATTTTTAAACTTATAAAACATTACATTATTATAATAATATGAATGTATTAAAACTTACGATTTATTCATAGGTAACGAGATGAGTTCAGGATGAATGCACATCTACACCAGGACCAAACTTTTGTGAAAACTAAGGAGGAAAAATGGAAATAAAACTAGACAACACATAATCAGCGAAGAGCAACGAAGTGGGCCTCGATTCAGGACTAGTTCCGGGGAAACAAAAAGTGGAAGATTTCCAAAAGCTTTTCCGAGAAAAACAACCTGCGGGAAAATAAAACTGGAGGAAGGGAGCTCTCTCTTAGTGTACCAATACACTCACCTGGGCTAGGGGAATATAACGTACATACCTAAGGTGGGAATCTAGGATTAACTGAAGTGCAAGTTTATTTAAGTATTAATTTAATATTTTCCATATTTTAAATATAAATTTGAATTATAAATAATGGGATAATTTAGTGAGTAATTTATTGATATAATATTAACACGAATAGACAAAAAATAAAATAAACAAACCGTTAGGCAAATTTAATAAACTATAGAAAAGGTACTTGTGAATTAGCCGGTACCCAGGGACAGTTATCCGCCATTGCTAATAAGCTGAACACTAAATTTCTGATATTGATAACACTTGTCTTATTATTCGTAATTAATAAAGGAATATATAAATGCTAGCTATGTCCCTCTTCCTAAATAAACGCTTTCCCTACAATTCCGACGATATCTCCATTTCTATTCTTTAAAAATTCATTTTATCTTTCATCATCTTTGGAATTGTTCCCAAATTCTGAAAGTATTTCATTTTACCTTGTTTTAAAGACGGATAATCCCAAAGTGTTATTTAAATAGGCAATGAAAAAAGGAATAAGACAAAAAACACAATATTAATACAACTATTGTCTAATATTCATAATTGAATACAGAAAAATTAATTTTTTGTAATATATGATTTTAAATTGTTCAATGCAATTCAAATGAGAGTGTTATATAAAATTATATGTCCAAAACAACATATATTCCTTTTGATGAAGTTGATCTATTCCTATTGAATCGTGAATATTACACAATTTCCTAATGAAAATTTTCTAATGTCAATTAACTCCCCTTTTTTGTCACACTCCAATTTTTCAAAATTTTATTTATAAAAAAATAAGGTACTTTTATTATTTATATTGTTATATTAGGTTCTAACTAGGCTAAACTAAACGAAATTAAGGCTTATTGATATACATTTTTAACGCAAAACATCCCAGATGAATTCGATAGTTGAGTGATAGTTTCATGTAAACAAGGTTTTCAAATCTTCATCATACGAAAATGATCACAATATGCTTGTGTGTATGCATTTAAAGATTAAGTAACCATTTTTTTCTTTTTTGAGAAACATACTAATTATTGTTTTGTTTTAATTGTTTAAATAGTTTTATGAGGCAAGATATCGTTCAAAATTTATTTTTACCACACAATTGATTTCTTATTTTAACAACAACAATTTATTAATTTCATGTTTTTATCAAAACTATCACCATAAAATCGGTTTATTATCGTTTTATTTATTTAGTTAGATGGATTGAATTCTTCAAAAATTAATATCCTAAATATCATATTTAACGAAATATTAAAACGATCCTGGTTCGCTAAAGACTACCTTGAGTTTTTGAAATGTATATGTGAAAATTAAATTTTAGTGAGCTTTTAAATTCCAGAACAGTTGATATAAACTGAACGGTAGAGCTAACAACAATAGGACGGAATAAGAGCAGTAATACAGGGCTATAATATATCGCTGAAAAGATAACCCAAAATGGTAGAAATAACTGTTGTTACTCACATTATTCAATTTTCACTGTTACTTTAGCAATATCTATCTATCTGTTTGTATATTAACTGAGGTTTAAAAAAATAGTATTCAAACATAATCTTCCTTACCTTGGCATCTTATTTAAAAGTTTTTCTTATTGATGATAATTGTTGACCTATGATAATTTATGTTGAAGAAATTGGTCCGGGTAGAGGTCACTGAATAAAATTCTCAAGTAATTTCAGAAGATATTTATTGTTAGCCAACGTTTCGACCTACGTTGTAGGTCTTCTTCAGGGCTATATGCAAAATACAGACAATTTAAGAAAGCGGTATGAATATATTAAAACATTTTAAATATAGATAAACTAAAAGAAGGTGAATACAGGCAAAAAATTGATAATTATGTGTAATAATGATGATAAAAATTGATAAAGGTGTACAGTAAAGTAATTATGAAGGTTAAAATGTAGAAAATAATAATAAAACATGAAGAAAATAATAATAAAACAGAAAGTGTTGACAGTTAAAAAAATAAGGTATTACAGATAAATAAAAACTGAATATAAAATAGGAATGTGAAATGATATGGGTAAATTAGAAAGTGATAAGAATTACGCACTAAAATTATAGGTAATAAAAAAGAAGAAATAAAAATTGTAAAATTATAAAAATCTAGAAACGAATTATATAAAATAGAATAAAATTGAAAATAATAATTATTTTAGAAAATACAGTATTAATATTAATAGGTAGAAAATACTTTATACTAGTGTAAAGAATATTAATTGCATAAGAGAATGTAAGAAGACAGTTTATAAAAGTGTAAAATATCAATTGTATAAAAGTAGGTATGTTTTAAGTAAAGTACGTGATAATACAATCAGGCTATATTGGACTAATTAACAGGCTAATAACAGGCTATTTTGGAATTATGATATATATTGATGAATATTTAGGGTGGTATATAGATAACTAAAACAAATAAACGCCTTACAGTAATAGTGAGCTTGGAAGTAGTGATGATAACGGTAAATTGAGTATAGTACTGTTTTAGGTTATGAGGGAAAGAAATTAAAATGAAATGGAGGAGGAAGGGTGAGTAAATAGTGCAAAACATAAGTTACCTGTGGGGGTGGGACGGGGGGTGGGTCCTCTCTGGCTATGAAACACTGACTGATATAATTGAGAAGGAAGGATGGTCCCCCTCCTTACTAAGAGTAAAAAAAAATTTTCTCAGAATATAAAAGCCATTACAATGGCTATAAGTAACGTATAAAGGGAAAGAAGCAAATAGTGTAGAAGCCTCATATAAAGACTTGAAAATCCATACACACACACTCACATACACATACTCGTATGTATATATATATATATATATATATATATATATATATATATATATATATATATATATATACACACACACAGACATATACGCACAAAAGACAACAGATGTAGATACACGCACAAAACATACATACTTATACACATACATTTAATATTGGCACGCTAAGAGGGGGGGGGGAGGAGAAAGTCATTAGGAAGCGGGGGTGGTTAGTTATTTTGTATTAGGTCTAGTATGTGTCTGTAAACTATTGATAGGTTATTTTTGTCAGTCTTTATGTTTAACGGATTTTTTTCTAGGTTAATGTATAATGATTCTGTAATTAGTCTTTTGGTATAATTAGGAACCGTGGCGAGAACAGAGGATTGGTCAAAGTTAAAGGTGTGGTTAAGGGTTAAGGCATGTTCTGATAATTTGGAAGCAGATATGTTCCGGGTAGATATAGAGGTCTTATGTTGTGATAGTCGTCTGTAAAAGTGGTTTTTTGTTTCCCCAATGTAGGAGGAGGTACAGTTTGGGGCAGAGCAGGGGATGCGGTACACAATGTTGGAGAGATTTTTAATGGGGATCGGGTCTTTTAAATATGTGAATAGTTGGGATAATTTGTGATATGGCTTAAAACCAAGGCGAAGGTTGGGAAAGGTAAGATTTAAGATTTTTTGGATATTGTCAGACAGACCAATTATTATTACCAATTATTTTCTTCATGTTTTATTATTATTTTCTACATTTTAACCTTCATAATTACTTTACTGTACACCTTTATCAATTTTTATCATCATTATTACACATAATTATCAATTTTTTGCCTGTATTCACCTTCTTTTAGTTTATCTATATTTAAAATGTTTTAATATATTCATACCGCTTTCTTAAATTGTCTGTATTTTGCATATAGCCCTGAAGAAGACCTACAACGTAGGTCGAAACGTTGGCTAACAATAAATATCTTCTGAAATTACTTGAGAATTTCATTCAGTGACCTCTACCCGGACCAATTTCTTCAACTTAAAAGTTTTTCATATTATAATCTAATTTCAGACTTGTTTAATTAACTTGAAATACTTCTGATTTAACATTCTTCTATGAAGTTGTAATGGCAATCATACGAACGCAAGTTGGACCTGTTTGCTCTTGAAAATTATTTAACCCTAGATTGGTAGCGTTAACTTTTGTAACGGGATTAGTAGCGTGAGTAATTCTTACTCATTACAAAGTTTTTGACTTTCAATATCATTTGAGAGAGTGGGATAGTAATAAATATCAACTTAAATAACAATATATTCTTATTTTTCAATTCGCAATTTATATTACACTTCAAAAAGTAAGAAACTCAGTAAATTATATTTTTATTTTATTTTTGATATCACAAACGATTGGTACACACTGGATATTTTTTAATGAACAAGAAAGCAATTTAAAGTAGTGCTCTGTATTGTCGGTACCATGAAAGGGATGCGGAGCGGGGGAAATGTGTCATGTCGGGACACATGAAAGGGAATATGTTTTGAACAAAGAACACAGGAAATGATAAATATGATGAGAATGATCATCATATGATCGACGGAAATGAACATTTTAAAAGAACAACGACCACGGAAGGCAACTAACTGTTCATCGATTGTCACGTAACTGCTCGGCTTGTAATGAGTTTGACAGTTTTCGATTAGGATATTCCAAATAGAACGAAGTAGAGCGAATTTTTCTATCCTCGAACAATCCACCCTGTCAGATCTGTTATCAAATCTGAGGCAGTTGATTATGAAATGGAATCTTCGGCATAGAGGCTTAGGCATAGACATAGAGGCTCTAAACCTACTTCCATATATTTTTGAGTCAAAAATCTTGTCAGCTGACAAATGATTTCCTTTTAAAGCAGCTATCATAAAAAGAACCCCCAAAAAAGCTTTCATCCTGAACTAAATTTTCGATGCTCCCCTCAATTCTTGAGTATTTGGCTTTCTTATTTTCAATTTCGATGTTAGTGTTTTTTAGAATTTCATCAAAAATGTTTTGAGAGAAAAAAATACGAAAACATTGAATAGGGTCTAAAGCTTTTCTTGCCTCTGAAGTAGGCCTAGGACGAATATGAACGAAATTTTTGTGGGGAACTTTTCCTGTTTTTGCTAATGATTTAGTTCCCCACTCAAATTGGTTTTTACCATAAAAAAAATTCTTTCCCAGGATTAACAACCAAACTGTCTTTGACACTTGTGATTTTATCTTCACACCTTTTCTTTTTAGAAGTGGGCTCACCTTCTTCATATTCTTCGATTTCTCCTACACGCTTTGATATGCTTTCTTCTATTTCTTCTTCATTGGGAGGCAAACATGCATCATCTTCATCCAATTCTGCTTCTTCATCACGAACTTCTGTTTCGTAATCACTATTATCTTCAGCCTAGGAAATTGTCTCCTCCTCTTTTTCAGTGATCATGCATAACACTTCTTCAAGATCAGAACTGTCCATGATGTTAAATATATTTTTCTCCATAATGTGTATTCAAATATTTACAAGGAAACGAAAACGTCGAAGAGTTCTTGATGAACTGGAAGAAGAAAAGAAAAAAATATTAGCACTTATTTTGGCAGGATGAGTAACTTTGACTCCTCAATAGCTTACCATATATTGGTAGCGTGAGTAATTTTTACTTACTGAAGCGTTTTCTTACCTTAAATATTAGATTCACAATAGCAGAGTAATCCTTCGAAGGTCACCTCGCAATGTCATGTGCACAAACTAATTTCTTGAGGAATAGTGAGGGGCCTTAGGCTGTCCCCCCCTCCCTCAATACTGGAGGGCTTTACTGTAGTACCAATGAGTCCTTTTGACTCACGCTACCAATCTAGGGTTAATGGAAAATGATCTCTCTACATCAGGTGTTCCCAAGTTTGATGGACCCTTCCTTAGGTATATCAAAAAATCAACAACAAAGCATCAAATCGAAAACAAAATATTTAGTCTTACCGTCAAAGGATAAAAAATTAAGTTTTACCTTAATACAACTCTTTATAATATTGGTAAGCTAAACATAACTAAAATTGAATGGATTTTTTTATTTTCAACGGGTCTCGCTCTCCTCAGAAAAATGATTCTTGCAAAATTAACATATTGCACTGAATCGATAAATGGTAACGTTGCATGTAATCTACTTTTAGCTCCCTTACTCTGCATCACTACACTAGTTTACTACTGCACCCCCTCCGTTCGGTCTTCCAGGAAAATGTTTTCATTCAAGGTTGAAATAGTCCGAGTCAAGAGCGAATTCCCACTTTGTAGTTACAAAATGCCTGCAAACGGCTGACACTAGCCAGAGACCCCTCCTCTGTTAAGTAGTCGAGTCACCCAACAATGGTCAGTCCCCTGGGGTGAGGGGTGAGGAAGCTAAGGTGTAGGCAAGGATGGTTCCCCGTGCCGCAGGCGGGAAACGCTTCTTCAGTAGGCCTGGTAGACCGATGAGGTAGGCAAGAGCCCGACAACTCGCTACGAGCCGGTCTGGAGGCTCCGAGGAGGCAGCCCCTCCACCTGAATCGGGGGCAGTGGGCTAATAACCCATTCCCCTTAAACACTTACGATTATGAAACCTCTACAAGCAGAAATAGTGGATCGTCATTACGGAATAAAAACCAGGAAACGTTTGAAGGACTTAAGAATTGCCTACTGGAACATTTTATAATTACATAGACTCGGAGTGGGGGCTCAAGTGTTGTCCTTGAGCAAATTGACAACTATCGCATTGACATTGCAGCGAACCAGGAAGTCCGCTGGCTTGGGAGTGGCACCCTTGAAAAGAGGAACCATACCGTATACTACAGCTGCCACGAAACCAACCATATATATTGAACCGGTGTCGTCTTCAGAGGAAGAACCAGGCAATTAGTAACAAAGTTTACCCCATCTATACTAGATTGTGCTACCTACGTCTTAAGGGAAAATTCTTCAATATCTCAGTAATTAATTGTCACGCACCTATACACGTGTCATCAGAAGAAGGGAAAGACACGTTTTACGAAGACCTCTCTAAAGCCATTAAGATTTGTCCAGCCTATGATGCTAAAATAGTTCTGGGAGACATGAACGCACAGATAGGCACAGAAAGAATACAGCTACCAACAACTGGAACCTTCAGTCTCCATCAGAGCTCAAACGTCCATTGCCAAAGAGTGATAGACTTTGCAAACACTCACGGGCTAGTCGTCGGAAGTACCATGTTCCTAGGAAAAAATATAGAGAGTAGGTCAACCAGATTGAAAACATGTTAATCAGCTCTCGTCACAGGTCCAACTTAATTGGAGTAAGAACATTCAGAGGAGCAAACTCGGATTCGGATCATTACCTCAGCATTGCCCGTATACGTGCCCGGATCACCACAAAACGGAACTCGGATACTGGAGAGGGTGTGAAGAAATTCAATGCTGAAGTAAGTGAAACTTATCAACAGCACCTTGAAATTAAGCTGAAGGAGGAACTAAGGGATAGGAATGACACAGTGGATGACCAGTGGTCCGGAATTTTAAGAGCGGTGGAAACTGCTGCAGTGGAAGTGCTTGGATTACAGACAAGAAGCAGGAGGTCTCCTTGGTTTGATGATGATCCATCGAAGCTACAAATGGAAAAAATGAAGCGGAAGCGTATAAGAAAGCCATCCAGCGCCATACACGTCTAACACAGGAGACCTTCCGAAATAAGTTACGATAGGAAAAGACTGCACAGGAGAAAGAAGAGAGCATGGGAGAACTGCTCGATGAAGGATGTAGACAAGTGCAGAACATCTAGTGACACTCGTCTCTTCTTTTTGAAGGTGAATGAGGGCCGCAATGCCTTCAAACCAAAAATAACTCTGTGCAGGAATGAGGACGGGAGCCTGTTGACGGAGAGAGAGGGAATTCTGAAGAGATGGGCCAGGCACTTCAGCGGTGCGCTTAAAATAGAGAACTTTGAAGGAGAAATAGCCAGAGAAGAGGACAACTTCTCTAACCATTCCGAGCAACCGGATGATGAAGACATAGAAGCGGCCATGATGAAGCTGAAAAACAACAAGGATCCGGGTTTGGATGGAAACCAGGCAGAGCTGATACGCTATGGAGGAATGCAACTGAGAAGGGAACTCTATAACCTCATTTATATATCAGATATCAGATAAGCAAATATCAAGTGGGATTTAGACGAGGGAGGTCCACATTGGATTCTCACTGAGACTGATGCTGGAGAAATGCAAAGAGTATAGAGCAGTTTCCCACCACTTCTTTGTTGATTTAAAACCACCTACGATAGTGTAACTCGGTGGAGCTCTATCAGGCCCAGTTGGAAATGAACGTCCCAACTAAACTGATCCGCCTCGTGAAAATGACAATATTTGCATACTGCACAGTGTACACTGCACGTATACGTATACCTTCGCTTCCTCACCCCAGGGGACTGACCATTGTTGGGTGACTCGACTACTTAACAGAGGAGGGATCTCTGGCTAGTGTCAGCCGTTTGCAGGCATTTTGTAACTACAAAGTGGGAATTTGCTCTTGACTCGGACTATTTCAACCTTGAATGAAAACATTTTCCTGGAAGACCGAACGGAGGGGGTGCAGTAGTAAACTAGTGTAGTGATGCAGAGTAAGGGAGCTAAAAGTAGATTACAGGCAACGTTATCATTTATCGATTCAGTGCTATATGTTAATTTTGCAAGAATTATTTTTCCGAGGAGAGCGAGACCAGTTGAAAATAAAAAAATCCATTCAATTTTAGTTATGTTTAGAATACAACTACATGATATTGCTACAGTATAATATGTACATAAAAATACTATAGCCTTCTATTACGCGAAGGTCAATTACGGAATTGTAAACAGAGATTTACGCAGATGAATGAAGTATATAAAAACACGTGATATGTTTACGGGACTGAAGTTGGTTGTATTGATTTAGTTCGACTTAGTAATATTGTATTAGGAGGAGTTTGGAATCAATGCGAAAGATATTAAAGTGTATCAAGGATAAAGTAGCACTTAACGTGGCCATAAACCTCGACATAACAAAGCTCTGGAACATTCTTGAGCTATACTCTTCTACCGTAAACATCATAAAAGGCCCCATGAAAGGCAACAGATCCTATTCCGTAAAAAAAGTTAGACCGTTAAAGTATTTAAGAAGACTGATAAAAACTTCATTTGTAAAACAATTGGATAACAGACTCTTAGGCTCTGATCTTTTATATATAGAATATTAAACCTCAATGCTCGTACATTACCATTAACCATTCATCCTTCGAATAAAGCCAAAATATCGATATAGAGAGCATTAATGAAAACCATATTTACTAACAACGATTATCATATTATATAGTCCGCACTGTACGAATCCATGACAACACTGAAAACACCTGGCCAGAAGCTTCCAGCTGGTGCCTTATTCAATCAATGAATGCTAGCGTTCTTCATTGTTCAAAGCTCCCAAAAGACATCTTTCTGATCCAAGAAAGCTTTTTTTCTTCCGATTCTACGTTTTCCTTCAATTTGATTTTGTTTGATGCAGAAAAATACTTTTGATTCTTTAGCTCATGTCCTTGGTAAGATGTTAAAATTTTTCTTTATGTTTATATTAAAATGTTAAAATTATTATCAATTTAATATATTGTTGAAAGTATCTACTGTTCTGACTATTTCATAATAACGATAGGCTTAGAAGAAAGGAGAAACTAGTGGAGGACGCCGAATAGTAACCGAATTGTAACGACTTAAAAAAAAATTAAACAATGAACCCAGGCAGACTTACCAAGCATATAGTCAAATTTTGTGAATAAAGGAGTCAGTCCAAAACAGACACAAAGCACGGACAATAAAAATAAATCAGTCTTTTTTTTTTGCTTCGACTGCTGAGACCATTAGCAACGATCTTCCTAAATTTCTTGAATTAACTTCCTGGCTTTTAAATACATCAGGGTCTTTTGTGGTTTATTATTAAATTTAAAAGGTTGGCAAGGGTCAGTATCCAATTTGTTCCTTCTATTTCATGCTTCTTGCATTAAAAAAGATGCTTCGTAATTTCTATATTAAAACAGCTTTAGCAGGTTGATTGATACTTCCCTAAAAAAAGTTATGTCAAGAACAAACAAAACTAAAATAGCCGACTATTGTTTTTTTCAGAATTACTAAAAAACAATTGAAAAGATTGCTCTTTTTAAATAACCAATCGAATTTCCCTCTGTAAACATATTTATTAAACGTATTAGGAAATTTCTCACTAAAATTAATAGAAATAAATTATGAAACAGATATAGGGTGGAGGAAATTAAAGAGATAAGAATCTCATCTCTCGAAGCCATTAATCTCGATGAGAAAGAAATTAAAGTTATCCGGCATGGATTAAATTCTTCACAAATAGTCTCTGTCATTGTGCGACCATCCGCTGATCGATTGTGTCTCTATCTATTGGCTAAATTCACATTTCATCATTTTGTTGACAATTCCTCAACCTATTGGTGTGTGTATGATATCCTAGAGTTGGCCGACAAGCACATCTCTATTGTACCCAGAAGGAAAATTTGAAGTTTTGAAATATAATGGTTGGGGTATAAAAACATCCTATAATTTAAACTTTGAAATTTCTCGAAATCATTAGAGCTTTAGGGCACTGAGTTGCCCAGTCGAAAAACCTTGTTAAAATTCCGCTGCTGGCAAGACTTTTGTTTAGTCTGTCAGCTGCCGGAGATGGCTCATATGGGATCTAGGACCCCCCTGGGGCTTACCCAGCTTCTAAAAATTGGGTACCAAAAATGAGGGTGGAATCTGGCAGTTGACCGCGATCTAGGACAAATCAACAGTCTGCACAACCGTTGTCCTTAAAACGGTACAGTCTTTACTTTGCACTGAACCCCGGATCCATTCACGGATTGTGGTGGTACACAATTTTTTTTTTAAATATATTTTGATAAAATATAAGCTTAATAAATATTAGGAAGAAACTGGTCGGTGGAGGTAAAAAAAATCTCATAAATAGGGAGAACTGTTAGTTTGAAAGCCAATGTTTCGACCAACACTGCAGGTCTTATTCAGGTCTAACTGTACCAGATACATAAAAATTTAAATAATATATGGTAAAGAATAACAATTTATGTATTATAATGATAGAATAATAATATATATTATAAGTAGTAGAAATAAATACCAGAGGGAATTGAAACAATATTCTCTACCATGAACTGAACCACAGACCCATTCACGGGTTGTAGTGGTACAGGTATTTTATTCAAAAGAAACGAAAAATATATTAATGAACTCATTGATTTTTGTAAAAAAATAATAATAAGAGGTAGATGGTTCGCTATAATCAAAGAGGAATAAAGGAATTGATGATATCGAAAAATACATTAAAGAAGGAGAATATTAAATAATAATGTAAGTAAACTGTTCCTAGTAGCACTAAGGAAGACCAGAAATAGAATGAAGGAACAATGGAACAATAAAATATCAAAAAGAATGAAAACTACTGCTCAGAACAAAAATGCAAGCAATTTCCTCAAACGAATAAAACAGGCCAATGATGAAAAAACTTTTGTACTGAATATGCCTTATTCCTACAATTTAGTGTGCTGAATCCAAATATGATATTAAAAAACCTGTATCGCCCACTAGTTATTCACATTTTATAGTTAAATTTATTAAATTAAGCGATTTTTAAAGAATTAAACAGTTTTAATATTTAAAATAAAGAACTGAAAAACTAAAAGAAGGCGTCCTTGTCGTACCTGACATTAGAAAAATGATATTTGATGTTAAATTTGAGTCCACAATGACCTTAAATGAGAAAGAAGATGAGTATTTAATTGGGTAGACAAGCAAGTCATTTACAAAGTTCATGGGAAATGAAAAAGACGAGTATGTTTCTATTATAGCTATGTTACATGTTACAGAAGTTTAAAAAGTTAGGATGTTTGATGACCCTGAAAGTTCACTTTTGAACAGCCACCTTGATTACTTCCCGGACAATTTGGTAGATGTTAATGAGGAGCTAGGTGAGGCTTTCAAAAGGGCATTAGAGTGATGGAAAAACGCTACCAGGCCGATGGAACACCAACGGAAAAGTTCAACCAGCGACCATCGTAGAAAAAGCTACACAAGAAGCCTCAAAGAAAAAAGAGAAAGAATGTATAGAGCAATTCCAGTTGACTAGTGAAACCTGTATTAGCACATTATAACACTGTTTTAAGTAGCCACTGTAAATACAAACCATGCTTATGATGTAACATAGTGTTTCATTAATTTCCCCTGTATACCGTTTAGGGTTTTATATAATACAAATCATATTGCTGAAAAACTATGGGTGATGCAAAAAGCTAAGGCCAGGTGTAGATTCAGCACTTAAAAATCTATAATGATCAACTATTAAGGTTAAAAAAATGTTCAAAAAAATTTTTTTTGTTGGTCTGTGTAATTGATTAAACTTCTTCATATGTGAACGATTCGGGAAAAAAATAATGTGAATATTATCTTTTTTATCAATAGGAAAGAAAAAATGGAGTTACGTTAAGTTAGTTTAAAGAAAATTTTAAATAAATTGAGAAACAATAATTAGAAACGCTGAAATTAAGAATATCTACGCTCCTAAAGTGCAGTAGCTACGAAATACTCCCCCTAATAATTATATCTGGCGCTACAACTTTTTATAGAGCCTTGGCTTCCATTATAAAATGTTCTTCTTAGTAAACTGCCTCCTGTAAATGTACTCGCCTACGTCACCACTGTTCTTATGAATTATGATTGCTTAATTTTATAAGTACAAACTAGATTCATACCTTTTAGTTTTAGTATACAGTTAGCAGTAGTGATAATTTCTAATAAATGAATAAATATATTAAAATTAAGATTATATTTACGAGGAAACGGTAATTCCTAAGGAAGCATATAAACTTCCAATACCTAGTCATCTCAAAGGAGCGAGTCTCGAAGGAGACGCTGAACCCAGCAATGCTTGGAGTGGCAGATCCACTCCAGACTCGAGCACCGCTCTCATATAATTACCACTCTTGAGGCCGTTGAGCAATCTGGAGTCTCCCTTATTCTCTTAGCTAGGCTCTTTTTCATTCTTGTCATCGAAGATCGTTCAATGTCGAGTACTCTTTGGGAAGTCGAGGTCCTGGACTTGGAAGCTGAATGGGTAAGATTGCTGAATGGAAAGTAGATGAACCAATCTTACATTCACTTAGTACAGGTCGATGGACTACAACCGTATTTTTAGATAATCTTCTAAAAGAATTTCTATTAATCTTAATTGATATTTATTAACACTGTGTTTTATTGTTATATATTTATATTAATCTTATTTTCTTCAGTATATGTATTTTAAGGTGAAATATAAAAAACTTTGTATTTTTAATTGTACCCATAATAAAAAGGGTCGTACAAATCACCTGAAAAGGGACGAGACCGCTGGAGAATGTAGGAGGTTACATAACGCGGAATTGCGAAGCTTACACTAATTGAATAATTAATATTATTCAAGCGTCACGAAAAGTAAGAAGGTAAAGTTCGTAAAGTTGTGACGAGGCTTAATATCGAACGAATAACTATAAAGCTAATAAACACAGCCGACTGGGAAGCGTCTGAGTGGTAGACCGAGAGGTAGGTGGGAAGATTGCATTAAAAGTGACCTGGCGGATTTGGGTTTCGGTAGTGATCCATGGATGTTTGTAAGCAGAGATTGGTGGTATTGGCATCGAACCTTCGGGTTCACTAACCTTATTATTATTATTTATAATTGCATTACCTTGTATTATAAAGCTGAGCTTATTATAGGAAAAAGTAGCGGTACTTGTGATTAACCAGATCGCCATGAAACCTATATCGCTATTTTATATAACCACTCATCTTATCACTATTCTGATTTCATTTATTGTTTTTTAGAGTTTTGGTCATGTTAATTTTATTTATTTCCTATTTAAATTGTTGTATTGTGATTGGATTTATTTTGGTGATTTCATCTAAAAAAAATGTTGGTCTTGGTATGTCAGATTCCAGAATTTAAAAGCTTTAACCGATGCAATTGCTACTGAAGCCATAACTCAAAAACGGCAATTTTTTATTTTAGTCGTTGTTTTTTATGTAAGTTATTGGCTCGCGTACATTTACTGAACAATAATATTTGTCGCGGTCTGTTTAAAATTTACAGAATAACACTTTGACACCCTGTTCGGAAGAAGAAGATATAAAATTCTTCCAGATGTTTGGAATAATTCTAAAGTTAAAATTATTTTACAAAGAAGATCATAAAATTGATTCTCACAAGTACTTCGATGAAATGGAGCTGTTTTCGTCGAAAGTGTAGGAAATAAAAAGCCTGTATAGATTGCTTTAGAATTAGCATTTTACAATTTTGTATATTTCTTTTCCATTAATAAATAATTAACTAGGTATTCTCATTTTCGAAAATATAAGTGATAAGGTTATAAACAATGGCGCATAACAATCCAGGGCGGTCATATATATCTACTAAATCATAGCACCGAAGAAACAATAGAAGCTTATAATTCATGTAAATTTTCCATTTATTTATATCTGTTTAAACAGGTGAGGAATCTTTTTCTGTGTTATTAATAAACCTGTTACCAAAGTTGGCAGCATTGGAGTAGCGGGATAAAAAACCTGCATATTGCCTCTAAAAGGGACTTCTCTACCGACTATCAAAGAAGTGACTTAACTTAACCTACCTTATGTCTCTTCTTTGTATAAATGTATGATTTTTTTTTTAATATTATTAAAATAAATGTATATAGATTAGTTTCTTTAAGCTTTATTTTTTTAAAACTTAAGAACGCCACCTCTCTCCACCGAACAAGCCGAGGAGGAGAAATACTATATAATGAACATACCGGGAACCTAGTGGGTTCTACATTTTTTATTTTATTTCATTCTTTAATTACACAAATTGCAATGATTGAGTGCTTAGTTTATTTTTTTTTTATCTTAACTTGGCCAAACGCCAGGCGCCCTGTGCATTAACATGTTATTTTCCCTGGTAATATAGTCATAACCCATAATTTCCAGAAATTAAACAGCAACTATGCTATTAATAAATCACATTATGCAACAATTAAAATTCTTGAGGAAACGTTGGAGAATGAAGAGAGAAAACAAAAAAATTGATAAAATTTAAAATTATATTTCTATCAATAAACGTTATTCGGACGAACTATAAAACCTTACGAACTAGAAATTTAAAAACGAACTATTCAAGCAGTTCTAAGAAAGTTGCAAAGAAGTTTTACTTCACTGAGTTGCTGAGAATTGAGATGTTAATAGGAGAAAGTTTCTACTCAGGAAATTGGCACTGCCATTAGAGTTGATATCTTATTAAAACTTCGTGCAAAAATTATCTTCAGGAAATATTTATTGTACTCATTATGAAAATGGAATTGTAGAACTCTTTGGAGAAGTCGATGATTGTTGTTGATAATGGGATCGAATAATTTATAGGAAACTACTACAGAGTTCTAACGTTTACTCAGGGCATTATATTTTACAAATTACATAAAAATGTTTTTAATGATTCGATATTTTATTGGTGGTGTGGAACTACATTTTGTTAATCTTTTGCTCGATCAATTAAATTATAAAATTTCGCGAATCATAAAGCCACAGTTCCGACTTCTTTAAGCCATTGCACAAAATCTAGCTCTCTTTTTGAATTGATATCGACGAATGGGAAGCATCGATTTAATAAATAAAACAAGCTACTTCTATTTAGAACATTTTGATTCTATAACAGTTAATCATGTAATCATATAACAGTTAATAATGTATTCTCTTTATTGTAACAAATTGTGGTGGGGTGGATAATTATTGAGATTATAAATGCATTACTTGAGCTGAAAAGACTTCAAGAAGACAACATTGACAAAAATTATTTGACTGTATTTTTTTTTCGGTTTGCTCTAGAGGCCTTGTAGATCTTTGGCCGCCTTTACCAGCCGTTTCCACCTCTGTCTATCCTGGGCCGCTGATTTCCAGTCCACTACATCTAGTTCCGCAGCATCTTTGTTGACCCTGTCCATCCATCTGGTCTTTGGCCTCCCACGTGGTCTCTTGCCAACTATTGTGGCGTTCATAGTTGTGTAAAGGCGTCCTGACGGATTACTTCGAACTACATGCCCCGCCCATCTTAACCTGCTTGCTTTCATATCCTGAGATATCGACTGACCAGTTTCCGTAAGCAATTCTTTATTGGTCCTTCTCCTCCAAGAGTATAGACTCTCATCCCATACCACTCCGGTAATCGTGCGAAGGATTTTCCTTTTACATCTCTCTGTTCTGCTTTCCAGGGTGCCGGTGAGAGCCCACGTCTCACAGTCGTATATCAGAATCGGCTTTATTACAGCATTATACACCCTTTATTTTAAGTTTCTGGAGATGCTTCGGGATTTAAATATTCTTGAAAGAATGATCTGTTAGTACTTGTTGTACACTGGTCTATCTCAGTTATATGTTCATTTGTTAGGTTATTGTGGAGCCAAGATATTTGACTGTATATACATGCAAAAATAAATTAAAAACATGTATACTATAAAAGTGAAGTTTTATCATCAACTTCATTTTTTTTTTTTTTTTTGAAAACACTTTATTGAAGCATTACAATCTGCCTGCTGTGGGCAATAAGTAATGGTGCTATGTAGCTACAATCATTCCATAAAAATCAATAATATAAACGAAATAAATGCATAAATAAATATATACAAGCGAAAAAATATATACAAAAATAAAGTAAAATAAAATATATATATATAATAAAAAAAATATAATAATAATAAATAAAACATAAAAGAAATATACTGTACACATTCATACTCTATTTACAATTTGCCTGGGGTCCCCGAACTGAGCTTCTTCCTCATAAATGAGGGCAAAGCAGGAGTCCGGGAGGCCCCAGCTCCCTTTCCCAGCCGCGTCACTGGCATTAAACGCCAATGGAAGCTGGAAATCATCAACTTCAAACAAAATTCTTCGGTACGTGATACATGAAGTGTTATCCGCTAATGTTTATAACCTAAACAATGATAACTCTGATACTGATAACACTCCCCAGATCATTTATATTAAAGCTAATCGAAATATACAAAATATAATAGTAAAATGGTAATTATAAACCCTTCTAGCCACGTTCTTTTTCTTGTAGAAATGTTTTTCTATGATGTTATTTTAAATTAAGTAAATTATTTTTCATATAAAATCTTATATTGTTTTTTATTTATAAAACATAACTAAAATAAAAAATATATACAATTATTTAATGCAAAATAAGCAATATCCCAAAACTACGCTATGTTTTAAAAAATAAAAATTTGTAATAAATTCTGTTGATCAATACCTTTAATACTTACCAATACTTTTAATACTTAATGCTTATCAATAACTTTAATAAAATATTTGTCATTTCACAAATGCTATGTAATTTCCTTTAAGAGGCTATTTATCGTCATTTATTATATTTGGGATGCTCTGAGAAATAATTGATAATAATTACTAAAACTTCATATTTAATATAGTTTTAAACTTTATTATTTTCCAGATTGGTTGTATGTTTACCAATTACTTACCAATCAGTCAACTTAATAATTTAATGATATTATTAATAATGTAATAATATTATGTATGGTGAATAGAGAATGATATACACTATATAATTATTAAAAATAATGTAATTTATAGACATAATTTTGGAGATTATTAATACATAATTATTGTCTCTTTCCATTCGCTAGATCCAATCTTTCCATGCCTAATACAACCCCTTTCCACTTCCTTTACTCTTACCTGTGGTAGAGGGCTCAAGCATCTCTCCTCTTCTTTTCAACATCAATGATCTTCCTTTCCACCTTCTGAGCTATTGATTGCGTTCGCCAGTATCTAGGAGGACCTTGATAGGATCAGTGCCCCTGCAAAGCTGAACAAACTGGAACTGAACGCAATGAAAACTAAGGCCTTTATTACAGGTTCCAATACCCTGCTCAGTAAGCAGTTGCTACCATTCACTCACTTCCTACTTTAATCCTAAATAATCAAGACAACTTTCTATACACAAAGAGTACAAAATAAGTAGATGCTAAACATAACTTAAAATTATGGAATAATATCGGGGACTCTTTACGAACATGGGCGATGGTACTCCATTAGCTGGATAGAGGATACCCCGTTAGTTATAGAAAAATGTAACACTTAATTCTTACTTAATTTTTCAACAAAATAAATAGTTTTATTATTCAAACGAGGTGATGATAAAATAAGTAGATTAAAACGTCATTGGGTAAGTAAAATACATCCATCGTCTGTGTTTATTTATTAAGGCTTACTAATTACAGTCAAAAGGATTTGTTTTTCTCTTAGAAATCTGAGATCTTTGCTGTTGCCTTAGCAAGTTAACTCAACCTTATTAACTGTTCTTTGCCGGATGTTGCTTTTGACTTTGTTAATTCAGTCTTTTTAATTGGTATTAAGATCAGTAATTTACTACTAATTCATTAGATGTCGTCAGACTTTTATTTAAAAATACTATAACAATGTGATAAATTATAAAAACTTGATATCTCCATCATCAAATAAAACAGTAAAATAAATATAATAAATATTTTATTTTATTTTTTATTAATTGTTATAATTTTTAAACATTTTTATTTGAAAAGAAATAAGAAATTGAAAAGATTATAATAATATGACGTAAGTCAACAAGATCCTAATTAAAGTAATGTTCAATGATCATTCTCCCCCTTGTATACATCGCCAATTGCGTGAACACGAGTATATGGGATCAGTGAAAAGAAAGGATATGTCTGACCGTCAAGCGAGCCAGGTTAGCTCATTTGGGAGAGCACCAAGCTAGAGACGTGGGCGACTCGGTTTCGAATCCCGGTTCTGGACATACCTTTTCTTTTCAAATAAAAATGTTTAAAAAATATTATTTAACTATTCATCCAAGTATAAATTAAGGAATGAGCGCCTGCAATATTTATTTGAAATAATTTAAGAGGAAAATATGAAACAATACGCAATATATTGTAAGAGAAAGAAAATTCTCCGGGTGGAGATCAAAAAATAATCTCTTTAGTAAGAAGAACTGCTTATATTAAAACCAACGTTTCGACCCACATTGCAGGTCTTCTCCAGGGCTTATGATGAGGTCAAGGGTTGACATATCTTCTTTCTAAATTAAATTTTTTCTGACCTCCACCCGGACCATTTTCTTTCTCATATATATTAGGCCAATTAATATCATTCAAAATAAATTATTGTAATTTACTCTATACATAATGCTAGTACTATTTCATATTTATTTTTTAAAATAATTACTAGCCGTTTTAATCAGATTGCCTAATTGTTTCATGTTTTAAATAATCAATAGACGTCTAGAAAATCGAGTAAAATACTGTAGCATATGATATGTTACTACATATGAAATCTGTACACGTAAATTTCATATACTAACATAGAATATCATACAATAAAATGAATTTACTGACAGAATTTAAAGAACAATAAAATTGTATACATTGAAATAAAAGAAAATAGATAGGATGGAATTCAAACTGATGTTGACGCGAGAAATGCTGCCAGACATGAACACTATCCTGGAGTTCACTAAGAGCCTCGGGGATGTTCTGACGGACGTTCTCGCTGCACAATGGAAAGCTTTGACTTCTGCGCCTATAATGACCGCACTCATCTTCTTCACCATCGTAACTGTATCTGAGATGATAGGTAACATTATAATTTAATTAATTAACTAATAAAAAAATCATTAAATATATACTAAATTAATATCAGAGTCACTTGTGGTCTAGTGGTTAGCATAACAACCTATTGTGCCCAAGATTGCGTGTTCGCAGTCCAGCAGTTTACCTTTTTTTAAGTATGGAGTAACTAATCCATAGTCATGCCGTCCTTTGGGAGGCGAGTAAAATGTAGTAACTGTTATGTCCTCATAAGGGTATTAAAAAGTAATGAATACACTCATAATTAAATGTAATCTATTCTGAACATATTTGAACATACAGAGAACCATAATAAAACATATTATCATATGACTAAGAAGGAAAAGCATAACCTTTCTCCAAAGAGATACACAACAGTCTCCCCCACATAATAAAAACATAGAAATATATATACAATATAAACATATAACAAGAATATTTATGTTTGAGTAGTTAGTAATCACTCCATCACATAATCACGGAAACGTTCGGGCATTCTGGTAGGCCTAGAAGATCTGCGCAGGACTGGTTCTGGAGGAATCGCATTCGGTACATCCGTAGTTCACACTTGAGTGCACGGTCGTGGAGCTTAAAGTTCTGATGACGGTACCTGAGGATCTGGAATGTCAGTCTGAGGGATCCCAATGCCAGGATTTGTAGCAGGTAATCTGGGAATCTCAAATAAGGTAACTTCAGGATTGAATGTGATAGTTTTCCTCGGTACAAGTGTCAGACGTAATTGATCAATGTGACGTTTCAGTGTTCTCCTCGATTTATCTAGAACGACTATATTAGTGCCGTTTTCCTAATTTTTTCAAAATCTGGCCTGTCAAAAATGTACTTATTGTTGAGGAAGAAACGCACTTGGACTCTCTCCCCCACTTGAAGAACCGTAACACCACAAGGGGCACTGCCTTTTGAAGTTTTGTGCTTGAAAGAGAAAACTGCATCCAGACGGATCCGAAGTTTACGGTTTAAGTACAATTCAGCTGGTGACTTCCCACAAGCAAGAGGTGTTGCACGATATTTAAACAAAATCCTCCTCACTTTCTCAGCTATTGGTATATTTTCTTCAGTCATAGAAATAAGTCGGTGTTTCAGTAATTGGACATGACCTTCAGCCAAGCCGTTTGTAGCCGGATATCCAGGGGCGATATACTTTTGGAGGATACCATTTGTATCACAAAATTAAGAGAACTCCTCACTCCGGAATATTGTAGCGTTGTCTGATACAAGGAAATTGGGGAATCCATGGGAAGAAAAAATGTCGTTCAGCAGTGATATTGATGAACTGCTATTGGGTGTAGTTTTTAAAATCTTTATCTCTGCCCATTTAGATTTAGCATCAACACAAACAAGAAAATGATAATTGTAAAACGGACCTGCATAATCTATGTGCACTCTTTCCCAATTACTCTTAGGTTCATCCCACGAGTGGAGTGGCGCTCTTGTTGGGTTAGAAGTAGTCAAAGCACATTTTTCACATCCACGAACCAGTCTCTCAATATCTCTGTCAATGCCTGGCCAGTAGACATACCGACGTGCCAACTGCTTCATTTTCACAATGCTCAAGTGCGTTTCATAAAGCTCCAATAGAATCTGCTGATGCAACGTTGAAGGTATGAAGACTGTCTTGTCGAAAGAGTAATCCACTGTGCAGGGTAAATTCAGAAGTGGAAGATTTATGCTTTAATTCATCGATAAGCCTATTCATCTCGGAGTCCTTTTTCATCTCTTCTTGGATAGTTTTCCATGTGATTTTGTTACTTGAGATTTGGAAGATTGTTTGAATGTAAAGCTAGTTCACCTCATGACCAACAAGGATGTCCGTCAGATGTTGTACGCAGGTAGATGGAGCTCTAGACAAACAGTCCACATTCTTGTTATCAGAACCTTTCTTGTACTGAACGGTGTAATCAAACCCAGATAAGAATGATGTATAGCGCAATAGTCTGGCTGATGTCATTTGTGGCAATGCCTTATTATGTTGAATAATTCGTGTTAATGGCTCGTTGTCAGTTTTTAAAATAAAATGTTTCCCGAAAAGATACTTATAAAAATGGTTTACACCAAACATTATGGCTAGCGCCTCTCTGTCCAACTGACTGTAGTTTTGTTCTGCAGGAGTGAGAGAGCGTGAAGAGTAGGCAATTGGCTTTTCCTCACCTTTATAAAGAAGACTCAATACTGCTGCTACTCCCGATGGGCTTGCATCTGTGGTCAAAATCACTGATAAGGAAGGGTCATATGTTGTCAAAACCCTGCTGCTGCATAGTTCATCTTTGAGTCTCATAAATGCTGTTTCACATGGCAAAGTCCAATTAAATCGGATTCCTTTGCGGAGTAGGCATCTGAGAGGTTAAGAAAGTGTCGAAAAATCGGATATAAATCGAGAATAGTATTTTATGAGACCAAAGAATCGTCGAAGTTCATCTACATTTTTGGATGGGGCATATCCCGAACAGCTCTGATCTTTTCTGGAGATTTATGGATAGCATTATATTCGATTATGTGACCCAAATATTCAACTTTTGTTTTAAAAAAGGAGCACTTGGCACGATTGACATGTAAATCGAACTCAGACAATGACCCCTCGGCCTTGAATCCATAATCTACCAAGTAAAGCTGCATGCCCCGTTGGAACGATGTAAAGATCTCCCTCAATTTCTTTATTTTTGTAGCTGACGTTAACTTTTACCATACCTTTTGGACTAACAATGTTACCAGAATAAGAACGGAATTCTATGTTAGTTGGTTTCAATGTATTATTCAAATTTAATTTATTGAATTCGTCTTCTGGTAGGAGGGTGTAACGAGCTCCGGAATCCACCTCGAACTGCTGAAGCTTTGTATTAATGCAAACCGTGACCATATACTTATCTAAATCCGGAGCTATTTCAAATAAATCTACGATTTTAGAAGACTCACCACAGTGCTGTAAATTATGTATACCATAACGCAATTCAGATGGAGAATCATGGCAAACAGCTAAAAGTGAATTCGCTGAGCTGGTTCTATCGCTCTGATGATTTTTCATGTGGCTGGTTAAACAGACTTTTGCGACATGGCCCACTCTTGCACACTTTTCACAGTAGACTTCTTGTCGTTGTACTCTGCAGTCTGAAACTCGATGATTCGGGTTCCCACACCGAAAACACAGGCCTTCCAAACCTAAGGCACTGTAGTTAGGGCGACTTCTACTGGGAGGAGAAGGAGAGCGCCGTCCAGATCGAAGAGGAGACGTCTTTGAATGAGTAGGACTACGATAGTGACTGCTTGCAGAGCTGCTAGAACGATGACGAGAAATGTCTCTGTGCCTAGGACTTGATATTGTGTACGTGTCATCGAAAAAACTTTCAGTGGGATTCGTGATCTGAGAGCATGATAATGCCTTAATTTCAATCCGTGAAACCTCCAAAGCCTTTGAAAGAATGACCTCAAATTCCATCTCTCTAGACTGTAATAATTGTTCGCGAATCCAATTTTCACGTAGCCCTCTTATAAATTGGACTCTCAGAAAAACATTACTAATCGATACACTCTTTTTGCATGCACACTTTACTGAGAACTGACAATCTGACAAATTACCTCTTAGAGCAGCTACGAATTCTGTAATCGATTTGTCTCCCTGATGTATATTTAAAAAATAATGTTGAGCAGCAACAGGACTTTTCTTTGGACTTAATAACTGAGAAAACAGTTCAGTTAGAGTAGTGTAATCACATGACTTAATTAACTTCTCCGGGCCAAGATAGGCAGCCAATTCATTGTAATATTTTGACCCAATGCTAGTACTTAAAAGTTGTGCTTTCTTTTCGTCATCATGGATATTTTTCATTGTTAAAAAATTTTCAAATCTTTCTAAATAGTATAAAAACTTTTCGTTTGATGCATCAAAGTTTTCAAAGAGGTGCATATTTGAAAAACTTGTCTTACCTGAAAGGTTAACAATAAGTTGTTCTATCATGTTCTTTTGTTGTTGGTTAAACGCACCCAAAAGGGTTTTAAACTGAGAAGCATCCATATTTATAAAGTAAGAATTACACTATTTCGAAAAGAACTTGAATTAAAGTTGAATATCTTTAAGTTGAGCAAATCGGAAATTGAAAATTGAAGGTTAATTAAAACACTGGAACACGAAAGTTGAATGAATTAACTTCAAAACTTTTTCACCTCGTCGCCAACTGTTATGTCCTCATAAGGGTATTAAAAAGTAATGAATACACTCATAATTAACTGTAATCTATTCTGAACATACAGAGAACCGTAATAATACATATTATCATATGACTAAGAAGGAAAAGCATAACCTTTCTCCAAAGAGATACACAACAATTAATATCAGAGTCACTTGTGGTGTAGTGGTTAGCATAACAACCTATTGTGCCCAAGATTGCGTGTTCGCAGTCCAGCAGTTCACCTTTTTTTAAGTATGTAGTAACTAATCCATGGTTATGCCGTCCATTGGTAGGCAAGTAAAATGTAAGCCTGAGCCTTTACGATGTAAGGAACCAAACATCTTCATCATAGTTAAACTTGGATAGGCAAAATTTAAAGTTCCTATTGTAGCATCGCCCGATTAGCCATAGAAGCATTAAATGAAGAAACAAACAACAAATTAATTCCAGTTCAGAACTAGATAGACGCTCAGGTTAAAAAAAGGCTAGGCGAAACCTCGAGGGATGTACCCATCCCACAGTGGATCTGAGCGCCGCCTCCAGTTTTTTAGTCTTTTAAACTGCACATCTTACTCTATCAGCTACTTGATAACTAACATTCCTAAAATTAAAAGTGGGGAAACTAAACAAGCAAGTTCAAACTCAAGAAATTTATTAAAATTCCAAATAATGATATTTTTTTATTGAAAACGTGATTAAATTATGGGCAACTCCAACTTATCTTGAATGTCATATCGGAGTCCTGTTAACCGGATAGGGAACGCTGGTCTTATTCCACATGAACCTATTGTAATATCAACACAAGTTTTTTTTTTATTTATTTCTTATATAATTTGCTACATTTCACAAAATAAAAATGCTTTACGATTAGACCAGTCTCAAATTAAAAACAATCGTACAAATTTAAATAAATCTGTAGAGAATCATAATTTACAATGATAGGAAAAATGTATAAAAAACTTCCAACAGATAGAAAAAAAAATAAATAAATAAACAAATATTTTAAATATACATTCTTAGTAACTTTTATACATATATATATATATATATATATATATATATATATATATATATATATATATATATATATATATAACAATATCAATGAAATGGAAGAAATTGGTATCCTACAATAATAAATGTTTGATTCGTTTATGTACATACCGCTTTGTACTATTTTTTGTACAGTTCCTAATATTTTTTATAAGCGGGTTTTTATTGTTTGTACACTTAAAAGAAAATGTTTACGTAGTTTTTTGATTAATATATTAATGTAAGGTATACTTAATTCTTTATGCATAATTTTAACTTTAGTGTCATATGCATAATTGCCAGCAATTCTAATACATTTGTTTTGGAATATTTGTAATTTTTTGTAATTAGTTTTAGACATATAACTAAATATTTGTCATGCATATGTTAGTATAGGTCGTAAGCAGGCTTTATATAATAATAACATATTATTTGTCCTTAATTTAGAATTTATGTTAAAGTAAGGATATATAGTAAGTACACAGAGCTCTGTTAGCTTTATTACACACATAATCAGTGTGAAAAGTAAAAGTTAACCTTTTGTCCATGTTAAGTCCTAAGTATTTAATATCCATTGCCCAAGGTACATAAGTAATATATTCAATTGGGGAATATTATCCGCTTGCCTCTTTGTCAATAATATAGCTTGGGTTTTATCCTGATTTATTTTAATTTTTCATTTATTGTAGAATCTCTCTATTTTTTTAGAGCTGTAATCAGTCTATTTGTAACTAGGTCTGTTCTATAACTGGAAGTATAAAAAGCTGAATCATCTGCAAATAGGGATTTTTTTACTTTGAATGTATTCGGTATATCATTAATATAAATACTGTAGAGCGTTGGCGATAAAACCACGCCCTGTGGGAGTCCGGCAGTAAGTGTACGTACAGTGGAGTAATGGCCTTCTATAGATATTTTAATTCTGCGGTTTGCTAAGTATGATTTAATTAATACTATTAAATATGGCGGGAAATTATACAGAGTCAGTTTGAATATTAGCCCGTTATGCCAGATAATGTCGAAAGCGATCAAAACAAATAATTTATTTAGCAATCTCAATGATTTTACAAAAGTCAAGCAAGAGATTGCAAAGACTGTTCACAAATAATCATATAATCTGTTACAGAAGCTCCTTCATTTGCTTGTTTATTTAACATCACTTAATACTATGGCTAATCGAATGATGCTAAGGGGTGACCTTTGGTCTAGTGATAAGCATAACCACCTACAGTGTCCAAAATCATGATTAAGCAGCCCGGCAGGTGGCCTAGGATTTTTTGAAGGGAGTAAGAAATCTTGGTTATGCCGCCTTTAGTAGCGGGCGTAAAATTGGGGACAGAGGCGAGTGTGGTTTCAGGTGCTAGCTACAGATCACTATTCTAATTAAACCTGGAAGGGGAAAATTTAGGGCTCCCAATGTGTCATCGTCCGATTAGTCATAGCAGCATAAGGTGACGTAAAATAAACAAACAACAATCGGACAATACTACAATGGGAGTCCTAAATATTGCCTGTCCAGGAATAAATCGGATTCGACGATTTTGACCTGACTCTGAACTTACTCAGGTTCGACATTTTACGTCCCATCTGAAGGATAACAAAATCAAGAAGCTTTTCCTCACTTTTTAAAATACCAAACGTCAATTTGCTGGATTTCAAACCCACGACCTTGGGCATTGAAGGTTGTTATGCTAACCACTACTCCACAGGTGTAATTGATTATTGATACATACTTATGCATTGATGTTATGATAGCTTTCTGACCATCACCGAGTTTGAGGAAAGTGAGGAATATATGGGCAAGTTGTTTTGAATGATTACGACCAGCATATTTGCTCTCATTTTAAAATATAATTACTGCAGATGACTATATATTTCTTACGCATATTATTTGGCCCAGTTAGGTAATTTTAATAGATCGCCAACAATGAAAAGGACGATTAAGAAGGAACAGTTGAAAGCTGAGATATATTGGGATATATGACACGTCGTAGAGAACATGAAGTTAATCTTGTAAGAACTGCACGCAGCAGAGACCTGAGCCTGATATATCAACGTTAGGCCCCGCAACCGGTGAGCAAGAAGCAAGGCAAGCTAGATAAAGAAGAAAAAGTGGATCTGTCTTTATTAGTTAGGATCTAGGGCGCTTTTAGTTCACCGCCAATAAAATGAAGTTTTCTCTCTTGTTCGTTTATTTATATCAATTTATCAGGAAATCTTTTAATTTCATTGTGGTAAAGTCTTATATTAACCATTATAGTAATATAAGGTAATTAGTTATACAATTAATTTGTCATAAAAGTGTTTATCTGAGATGATTTGATGACCAGGAATGTAATACTAAAACTGGAGATCTTGTACTTCTTACTCGCAGTAATTCCTTAGAAGTCAAAACCGATAAATAGTAAAGGCATAGAGAAACCCTGCTTCGGATGGGGCTTAGAATGGAGATACCGAGGTTGCACAGTTTCCTTTCTTAATTGTACCTGGATAGGAAATATTTATAACTCCCACTGTAGCATCGTACGATAATTCATAGAAGCATACGGTGGTGTTAAGAAATAAACAAAGATAGCGACCTCGCCCACAGATTACTGCCCAAACCAAAATTCCTATGATTACCCTCAACTCAATACTCCTTCTAAGCCTCGGACGTTTACCATTCGGCTGAGTACTTAATTAACTTTTAGTAATCCATACATTACTAAGCCTAATTACTTTACTATATCATCTCAATCACAAAGATATTATCACTTCAATAATGTTCAATTAACTGGATTCGAGATTCCTCGCAGTGTAGCCTCCTGAACTGTTGTACTTTTTCTATACTCCTCAACTTTTTCTGGATCGATTATTCTATTCCAAAACTTATTTCTTCTCGAATACCTGAATCAAGTTAATCATACTTAATTTTAGTTTTAAATTTGTATGAATTTTAAATTGTATAGATATAAAAAGTTTCAATTTTTAAATACTACAGTTTTAACCACTCCTCATTTTCTGTTGATTTTATTTTTTCTAGTACAAGATTTGAGTCTGATGCGAACCGTTTACTTCTAATTATTCGATTTAATTTCGACCTCTACTCCATTGCCATTGCCACAAAAGTTCAAAATCTTTAAGAAACTAACGATTCTTGACATTGAGTTGATTGTATATTTCAGTCCTATACATTATTATTAGTTGTACGATCTCCTTCAACACTTTTATCAATCAAAATGTTATGAAAATGCTATTTTTCTTTTTCATCTATGAGATTATACCATATTTATTTATATTTATATCGGGATGGCATTAAATAATTATGAAGTTATTAAAAAAAATAATTATTTTTAATAATAATAATTTGATGTAATTTTACTGAATATTAGACAAAAAATTACATCAAACATAACTAAGCAATAACTACTTCTTGCATTTCATTCGAATATCACGCAAATGATATCATCAATACAGTATGGCGTTGGACATATTCCCCGTGACTCAGCTGACACATTTGTCCGACGAATCTATGGTTAATTTGATATATTTTACTATTCATAGTTGATTGATTTTAATAATTAATGTTTTAGAACCGAACGAGGACACAGATGGAGCAGAAGATGATGATTCAGTAGACTCTGTACGAAATTAATTAATCATTCAAGATTGATGGTTTTAACATCGTCATAAAGACTATCAACTAAAGACCATTAATGTAAATCAAAATACATTCGTATTGTGACTGTTTATATTGAATTTTATCATACATTATTAATATTATTAAACATCAGGTCTGACATTGGTCGGTATCGAACGTTTGAGACCAAACATATAGATTTTCTTAATTAAACGATAGTTATGTATTTCAACAGAGAGTTTACGTTTTTAAAAAGATTTATTTCAAAAGAACACAACATTACATAAAACAATACTTAAACGGGCATAGTGACAGACTGGAACTTGGCTGAGAATCGACTGCAACTTGTGTATATTTGGAAGGCTTTATATACTCGCTAAAAGATAAATAACTTAATAATAATAAGGACAGAGTGCAATATGGTAAGGCTATACTTTATAACTCTAGCCTAAAGATAAATTAATAATAATAAGAGCAGAGTACAATTCTAAACTCCTAAACCTATATGTCTCATCATAACTGATGCATTAAAACAATCTAAACTCAAATAGGTGTTCTAGATCTATGAATTATGACTGTTCATAATCAGTATTATCCAATATATATATATATATATATATATATATATATATTTGTAATGAAATAAAAATTAAATTTATGTTGAAGAAATTGGTCCGGGTAGAGGTCACTGAATGAAATTCTCAAGTAATTTCAGAAGATATTTATTGTTAGCCAACGTTTCGACCTACGTTGTAGGTCTTCTTCAGGGCTATAAGCAAAATACAGACAATTTAAGAAAGCGGTATGAATATATTAAAACATTTTAAATATAGATAAACTAAAAGAAGGTGAATACAGGCAAAAATTGATAATTATGTGTAATAATGATGATAAAAATTAATAAAGGTGTACAGTAAAGTAATAATAAATGTAGAAAATAATAATAAAACATGAAGAAAATAATAATAAAACAGAAAGTGTTGACAGTTAAAAAATTAAGGTATTACAGATAAATAAAAACTGAATATACAATAGGAATGTGAAATGATATGGGTAAATTAGAAAGTGATAAGAATTACGCACTAAAATTATAGGTAATAAAAAAGAAGAAATAAAAACTGTAAAATTATAAAAATCTAGAAACGAATTATATAAAATAGAATAAAATTGAAAATAAAAATTATTTTAGAAATTACAGTATTAATATTAATAGGTAGAAAATACTTTATACTAGTGTAAAGAATATTAATTGCATAAGAGAATGTAAGAAGACAGTTTATAAAAGTGTAAAATATCAATTGTATAAAAGTAGGTATGTTTTAAGTAAAGTACGTAATAATACAATCAGGCTATATTGGACTAATTAACAGGCTAATAACAGGCTATTTTGGAATTATGATATATATTGATGAATATTTAGGGTGGTATATAGATAACCATAACAAATAAACGCCTTACAGTAATAGTGAGCTTGGAAGTAGTGATAATAACGGTAAATTGAGTATAGTACTGTTTTAGGTTATGAGGGAAAGAAATTAAAATGAAATGGAGGAGGGAGGGTGAGTAAATAGTGCAAAACATAAGTTACCTGTGGGGGTGGGACGGGGGGTGGGTCCTCTCTGGCTATGAAACACTGACTGATATAATTGAGAAGAAAGGATGGTCTCCTACCCTTACTAAGTGTAAAAAAATTTCTCAGAATATAAAAGCCGTTACAATGGCTATAAGTAACGTATAAAGGGAAAGAAGCAAATAGTGTAGAAGCCTCATATAAAGACTTGAAAATCCATACACTCACACTCACATACACATACTCGTATGTATATATATATATATATATATATATATATATATATATATATATATACACACACACACACACACACACAGTCACATACACACACACACACACACAGACATATACGCACAAAAGACAACAGATGTAGATACACGCACAAAACATACATACTTGTACACATACATATAATATTGGCACGCTGAGAGGGGAGGGGGGAGGAGAAAGTCATTAGGAAGCGGGGGTGGTTAGTTATTTTGTATTAGGTCTAGTATGTGTCTGTAAACTATTGATAGGTTATTTTTGTCAGTCTTTATGTTTAACGGATTTTTTTCTAGGTTAATGTATAATGATTCTGTAATTAGTCTTTTGGTATAATTAGGAACCGTGGCGAGAACAGAGGATTGGTCAAAGTTAAAGGTGTGGTTAAGGGTTAAGGCATGTTCTGATAATTTGGAAGCAGATATGTTCCGGGTAGATATAGAGGTCTTATGTTGTGATAGTCGTCTGTAAAAGTGTTTTTTTGTTTCCCCAATGTTAAATGTTTAATGGGGATCGGGTCGTTTAAATATGTGAATAGTTGGGATAATTTGTGATATGGCTTAAAACCAAGGCGAAGGTTGGTAAAGGTAAGATTTAAGATTTTTTGGATATTGTCAGACAGACCAGGAATATAAGGAAAAGATCGGTATATGAAGGAACTGGGGTTCGGTACTGTTGGGTACGGGGAGGGGTAAATTACATTACTAGGGTGTTTCAGGGGGTCTAGTAGTTTATTGGTAATGTTCCCCAGCCCACATTACCAATAAACTACTAGACCCCCTTAAACACCCTAGTAATGTAATTTACCCCTCCCCGTACCCAACAGTACCGAACCCCAGTTCCTTCATATACCGATCTTTTCCTTATATTCCTGGTCTGTCTGACAATATCCAAAAAATCTTAAATCTTACCTTTCCCAACCTTCGCCTTGGTTTTAAGCCATATCACAAATTATCCCAACTAGTCACATATTTAAAAGACCCGATCCCCATTAAAAATCTCTCCAACATTGTTTACCGCATCTCCTGCTCTGCCCCAAACTGTACCTCCTCCTACATTGGGGAAACAAAAAACCACTTTTACAGACGACTATCACAACATAAGACCTCTATATCTACCCGGAACATATCTGCTTCCAAATTATCAGAACATGCCTTAACCCTTAACCACACCTTTAACTTTGACCAATCCTCTGTTCTCGCCACGGTTCCTAATTATACCAAAAGACTAATTACAGAATCAGTATACATTAACCTAGAAAAAAATCCGTTAAACATAAAGACTGACAAAAATAACCTATCAATAGTTTACAGACACATACTAGACCTAATACAAAATAACTAACCACCCCCGCTTCCTAATGACTTTCTCCTCCCCCCTCCCCTCTCAGCGTGCCAATATTATATGTATGTGTACAAGTATGTATGTTTTGTGCGTGTATCTACATCTGTTGTCTTTTGTGCGTATATGTCTGTGTGTGTGTGTGTGTGTGTGTGTGTGTGTGTGTGTGTGTGTGTGTGTGTGTATGTGTGTGTGTGTGTGTGTGTATATATATATATATATATATATATATACATACGAGTATGTGTATGTGAGTGTGAGTGTATGGATTTTCAAGTCTTTATATGAGGCTTCTACACTATTTGCTTCTTTCCCTTTATACGTTACTTATAGCCATTGTAACTGCTTTTATATTCTGAGAAATTTTTTTACACTTAGTAAGGGTAGGAGACCATCCTTCCTTCTCAATTATATCAGTCAGTGTTTCATAGCCAGAGAGGACCCACCCCCCGTCCCACCCCCACAGGTAACTTATGTTTTGCACTATTTACTCACCCTCCCTCCTCCATTTCATTTTAATTTCTTTCCCTCATAACCTAAAACAGTACTACATTCAATTTACCGTTATTATCACTACTTCCGAGCTCACTATTACTGTAAGGCGTTTATTTGTTTTGGTTATCTATATACCACCCTAAATATTCATCAATATATATCATAATTCCAAAATAGCCTGTTATTAGCCTGTTAATTAGTCCAATATAGCCTGATTGTATTATTACGTACTTTACTTAAAACATACCTACTTTTATACAATTGATATTTTACACTTTTATAAACTGTCTTCTTACATTCTCTTATGCAATTAATATTCTTTACACTAGTATAAAGTATTTTCTACCTATTAATATTAATACTGTATTTTCTAAAATAATTTTTATTTTCAATTTTATTCTATTTTATATAATTCGTTTCTAGATTTTTATAATTTTACAATTTTTATTTCTTCTTTTTTATTACCTATAATTTTAGTGCGTAATTCTTATCACTTTCTAATTTACCCATATCATTTCACATTCCTATTGTATATTCAGTTTTATTTATCTGTAATACCTTATTTTTTTAACTGTCAACACTTTCTGTTTTATTATTATTTTCTTCATGTTTTATTATTATTTTCTACATTTTAACCTTCATAATTACTTTACTGTACACCTTTATCAATTTTTATCATCATTATTACACATAATTATCAATTTTTGCCTGTATTCACCTTCTTTTAGTTTATCTATATTTAAAATGTTTTAATATATTCATACCGCTTTCTTAAATTGTCTGTATTTTGCTTATAGCCCTGAAGAAGACCTACAACGTAGGTCGAAACGTTGGCTAACAATAAATATCTTCTGAAATTACTTGAGAATTTCATTCAGTGACCTCTACCCGGACCAATTTCTTCAACATAAATTATCATAGGTCAACAATTATTATCAAAATAAAAATAAAAATTAAATTTGTAATTAAGGCGATGGTATTTAAATTACGAAAGGAATAAAATCTCCTCAGTGATGGAGGCGTTGCAACCCAATCAGCCCTCACGTTCAGTTTTTGTAAACGGACTCGTGTACTATCGAAAGATAAGGGTCGAAAGAAATAAGTTGATTGGGTCCGCTAGGGTGCAACAGTGTACAGGAGTGTACTGAATGTGTTTACGTTTAGGGAATCTAACCTTTATAATGAGCAGTTCTTTTTTAAAAATTCAGATTTCGAGGAGTTGTACTTCAGGCAAGAAGTGTCGTGATCTGACCAGAAGAAATATGAATTCCAAAGGCAGTAATATCAATTTTTACTGCAGTCTGTATCCATTCTGGGTGGGGCCACATGGAAGAGCCCAGCTTCATTTGATTAATTATGACAATTATATATATATTTTTTTTGTTTAACGACTTGAAAACTAAACAGATACGGTTGTGAATCTTGTGTGACATTGTAGTTCAGGCAGTCAACGAGGAATTAGCAGTTGAGAATGAATTCATGACATACCATGCATGGTGCAGCAGGGTGGAAATTCGGGAAATACTGTAAGAAGGGACTAAGGGCTACAAAACGTGAATTCACGTTAATTAGTCGGCGACTAAGGAAGTCCTTCGATCGGCCAATTTTTCAAGAAATTGGAAAGGATATTGATTGCATTACAGAAGCTGGGAGGCATGACCGAGAAATTCCTGGAGTTGAAACCCGAATCAGTGTGCGTAGGACCCTCTCACTAGGCGATGAAAGCGGAAGCCATTAAAAGATTCGTTCATCCAAAGGAAGGAGAAAACATGGGGAACTTTGTGAGACGATAGAGGGTGCGCCCGAACCAGCCAAGATGTTTGCGGGCAGAGTCAGATCCATCGGGGCACAGCTAATAATAAGCCAATAACTTCTATTGAAGGTTTATTAACCTAGCTAACCTAAACTTATTAAGCAGCCAGAATTAGCATGGATAGTGCAAGCAGTGGCATCAAGAATGCAAGGCTGAGCCTTAGTAGAAGCTCAGTTCCTAGAGTGTTGAGTTGCTATTCCAAGGGCTCCAGGATCATATCCACCTGTTGCAGAAAAATATACTTTAACAGCTATGGATGTATTGTGTGAAATCTTTTCCGTCCATCTCCTATACAAATTGTATTCTATCCTAGAAAGAGCATTTTTTACCTGTACTGAACTCAAGATATTTCGTGTTATATTGTTACAGATGATGAGTTATAGTGTTACAGGTTTGTACTATAAAACACAAAATAACTGTCCCACAAGATGGCATGTGCCAAAAACTAAAAAAATAATTTCTCTACATATCTTCAGCTTTTGTAATTTCTAATTTTTCTGTTTATTTTTGATGGAACGTACCCTATAAATGATAAACGTTTTTCTCAGTAATGTCAGAAAAATGAACCAATTCATTAGATCATCATCCGTTTGTTATTAAAGAATCAGTACCTGAATCTCAAGTCAATTTTTTCGTATATTGTACTGTAATAAATAAAAAAACAATACAGTATCTTGAAATGTTTAAATTAATCTAAATTAAAAAAATAATTTAATGTGCAATTACAAAAACATATCCAACTATCTAAACTTACCACTGCAAACATTGTATTAAAGTAAGAATCCAATTTACCTCAAGTTACTAGGTGAGATGTAAATTAAACTACAGTTAGGTAACGTAGATTAAATTCCAGATGTAATTCTGATGGCTAAGAGTAATAGAGTAACGGGGTAATGAACAGAGCCCAGGCTGGTAATTAAACTGTTCCGGTTAAAATAAATAACAGTTTAAACGTCAAGTTGCTATAATAAATTAAACTCGGATGGGACTTATTTACCAGGGAACTTCCAAGCTAATTTAAATATCATTGGATCCATTCATCAATATAACTAGATTAATTGTAATTAATTAACAAAAACCAAAATAATAAACAGATTTTTGACCCAAAAAATAATTGGTTTGTCACCGAATGTTGGAAACTAAAAAGAAGTCTAAAAAAAAAATACAAAATCATGCTAAACACAATTTCTCTCACAATGTGGTCGTAGATTATTGTCATCATAAGGATAATTTTAGAAAACTGTTAACCAATAAAAAAAAAGGAAAACAGTGAAAACATCATTATTAAATTGCAGAATGTTAAGAATAGCAACGAATTTCGGAAATCAGTGAATTCTTTTAGACCTTTTAAAATGTCACCTAATGAAATAAGTATTGATGAGTAAGTAAATCAATATAGTTTACTGTTTGGACAAGAAAATATTTTAGAAATGAAGTTTTTCTCAGTAACTCACCCAGTTTTAGATCTGCCATTTTCTTTAGATGAACTCCAAAACTGTATTAAACTTAGGAAAAATAATAAATCTCCCGGTTCCGATAATATAACCTATGAAGTCTTTAAAAGTTTAACTCCGGAGTGGGAATAATACCTGCTAAATCTCTTCAGAAATATAATGGAAACGGAAGAAATTACGATCGTATGCTGTAAATCAAAACTAATTCTACTGCACAAAAAAGGAAACAAAAAATATGTAGATATTACCAAGGTATATCCCTGATCAACAATATCAGAAAACTATTTACAGCTATTTTGGCTTATAGATTACAGGATTGCGTCAAAAGTGAAAAACTGATCCCCGAAGAACAGGCAGGGTTCAGGACGGCATCCTCTTCCCGTCCTGCTGGACACTATATTTATAATTATTTTTTTCGCTTATGGCATTGATTGGCATTAATCTTCGTAATAAGGGGAGTTTTTTTTGCTACATTTATTGATTTCAAAGAGGCATTTGATTCCATAAACCACTACCTTCTTTGGCAAAAACTGTTTGACATTGGTATCAGTGGTAAAATAATAAATTACTGAAAGCACTCTACGACAATGCAATAATGCAAATTCAAGTCGGCGACAAATGATCTGAGGAGATAGGTATTAGTTCCGGTCTCTTACAAGGGGAGAGTCTCAGTCCAACCCTCTTTATCTTATTTCTGTCGGATATAATTACGTTTTTCCAAAATAATGGTGCCAAAGAAATCCGTATTGACGATAAAAACCTATTAGCCAACGATGTAGTACTATTAAATATTTCATGGCATGATACTCATAGAAACCTAGAATTACTAGAATTATATTGCGTTCAAAATTCTTTAATTTTAAATCCTGAAAAATCTAAAATATTAGTGTTGCATAAATCCCCCAAAATAACAAAACCTAAGGCCACTATTTTGGAATGCTAAAATACTGAAATATAAAAAAATCGTACACCTATTTAGGAGTCCCATTTTCATCCTCCGGAAGGTTCCTGCTGGCATCTGAGTATTTTATTGAAAAATCTAACGTAGCTGGTGCGAAAGTGAGAGACATTCTCAGAAGAGGTAAAAATGGTACATGGGAGACAAAAATGACACTCTTTGATTCTATTGTATCCTTAACGCTCCTTCATGCTGCAGAAATTTGGAGTTTAAACTATTATACAAACATCGAAGTAGCTCAATTAAAATTCTTAAAATACCTATATTATTGGCCGAAATGCACTCCAAATTATATTGTACGTCTAGAAACCCGCTTATCGTAACAATCCTAAAGAAAATTGTTGGAAAAAAAATACTGTCTATCCCTGATTATAGATTACCCCGTAAATTTTTCGATTGACTTGTTGAGCTAGATAAGAAAACACAGGAGTTGACTTTTAACTAATTTATAAGTTTTATTATATTTATTATTATTATACATTATAAGTTTTCACAACTTAAAATGCTAGCTACAACCCATCACATTGAAGAATATTTTGCAGATTTTCATAGCCCCAATGTTTTATTAGCTAAAAAGCATGCTATTCTTGAAAAAGTAACCATTCATTTACTGTCGAAGGATATTGATAGAGCTCTTAACTCAAATTACAATCCAATATACAGAACTATTTGCACCTATACCAACCCTGAACCTGAAATATATTTAAAATTCAAAATAAACATAGACAAATTAAGAACCGTGAGTCAAATAAGAATCTCAAACACTGAATGCTTGAAAATATTTTATAGGAACAACACCTGTGTTCTCAGAACTGATGAAAAATGTCAGTGGTGCCATGGGACCATATTCAATAGTTTGAAGCATATAATATTGCATTGTAATTTTTTTGTTAACACGTAAACAATTTCTGAAAAAATATAATGTCCAGCATGATAATGAATTATCACTCCAAAATGTACTCACTATGGACAGCGTGGAAAAATTAAACATTTTTTCTATCTACAGTTTATATGTAAAAAATCGGAATCCAGGCTTTAATTGTGGTTTATGGTTTCAGGTACTAATACAATATTTTGGTTATAACGTATAGAAAGAATAAGATAACTGTTAGTATTTGTGGGTTGCTACCTAAATACTTTAATTCTATTGTGTATTTCCTTAGGTATATGCCTTATCGGCTTTATTTGTTTAGAAGATTGTTATTCTGTTGTTATAATTGATACTATTTTGTTCTGACATAAAATTTTGTTTACTTATTTATTAAACCAGTGTTAATTATTTAATTATTGTAAAATATTTACATATTGTAGATATTGTATAACTGTAAATAAAAATAACTGTAATTTACTGACGATATGCTAATTACTAACTACTAAAAATACTAAGTGGACCAGACTCAATGGCTGCAATGTTGTACAT
Source organism: Arma custos (assembly GCA_037127475.1). Classification (NCBI taxonomy): domain Eukaryota; kingdom Metazoa; phylum Arthropoda; class Insecta; order Hemiptera; family Pentatomidae; genus Arma; species Arma custos. Next base: position 177,008,497 of record CM073759.1, read on the forward strand.
CAAAGCCAATAAAGAATTTATTATTATTATATTTATTATAATGAATGAATGAATTAACGAACGGGTAAACTTACAAGTTAAGCCATATTGGAAAAAAAAACAGCTTTAATTACCATGGTTCCGTTTATACCTTGGCTACTTCGGAAATGAAGAACCTGTTACTTTAAATTAAACCGGAAGTTATTTCAAAATAAGTGACAGTGACAGCGATGAAGTGACATTTCGAGTTAATTAAAAGATAACAATGTCATGAGTTAATCAAAATGTTTGCGAAGCAATTAAATTGAAGGCAAAATTATAACGATTGTTATCAACGATGGCCACGTTATCATCCAAAATATATATATAATGTTTTTATGATTTTTGATATGGAAACAAGACTGATTAATAATTGATAATTAAGACTGAATTGTGATTCTCTGAAAAAAAAAAATATTTATTTACAATACACAGTTACATGTCTTAAATCATTGCAATAATATCCAACAAAGCATTCACTCGCCTGGAAAAAAACCAAAGATACAGAATTTGAAGCCTTTACTTTGTGTTTCTTTATATTTTTCATGTGGTTAGTTGTAATTTACAGTCTATTAAAACTCTAGTCTCTCGTATCTTTTATTTATAACAGCTATCGCATCAAGTGGTCTTTGTCGCTATCGCGTCAAATACAAAATTAAGAAAAGCGTTCGTATGTTAGCGAAGCAGTTTTCTTTACTTACATACTTTAAAAAATTGTCTTTATTGAAATTGAAGCCATCTTCTTTTCAAACGCCTTGGATGCCTTTGGGAATTGAGGAAGTGGCTAGGTTTGAAACTAGTGGGTTTGAGTGGGAACAAAGTTTGCCAAGAAAGAAATAGTATCGGGTTCGGGCCAAATTAGTAACAAATGGGATATTGAGATCATTATATTAAATTGTAACAAAGTAAGGAAAATAAAGGGTTTCAAAATATTTTTTTAAAAATTTATTTATTGAAATTCACAACTGTATTATAACAATATATAACATGTAAACATAATGACAGGAATAATAAGTAAGAGTATGGATAAAGTAAAATAGAGAAACTACTGACTGGTAGTACTCAAATGACTAAATCAATTTAAAAGGTCACAAGACCATCTTCTTTTCAGACGCCTCCGAGGATTATCAGTAATTGAAGAGGTTCCTAGGTTTGTAGCTATTGCGTTTGAGAGGGAATAAAGTTTGCCAAGAAAGGACTGCTATGGATATTAAGGTCATGATGGATGACTTTATTCGTAACAAATTGGAGCATTAAGGATTTAAAAATATTATTTTTTTAAATATTCAATAATGTGTTCTGAATAATCATAGATTTGAACCACGGGATTCGCTTTTATTTTCCATGTTTACATTTGTAATTTAATCTGTTCACAACAGACTTGCTGAACCTTCATAATTTGCAGAAATAATAATTTTGCATATGTTGCTTTTTTTATTGTAATTGTACATATCCAAATAAAGGCTGCAAATATTTGGTTTGTGAAATCCATACGGAGGTCTTTATTTTTATACTTAAAATATAGCAAATTAACTTTAATGTTCCTACGTACCTCACTTCGAACAAACTATATAAATCTTACTAATATTATAAATGTGAAAGTTTGGATGTGTGTCTCTCTTTCATTCAAAAACTACTGAACGGATTTTGATGAAACTTTGCAGTAATATAGATTATACATCAGAATAACACATAGGCTACAGCAAGGGATGATTTATGGGGGGGGGGGGGCACGGGCGCACGATCCCCCCAGACTATTTTTGTGTTCTGTGGAGAACCCATTATAGTACACAATTAAAGGAAAATCAGGAACTTAGCATCTTGAAATTTGCAGATAGGTTCTTTGTATAATTTAAGAAAGAAATTTGGATAATTCCACCCCCAAGGGTTTCCCCTTTAATTGGGGTTCAATGATTGTATAGAATCCGTCAATTTTGAAGTTAGACATCTTGGATGTTTTAGTAACTTATAGTTAAAAAAAAATTATTTATTTAAAATGATCTTTCACGAAACTATGTAGCTGACCAAATTCCACGCGAGCGAAACCGCGAGCAAAAGCTAGTATTTATATATTATAATAATACTATAAACTAATGTACTGCTAATACACTAAAAAATATATAAAAAATGAAATAATAATAATAATATGGAAAATTAAGAGCTCAAAAAAAATTATATACAACTACCATCCATGAAGAGTCTTAGTACGGGCCTAGAATGTGGGAGAGACAGTACTATTTCTTGGACATCAGTTGTGCAGGGAGGTTATTTGTTCTATATTACAATCAACCTCCAGGTTTCCAAACCTATTTTGAGAACCCACTGTTTGAAAAGGGTTATTTAATTTAAAATGTTATTGTTATGGAAATAGTTCCTTTTTTTTTCTTTATATAAATTAACCTAAGCTAAGTCAGGTTGTTTATGTGGCTTGTTCACGGCACGCCGTAAAATGTATCTAGAAGGCGGGGATCAGGAAATTTCCGGTCGAGAACCTGACAACCCCGCAACGAGGCTGAGTTGTTCCAGACACCTTTGCGAAATGAGGTATGGCGAGTAAGAAGTTGGCTACCCAGACCGAAGAATGGAGAGCAGGGGAGATGAAGGCCGATTAAGAACCGTGAACAATACAGTCTCGCATCTAAAAATGTAATTTTTTTTCATTTTTAATAATATAAATTGTAAATCAGATGAATAAAAAATGTGTAGTTTAATGTTCTAAAATTCACGATTTTGCATACAGTCCACCTCTTTTATACAAACCAGCGAACGAAATTAAATGTTAATATCCCCATATTAAAGGGATACCCCTTACTTTGAACACCCACTTCATAGAGGCTGTGTGAACTCCAGGAGGGTATCTAGATCTCAAAGGATCCATTCATGACTGTTAAAAGATTAAATAAATTATATGACAAAGCCGGATGTAACCCTTCGCCATGGCAACTAAGCGCTCTACCACTGAGCTGACTCTGATTCTGACTAAGATCTCAAAAAAGATGTATGTTAAGAAAGGAATAAGTATGAAATAATATTGGAGCAAAAAAAAAGTGTGGAACCAACGTAAAGATAAATTGCTAGTTTTACCTTTGATCTTATTTTAAGAGGCCCTTTATTTAGTATTAAAACTGAGCATGATTATTACACTGCGTTTTCAAGTAATTCTTATTTATTTTTATTTTTGACATAATCAGCATATCGTGCATAAGATGCTGCAAGGTCACTTATGCAAATGATGTAATTTTGCAGGAGAAGCATATGAAAATTCAACATCCTATTACAACGTATAGTTCTTCTCGACTAAACAAATAAAATGATAATATTTAAACTTCATTTTAAAGTAAAAGCAAACATCTCACTATTTGAATAGTTGCCTGGAAGAAGGGCGCATGTTGCGTTTTTCAAAGGTTACGAGAGAGAAAAAATAAGAAAACGGGGCATTTAATTAGGTGACTGTCACATACACCCTTCTTACATTTTATAAATTTTGCACTTATGCCATTGTTCGATTGTAAAACAAGCAAAAAAGTTAAAAAAAATAAATTGTTACATCCACGATGATTTGGTCAAAATGTTTATTTTGACATGACATTCAAAAGCCGAAGAGTTCAAAGAAATTTCGTGTGCGGACGGGTATTTCTTGACGAGAAAGCGGTAGGGACCTATTTCCATCAAATGGACCTAGTTCCATAAAAAAAAAAAAAACTGGAACTGAAAAGTGAAACATACGCCCTTCTTCCAGGCAACTATTCAATTACTATTAAAAAATATAAACATACACAGTTTAGTTTTGACAAAAATTGAATAAGTGAAGTAATAGCACCATATGTGCGATATAAATATCCATGCGCTTAATAAAAAATTCAGATGACACATAATATATATAATACTCACTCAAATGCAATTAGAACACTCCAAATTATGTAACACAACTAATCAATCAACGTTTCACCAATTCAGATATAATTTTTGTTAACACCTTGGATTAATGTTACTGTATCTCTTTAAGGGGGCTATTTCGACTGTTGCTGCGAAATGTGCTGCATTTTATCTTCATAGATTTTAGACTTTAAAATTGCTTCAATATTGAGAGACAATTCTAAAAAACGATTGATTACAAAATCGGTTAATAAAGTTTAGTGTAGCAGCTACCATCTCTATCCAAAATTCAATTATACCACTGAACATACGAACAATCAATTCATAGCGATAAGTGAAGACTGTGATGCATCACTAGCGGATGATGATTAAGTGCCGCCATTTTGAGGAAAGTATGCGGCGTATCGAAATTTCCATTTAGTATAAGGTTGGATTCGGATGAGCTACGACGTTGGTTTAGGATTCAATCGTCAACTGTCGTCAAAGCCTGTTATTGATTGTATATAAAACAGTGGTGTAAAAAAAGACAATCAATATAGTTAGGTGTTACAATAAAAAAAATATTATCAAAAGTATATAATGTCGGCCTATACTCGTCAAAAAGCCAAATCCAAATAAACTGCTCACAATTGAAGTGGACCACTTAAGAAAATGAATATATTTTATAATTTACCTACTTGATTGATTTGAGGTTTTCCCCCATTTAAAAAAAAAACTATTTTATCAGCACTTTCACTGTGTAAAAGAGATTAAAACAAAACCAAAGTCTTAGTATCAGTACTTAGAACTGAACTGCTTGTTTTCCACTTGTTTTTGTAAAGATTATTTTCCTATTATCGTCAGTATTACTCCGACCATTTCACTGGACAGCGTTTAACAATGTCTTTACGACGAATTAGTGTTGAAGAATTCGAGAGGGCATTAGCACTTTTAGAGTTAGGGCATTCTTAATGTGATGTTGGTCGTAGGCTTCAGTGCTCTAACACAGTCATTGGATGAGCATGGCCTCGATACCAGGTAACAGGTACTGCTCAGTACACACATGGAGGAGGCCGAGTTCAAAAAACCACCCTTCAGCAAGACCGATATCTGAAAATCCGAACCAGTAGGCAACGAAGTTTAACAGCTCGGCAGATTCAAAGATCTTTTCAACAAGCAACGGGATTCCGCATTTCAATCAGACGGTTAGAAACCGCCTACATGAAGTTGGTTTGAGGGCAAGACCGGCGAGGAGGATTTATTTAACCAGAAAACAAACGGCAGCAAAACTCCTATGGGCTCGTTAACATGTTGATTGGACTAATGAGGACTGGGGCCATTGTTTATTTACTGACGAATCGAAATTTGTTCTCCATCATCAAGATCGACGTTTTAGAGTGTGACGAGAGACAAACCAACGATTTAGCCCAGGTATGACTGAACCAGTTCGCTCTTACGGTGGAGGCTCAATAATGGTCTTGGGCGGGATAATGAGTAATCGAAAAAACTCAGCTTGTACTGTTTAGAAATGAACACGTAACCGCACAAACCTACCTGAGCAACGTCATCAGACCTGTAATTATCCCTTTATCCCAAGAAACAGGTTAGAACTTCATTCTTGTTGATGATAATGCTCGTCCTCATAGTGCAAGGATGATTCAACGTTATTTAGCAGAGCAAGAAATAACGTTGACATGAACTGGCCTGCTCGTTCACCAGACATGAATCGATTTAACATGTTTGGGGCAAACTCCAACGGCAGTTACACATGCGTTCACCTTGTCCAGATAACTTAGATGAACTTGCTGCCACCTTAATTGATGAATGGGCTAATTTATCTCAAGATTACATATTGAGCTTAATAAGGAGTATGAATCGCCGATGTGAAGCATTAATTCAAAGTAGAGGGGGTCCAACACCCTAATGAAGAAGGTTAAATCGAAATGAAAACCAATATTTGTAAAAATTTAAATGTTTATTTTTTGAAAAAGTTTTATTTAATTTAAAAAAATAAATTTTTCTTAAATTTTGTTTGGTGTATTTGTTTTTGATGAACAAAAACCATCAATAAGTGAGGTACTATAAGCAGTAATATACACAAAAAATAACCAGAAATATGGTTAAAAAAGAGTTACCTAACTTTTGATGAGTGGTCCACTTCAATTTGTGAGCAGTTTACATAGGTGTTGGAAAGGGCTTCTCAAGAGCGATCGAATAGTAATAATAAATCTGCTTCTGACCGAGTCCAACCTATAATTAATATAGTTATATCGTAACACAGTAATTGTTTTATTAATTGATTGTTGAACTACCTAATCCTAAATCTAAATACATAAATAATAGTATTTTATATACAAAATATTACCCGCTAGGTAAATGATGCCTGAAGTTGATTCCTTAGTTTTTATTAAGTATTATACAGCCTTTGTTTTGGGGACTTTTCCCAATGACTATTTCAGTCTAATAAGTATATAATGCTCTTTTTGAGTTTGTAATATTCCTGAACATAATTAAATTAAGGATCTGTCATTTTGCAGTAGAGCTTGGAAAAGGGTTGCGGAGGCCTGGAGCGGGCTAAACATGGTATGTGGAGGTTTCAGCTGAGAGAACAACCACACGCAACCAGAGGCTCAGCCACAGCCCTAGCATATCTTCCAGCGTATTATATAGCTCAAAACCAAACAGAATTTAATGTTGCCGTCCACAGCCACAGGCCTTTGGTTATCCAAAATATATTGCTAACAAGTTACACCCTACAACAAAAATTTGAATAATATTAGTTGACCTTGTATAAATGAGGAAGAAAATTCTCCGGGCGGTCAAGAAACTTCTATTATTTAGGGAGAACTGTTCAGTAGTAAGCCAAATTTTCGACTCACAATCAGACCAGTGTCAACCCCCGACCCTACTAGCCCTGAAGAAGACCTGCAATGTGGGTCGAAACGTTGGCTTACTACTAAACAGTTCTACCTATAAAAGCGAATGTTCTCAATCGGACCAGTTTCTTCTTTACGACTACAATTGTGCATAGAATGGCACGGTGATCCGTAACGATACATATCTGGGTATTGTGATTAGTAAATTACTAACTTGATTTATTGAAAGACAGACAGATTGTTCATTTCGTAATAATTTATTCTCTTCACTTTATCGATGTCTAGAATTCTTGTTTGTTTTGTTTATGGTCACTGTTACCTAGCGGCTCTTCTCTTGGACTTCGTGGACATCTAAAAAGGGCTAAGATGTGAAACACGATATAATCAAGGACACACATAGGGAAAAGTTGGTAGAAAAACAAACTCAAACTATCTTCATACCAAAACTAAATCACTACTATATTAAATCAAAAATAAAATAAAGATACACCTAACAACTAATAATAATCCTAATAAAAATAATACTTACAATTTAAAACACGATTCACCATTTTTTGTATATTCTTTATTTTCCAGATCGGCTAATCATAGCCCTACATGTTTTTTTTTAAAATAGTGAATTATAAACTTAACAAAAGGTAAAAGTGTGAGTTTCGTCTCATGCAATAGACCCCCCTAACTGTACATTATCAGTTTATTTGCAAGAGAAGTTATAAATATATAACAGATTTTTTTTCATATAAAATAATTATAATGTAGTAACAAACAGAACTATACTACTATTAAACGGAAAACTATAAGGAAACAGGAAAATATTACAATAAGATAAAATGATTGGTAAGAAATGTAATAGAGTTCACATCAGGATATCTTTCAAGTGTCTCGTTTTTAGTCTTGGGGATGAAATAGGTTCGCCTATGTTGAATGCTACAGCTCCTTAGACTGCTGGTAATCCGGTCTTATATCTGGTGTAACGCTTTATAATGAATTCTTCAATCGTCTCTAGTTTTAGCTCTCGGTGGAGTTGACTGTTTCGTACAAACCAAGGCGGGTTTAGTGCAATTCGTAGGATTTTAGTGATATACCCTCCGTTCGTTAATAGACTGGGGATATTTCCTTTTTTATTTAAAAGTCGTTTTGTAGCCTTCCATAATGATTGGTCTCTTGGGTTCGGGTTGGAAACATATTTTTCGTGAATTCCTCTAACCCCCTTTTTACGGCGCGTTTTAGAAGGTTCCATTTACTTTTGTCTTGAGGGTTCCTGGTTTGCAATATTCTAAGAAGAATGGAACTAGGCACACTGCTTGTGAGAGTTATCCTTTTTGCACGAAATAATCGTGTGGTTGACTGTTTTAAGCATTCAGCTATGGTTTGTTTATTTTTTATCTATTTCTTGTGGGCTGGTGAAATGGTTTATGGGACAAACATTGTGGTAAATTAGGTGTTTATAGTTTTCCTAATCGATTACTCCTTTGATAAGATAGTTTCGAGTAGGAATTTGTTGAATTTGTGGTCAGAGTTAAGAGCGGAAAATGTTTGAACTTCTATCGGTAGACTGATATTTTTGGTTAATACGATGTCTGGATGTTTGGATATCGGGTGAAAAATCTCTTCTGTAAAATGTTGGTTCATTCGGAGCGATAATATGGATATTTTGCCTAGAGCAGATGTCTAGCAATTTATTTCCGATCGAATTAGTTTTCTGACACCCCCAGTAAATATGTTTGCTTTTTATATCTCCAATTACTATTGTCTGTTTTTGTTGTCTATTTGGTTGAAATAACTCAAGAATTTCTTCTTCCCTGGTGTTCTTGTTAGATGGCTTGTAAACAGCTGTGACAATGGTTTTAGGAGATGAATCTTAGCAAATTGATATGGCTTCAATATTAGACATATCACAAATAATATTATTGGAAAATCTGATGTTATTTTTTACTATGAGAGCCACACCGCCGGAGGCAGTTGCACTGTCTCGGTCGTTTCTAAGAGTTTTGTAGCCAGGTATATTAAATTTATCAGTCCGGCAAAGATGAGTTTCGGATATGCATGCTATATCGACAGAGTTTGTTTTAGAAATAATTTGAATACAGTTTTTTTGAGAGGAAATACCATAAGCATTCCAGATTAAATAAATGCGTAGAGAGTGTAGTCTTGATAAACGATGATAAAAATGTAAATAATAATAATGATAATAACGGGTTTTGTAGGAATTAGTAACATTATATAGTTTACTTTACGGCCCGTTTGTAAATGACGTGGTAGTAAGGGAGCTTAACTGGCTAATTATTTGTGAAAAGTAAAGTTTTATCGCCTCGATAATAATGTTCATGATTTTTGATAAAACGTTTTCAGTACTATTACTTTCGGTGTTAGTTTCTTGATTATTTTCTTGTTCAGGCGTTAAGACGGAAGAATATTTCAAATTTGGTAAAGTTCTCCTGGCTGGCTTGCGGTTAACATCAGTTCCAGTGTTATTCATATTTTCGACTGGAGGTGAGTTTATTATTTTTTTTTAATATTTTGGTAATATATTAAATTATATATGGTAATATATATCCCTGTTCCGTGGGAATGATATATAAATCCAGACATATTTCCGGTTCAGGAGGCGGCTACGTTTACAGAACAGGGCGTGGAAAATGGTTTGGTAGCACTTCTCAACTATAGATGAGAACCTTAATATAATTTCTTACTCTAATTACACATTTCATTTGTAATTGTTTAATAAACAGCTTTTAGCAATTATTACTAATGAGCCGATGCTACAGTGAGGATCTTGAATTTTTTCCTGGTCTAATTAAGGATCTTTAACGAGTACCTCACACCAAAAGGACAGCATAACTTGATATTTTTTACTTCTTTAAACACATTATACAGTTACACCTGCCGAGACTAAGAATTAATTAAGTTTTACGAGAATCATTATCGTAGTTTACAGTGCCATGATAATTTAGACTAAAGAAATACAGTTAGTATTTATGTAAAAGTTTGTGAAAAATTGACAATTATGTCTGGTCAGGCTATTTCAGTTGGAATAATAGGTTATGTGCAAGGTAGAAACTATTTCTTTGTCTTTATTTATTTATTTCTTTAACTAGTGCAAGAAGGTGATTTGTCCAAAATAATGCTCATCTGTCAGGTTTTCCCCAACTAATGGTACACTATTTACCGTTCTGAGCGTTGTTATAAAAATAAACATGAACTAAATAATGAACAAAAGACGGTTATAATAACTAGGTATTTCAGGCAAGCAGCAAAACCACGAAAGAGGAGAGTTCAAGACTACACTTTTAGAGGAGATCCGGGAGAATAAGGCTGTGAGACAATTCCGGAAGGAAGATCCGCGGTGACAGCCGCAGATGGGGAAGCTGGGGTGTAAGGGAGAAACATCCAGGGAGAAATACCCGGGGAGGACATACCTCACTAAGAACTTAAATCAACCCCAGTGATACCAGATAAGTTTTATTTTAATAAATGTACGTATTATATGGCAACAAAGCCTCCATAATGATCTCAACATTCTCTTCGTCCTCGACCTCATCCCTACTAAATTTCTAAACTATCACCAGAACCTTGCCTGTCATTCCAACCCCCTGGCTCAGTCAGTAATCAGTTCCACACATCCATATAACCCACCCCGCCGTCAAACCGGCAATTGCCCGGAGACCTGATATAATAATGTTATTTGGAGTACTGGCGCTGGCCAGATTCTCTACTCATGACCTGTGTGTATGAAGCGCCCCTAACCAACTTCCAATGGCTTTTAGTGCCGGTGACGCGGCTGGGAAAGGGGGCTGGGGCCTCCCGGACTCCTGCTTTGCCCTCATTCCTGGGGAAGAAGCTTAGTTCGGGGACCTCAGGGAAATTTTAAATAGGGTATGAATGTGTACATTTTTTTTTTTACTTTATTTTATTATAATTTTTACATCAATTTTGTTTTTATTACCACATGTATATATTTTTCCGTATGTATATATTTATTTATACTTTTTTTTTATATCATTGTTTTGTCATGGAATGATTGTAAGCTACTTAGCACCGTTACTTATTGCCCACAAGTGGCAGATAGTAATGTTTCAATAAAGAAAATTAGAGAAAACAAATTTATGGCAATCCTCTATTATATCTAAATCATTATTGCTCATGTTGAAATGTATATAGGTTCTATATTAGGTGATAGTCCATATAAGAAATTGCATTGATGAACTATACTAATTCTAATTATTCAGGTGCTTACTTAACCCAAATACACTATACATTTATAATTACTGTATTGATGGTTAAATTAAGATATTAAGTTGACTGATAAGTAAATTGGTAAACACTGAACCAAAATTGGGAAAACAATCCACTCTTGAAAAAAGTGAGGGCACTAAAATCAATTATAAGTTAAGTAATTATATTAAATGGTAAGCCTGGCATTCCAAACATAAATAGTATTAATGAAGCATATTTATATTGCTAAAACATTGCAAGACTTTATAGAAGCTAGTTCATCCCTAGGAGAGCCTGCAGATCATACAGCTTCCTTCTGTAATTGATAACGGATCAAATAATATATCTCTCACAGCTGGATTTAAACCCGGGATCCTCTGCACTGCAACTCAGCTCTTTCTTATTTTAAACACAATTCAATAATTCATTCATGTAAAAATTCTATTCAAAATCATCGTAGCGTTTAATAAAATAATTGTAAAAACAAAACGTTTGAAATAAATAACTTAAAGAGGCAAATATTCCCTCTAAACACTTCTAAGATCATAGTCAATTTTCCATATCTTAATTTCCAGAAGTATATCAAATGAAAAGGATAAATATAAATTATTAGAAAAATAATTTAATTTAATAACCAAATAAATGGCTAAATCACTATTTGATGGTACTTTAAAGCAATAATAATTAAAGATAAAAAGTAAAAAATAGATATGATAGTACTCGAAGTAATTTTTAAAACGTAATCTATAAGTAGAATTACAACTGAGAAGATTCGAATCTTATTTGACAGGAGTATTTTTTAAATTATCTTAATGATAGTCATATAATAAAATGTGTAATATGTTAATTTACTTTTTTGAACAATCATATTATATTACAATTATTATTTATAATATGTGATTTAAGCTTTCAATATGGAATTCGATTTGTATTGTTAGTTTTATAGGAGGCTTTGTTCCCATCGATTTCATCAACGAAAGAGGAAGTTTATTGCTTTCCATCGACCCAAATATTCAATCCTACAGAAGGTGTGGGTCTGTCATCATCAGATTTTTGATTTTTCAATTGCATTTGTTCGAAAATCGTTTAATTATTTTTACAAATCGTAAAAAATAAGACCATGTTTAAAATACAAGTAATTAATAATTACAAAATCAATCAGTCGAAAGAAAATAATAAAATGGACTTCTTATATACAACACTACTACGAGTCTGATATTTCTAGTTGTGATTAATCAAATAAATAAGTGTAGAACAAAAATCAATTAGTAGTTTCACGTTTTTTTATTCCTTTATATCCTAAGTTAATAAAAATAAAGTAATGTTTAAAATTTATTAATCAACTAGACTGCTTTAGTTTGCTGCCAAGGAAAAACAAACAAAAACAACTAATATTGACGCCCTATGACTTTTTTGTTCTTCCGAGAACCTTTAAAAATTAGTTTTAAAAAAGCCTTAAGGACTATTAAGATAGGACGACTGGCTATCTTATTCAGAATGTAATACGTTATTTGTATTAACATGAAAGTCTTACATTTTTTGTTTATGAATTTTCATTTCATAAAATTTAATGAAATTTTATATACATTTTAATAATATATCCAACTTTATTTTGACTTTTTGAAAAAAAAAACGTAGCCAATCCAAACTATGAAAGGTCTTGTGTTCAGTAAAAAATAGAGATTGTACTTTTTTTTGGACAATGGATGTCCAGGGGAAAATTTTTACGGAACACGCTCCCAAAGCCCCGAGAGGCATACTATAAGGAAATGAAATGCAAAATATCAGCATTAGTATATTATAATGTAAATAAAAGTGGGTGAAAAAAAATCAAGAGATTTACGTGAATTTTTGAACGTCCAGACACAACGCCAAAACTAGTCGAAACGGACTCAAGATTGGTCAAAATGAAAATTTATAGTATTGACTAGTACATAGTACATTACATAAGATAGCTTGTTATCGAGAGCTTGGTATATATATATATATATATATATATTTTTTTTAATAAATCGTTTATTTATTTGATATCACTTTATGCTACAATATCATGTCAGAGGATGCTTTAGAGGGATAAGAAGGAAAAATTTTGCCTATCCTGGTATAATTTGGATAGGGATCTTTAACGAGCATTTGACACTTTAGACGTTCAGGACAACCAATTTATGGCCTCTCCGAAGAACAGCACAGCTTTTTAATCCTGGGTGCCACCTGCCAGGCTGCGAACCCGAACCCTTGAGCATGACAGTTTGCTATGATAACAACTATATCCCAGGTGATCTCCATCTATCTAATAGTGCAATATGCTAGTTCAGGAATTCAGGAAAAAAAATATTAGTGTAATATGTAACAGTATGCACATGATATGCGAAAAACGTTGTTATTTATGAGTTTATGATATTTTACGTTATTTATTTTATAATATATAAGTATTATTGAATAGCTTCTGCTTTATATTATTATTAATATTATGTTATCCGCCAAATCGTGAAGGTAATTACGTTGCACTTTGCGATAGAATAAACCCTAATTGATGGAGGCCCTCGGAGAGCAATTGATCCGGACTCCTGACGTTCAATTAATATTCTATTAAATGGACACAATTGTGCAATTAACCCAATCAGAAGGACCAAATCAAACGATGTGGTTCTAGAAGGGATCTAAATGCAGGTTGCCACAGGACCCGTATAGTGGTTAGTCGATTTAACATGTTTTAACATTGTTTAAAGATTAACCCTTAATACTTGGCTCAAGACACCTTGTCATCGTATATGAAACACCGCTAATCCTAAACATCCTGGTCAACCTAATGAGGTAAAATTATTATATTATGGTATTGTCATCGTTCCTTCAGAAGGGCATGGTGTTTTAATTTAATTCGCTGTTTTGAAGTGATCGAGAATCGATTTTAAAAATTCGGTTTCACGCATACATATACACACAAGCGAAGTTAATCAAGGTGAGTTAAAATGTAATAGAATGAATCATTAATTTAAAAAATGTCCGTGGAATAATATTTGAAAAATAAGCTAAAAAAAAAAAGAGTCTAAACTAAAATAAGTAGTTGTTTACTGACATAGAGCAGGAGATTACTGAACAGGGTCCAGAGCAGCATCCAGAGCCTTCCTTATTCCCCAGGCAGTCACTGTCATCAACAGCGGGTCCAATGTTTTCCGCTACAACACTTTCATCAAACATGATTCTCTCCTCAGCCATATTGTATCCTGAGTTTATGTCTGTGAATAGGATTTATGTCTGATGAAATCTGAAAATCGAAAATATTCACGATACATTTATTCATTTTCATACAAAGAAGTATAAATGGTTTTGCCAGGACAAAAAAGTACAAAAATTGTACCATATAAAATAATTTAAAAAAAGAAAAAAACAGGGCTGGATCTTTGAACCTCTAGGAATAACCAAAATCAAATGCAAAGCAAAATATAATTTTGGTTCTTTTTGTTTGTTGACTACCATCACTATTTATAGAAAAAACACTATACAAAAAAGTATCATTAGAACAAGTGAAAGTTTTGGAATAGTAGAGATTGTACAGTTACTATGACAGCGAAGGAGCTTTGTCAAAGATTAACAGCCATTTTTTATTTACGATCACTGTTTAGCAACCCGCTAAGTGGCCTAAGGATGTCTTATAGGTATTAAATAATTCTTGGTTACACCGACCTTGGAATGGAACGTAACTTGTCTGCTTATACTACCTCTTGTTTGGCGTTATTTAGTATAGTAATAGCATTGTACAACTAGCCAATAGGATTACAATGAAATAATTGAAACACGCTAACAAAAATTTTATATATATATATATATTTGTATTTTCACTACCACAATTATCTATAATCAGAAAAAATATTAACCACTACAAGGGTCAAATATATGTTACAAATTGTACTGTTACTAAGAAAACGGTGGTGCTGCAAATAGATTTTTCTAACATTATGCTTAATCATCAGCTAGTTTACCCCTTGTTTAAAGGATACCTAGTTTATAGAGTCTGGATGTATGCAGGTTCCACATTCCGAGAGAAAGAACATTATATAACTATAGTAGACTATAGAATTGGTCTATAAACTGATTTACAATCACAACATAGGGATGTATGTGCGTACAGACACCACGTTATTACTAATCAAAATGGGCTCAGGATTAATCAAAATAGAAGTTTTCAATTCCCACTTCAAAAACTGTTATTTCTAATGGGAACTCCTTGTTTGATTCTTTATTTATCCAGCGTTGGTTTTCGCTATTATGTCTTAATGACAGATGCTATCGTGGGAGTCCATTCATTTTGCCTATCTAGATTTTTCCTCCGATTAAAAGTACCTTCTTTATAGTGGCTGGGGGAGCCCCTGGAGGATCCGCAAGTACCACTGCTCAATCCTTATGTTCGAACTGATTAAATAAAAATTTTCCACATCTATATTTGAGCACTGGAGCTGAAGCATATCATTCATAGCTCTGCATAGTGAGCTACCTCGCTCCCTTAAAACTCTGTCTGTATAAGCTAGGATTTTTCCTATATTTTAATCAAAAAATATATAATCGTTTAAAAAACATGCTTTTGTAGCAAGCAGAACTAAAATGTAGAAAATAAATATTATTTAAAAAAAAACAACTGAAGCACCCATGACTATAGCAAACCAGCCTAAATTGTAGAAAATAAATTATAGCTTTATAAAAAATAAAAAATAAGCATCATCAGGGAGAAAAATAATATCTAAAAAATGTAGAGCAATGAACAAAAAGTTCGTATTATGTCTTAAAGAAGCCTGTGGTTTTTTTTTGTTTATCACTCTACCTTATTTTAAACTTATTGAAAATTATTTTATATTTTTAAGTTTTGCATCCTGTTAGAACATTTGTTTAGTTGTTTTTTCAGATATTATTTATTTATTTAATATATCATTCCTTATTCAATTTAGTTTTTTTTCTGGTTTTTTTTCGCATCATCCAAGATTTATTTACAATATAATACCAATTTACAACAAATATCTGAAAATGCTTCTATATAAACCAAAAGCCTTCTGTTACCTTTCGGTATTTTAAGGCGTTGCAATGGGCTGAGTCTACTGAAGGCGGTTTTTACTCGAACCGGCTCAAAGCCGCTGACTTTATACAATAAAAAACAGGGAGGGACCATTTAGCGGGATCAAGAAATAGTTGTAGAAAGAAGAAAGGGGAGGAAGGAAGAAGGGAAAGGAAGGAAGGATAAGGACAAGGGAGTACTTACCCCATCCCTAGATCAAATGTAAGCACATCGAACAAGGGAACACTGCCCTGCCATCTCCCAGGTCTGGGGGAGGGGTGGTTTTAAGTCCCTTTTTGGGGGTTCACACAGGTCTTCAGCCCATCAAAAAATTTGATGTGCCTCCGACCAATGTACCCGGTTACCGAGGGAAGCTCCTCCCGGATGGTGGTGTTAAGCCCCTCGAGCGATGTGCCACTTACGATCTTTCTAAGGATGGAATTCTGGTAATGCTGCAGGCGCTGCAGCGTTGTTTTGTAGAGGTGTCTCAGTAGTGGTGCACCATAGAGCAACGTAGGTCTTATGACGCACTTGTAGATTTGTAATTTCAACCTCAGTGAGAGCTGCGGCGACAAGAGCAGATGGTATAGACTGTGGGATTTCTGTCGTGCCAACTTTAATCTTGCCTGAACGTGCTTTGAGAAGGTGAGATGTCTATCTAAAGTAACGCCAACGTAGAGGATTGAAGTGAATAATTTTCTATCCTCGGAGTCCACGGTAAAATTCTTCGGTAGAGGTTTCCTACTCACACTCTGAAATGACATCACGATGGCATCCGTCTTAGACGGATTCACCCTGATGCCAATATTAATTAATTAATTAGTCAGTTAATCTTGGTACTTCTATTTATTAGGACGGAATACTATTTTCGATTGGAAAAAAATATACTTCATACAGACTGTCGGTAGTAATAATAGTAAACTGATGTTTACGATTATTCTGTATTCTAATGAATATACTTTGCAAGTTTACTGTTATAACAAACATAGATGAAACTGGACAGTACCCTCTAAACGTTTTTTATTCCCAAATATAGGGTTCTTCTTCCACAGTTCTTTCATAAAATGTAAAAGAAACTTGCTTTAACTATGGCACACTACTCCATATAAATAAAGCAGTAATAAATAAATCAGAACATTAGTATTAAGGTGAAGAAATGTTTCTTACAAAATGATGATTTTGTTTAATTGTGTTTTGTTATTCATTGTATGTCGTATTATAAAATATTAGAATATATAAAAGCACTGTTATCCAATTGTTTAGGTTTTCTTTATAATTTAATTTATATGTATTATTTGAGGTTCACTGATTAAAATATGGAAGCACGCAATTGTGGAGATAACTCCCATAGCGAGAAAGTTGCTGGCTGGCAGGGCGTTCGTGGACATGGTGACCTGCTCCGTGGAAGATTATCACTCGGCTCCGAGGTGCTACGTCTGCTCCAGGATAGGTCACACCAAGAAGTTCTGCACGGCCGTCCAGCCTATGTGCCCGCTCTGCTCGGGGCACACAGCCTGATGGAGTGCCGATCTGAGGCACACAAATGCATCAATTGTGTGAGTTATAATAATAGAGTAAATATGAAGAGGGAAGTAGATTCTAATCACCCTGCATTATCTAGAAATTGTCCTTCTTACAAGGCGGCTTTAGATAGAATAATTGCAAATACAGACTATGACTGACAAACTAAATAACTAACAGTCAACAGTAATGTTAGATTATCGTTAGTCTATAAAACTTTTAACTTCATAAAAAGCAATTTACTAATAAATTGTTTAAAAGTAAATAGTATAAATTTGATAGCAAGTTATATGCTAATCAATATTAAAATATTAAGAATAGTGGAACATTTCTAATTAAATCATATCTAAATACAATAAATACATTTATAAAGTCATCAATAGCAGAAATTAACCAACAACTTTCAACTGCTATCATCTGGAACTTGCTGTATCCAGTTAATAGTTATAAGATAACACTTTTGAGTTGTATTGAAATGAATAGGAAAATGTGTATAAGTAAACATATGTTTTCAAGTGACTAGTTCTAGTAATATAAACATGAACGTATTACAACTAAATACTAAACATTCTAAATACTGTACAAATTTACTGCAACAAATTATAAACAAGAAACAATTAGACATTTTACTGATTCAGGAACCATACTCCTACAACAAAGATATCATAGGCTACAGAGGCTACAAAATTTATCAAACATATGACGACATCCCTAGAGCAGCAATAGTATTTGCAAATCCTAACCTAGACAGCTGTTTGATAACACAATTTTCAGATCGAGATATGATAACAGTGGAGATTATTACAGGGAGAGACAAATATATCCTTGCTAGCTGTTATTTCGATATTACTAGGGACATAAATATCGATTTAAATAAGCTTAATAAATTTATCACAAGCTATAGAGGTTATAATATAGTGATAGGCTTTGATTCGAACAGCAGGTCCAAAGTGTGGCATGATAAGATTTCTAACACAAGGGGATTACTTTTGGAAGAGTTTATCGTAACTAATGAGCAATTAATAATGAAAATGAAGTCAAATATTCCTACTTTTGATGGGCATCAAGGGCAGAGTAATATTGATTTAACTCTGTCTAATATACAAGCTACAGGACGAATAAAAAACTGGACCATTTCAAACGAAACTAATCTTACAGACCACAACTGTATTCTAT